>RXIC02000048.1:0-357875 GCA_003952965.2 Morella rubra
TGATGTGAAATCAATCTCAACACCTTAGTGATGCATGGACTAGCATGATAATGATGGAACTGGATTTGGTTGGGAGACACTTTTGGACATCGCAGACCAAATTGTATAAGAAATTCATATTTGGCCCCTACAAGGCGCGGCCTGTGATTTAGTGCAAAGAGACTAGGAGCCCTTGTCTCCTTATGATTTCATGTCAAAGCAAGGAGCTAAGATCATTTGCGCGACCCTGGATTCTATATGAAAAGCCGAAAATCGTCGTGTGCTGGATATGCAAGTGGTCCCACGACGACAATACTGACCCTATCTAGTTAAAGAGAGATATGCTTTATGATCTGTTCTAAGGCAAGAAAATCCTCAGGATTCCTCATAAGACATAAAAACCATATAAAGCCTGAGATCTAGTGACAAAGCAAGAGGATTTCATCTGAATCCCTAGATTAGTAAGGATAATATATAATGAAGCCTTTTGCTTGAATTTTGCAATAGAATGGGCTAGGAGCCTAGCAAATATATGGATGAAAAAAATAATTGTAAGATGCATTCATGAGCTATGGGAAGATACAGAAGCGATGAATGGAATAATGGATCAATCACCTTCTCGATCGGTAACAAAAAGCACCCTGTGAATAGCTATCCGAGAAATAGTACGAATATTATCTCTGGCTGTCAAACTCAGCCACAAATTCTAAAATTTGCCAAATAAACATTTGGGTTCACATGATTACTCCATAGTATCATCTTTTACAATTTTCTACAGACTTTATTGACAAAATCCGAATGAGGAATGACAAACAGAAGTACAATACCAATAGATGAGGAAGATGAAAATAGCTAAAAATAGCTTATATGAGAACATATCAAACAAAGAAAAGAAACAGAAGAATACATAAAGCCAACATAGTTTATATGATCATTAAGAGCTTCAGTACAAATCAGACCGGACTACACAAAAAAGATCACCGGTCACAAATGTACAAAACTTACAAAATAAAAAGAAAGAAGAGCGAAACATGTTATTTAATCACGACTTCCAGACTCTTTCCAAAAATAACCAACTTTGCCCTGGTAAGCCAGGAAGGTGCATATATCATCGTAGAAAACAACAGAAAAACCTTCCTAGGCCTGGTAAGCTAGTCGTACACCCGATCTCAGCCTGTCTGGAAGACCTCTGCAAAGGAAGCCTCTACAAGAACTAGAACATGAAGGAAGGGCCTCGAGATAAAATGCAAAGTCTCAAACACCCCGAAAACCCCCATGCCAACCAACATCAGTAATCACACTGGACCTTATAAGTTGAGCAGAAGCAGGTCCAACTTTGGCCCTAAAAGCCTCTAGGGCCTCAGGTATTTCATGAAGGCAAACCCTCTCGGCCACTTGTAACATTAAATCCATATAATCCCACGAGGGAACCCAAACAGGGCTGATTGGTGAATCAATTCTCGACCAATCTTGGGACCCCACCAAAAGAAAAGCCTATTCCCAGCCTGTATGCAGCACTGAGGTTCTACTATCCACATGGTCTTCCATAAAAATTTGAGTCACGAGGTGGAGGTGAAGATAAGGAAAAGGATAATCTCGAACCTTCGAAGGGAGATAAACCAGTGCAAAAGGTGGAAAGAAATGATGGGGTTCTCCATTATCAAAATTTCCCTTAGGATAGGGGCTGTAAGCTACCTCCCTCCAGTGATGATTTATGTCCAAAAGAGTGTAGAAGGAACCTATCCTGCCTTCATGAACTACATGATAGAAAATCCTAGACAAAAGGGAGTCATGAAGATCCTTATAGGAAAGGATGCAGTGGCCTGGTTAGGAACTAGAGGGTCATTTCTTGGTGACTCCATGAAAAAACATAGGATAAGGGTAGAGGTGAAAATAAGAAACTTATGATGAAAGGAAGTACGTTCCTGGGCCTTATGTATGAAAACCTAGAAGTCCAAAAGTCGAAAAAGAAAGCTTACGTGATGAGGATGAAATAGAAGCATTAAATTCTCTGAAATGCTGGCAGGGTATGATGAATCTCGAGAAATCTCCCACGTCGTTACAAATAGTGGCATGGGACAAGAACGGGCCTAGATGATTCATTGAAATTTGAAAGGCCGGGAGGTGAAAGGCTAGGGATAATTGACACGTTGGTCAACAAGAAACTAACCAGAACACGTTGGTCAGTAAAAGTTGACCAGAACGATCTCACTCTGATTAAAGAAAGTAATACGTGCAAAATTGAAAAATTAAAATTACATTTTGAAATAGATAGAGGCCTATGGGTCGATTTCAAAAAAAAAAAAAAAAAGAGACGAAAAAAAAGGAAAAAGAAGAGAATTATCATATGAGAGAATGAAACTGAAAGTTATATTAACATGAACGATTTACATAAGAAGCCCATTACATTACATCAAGTACTGATTATCGAGATGAAAAAAAGTGATACAATTCATAAAATCCCTAGCAAATGAGACAAAATTGTTCCCAAATTTGAGAAGGGTTATCTTGATCTGCTTCATCAATATCACTGAAGCCTTCTTCATCAGAAAAGATTTCCAAGCTGCTGTCAGCATTAAACCATTCAATCGTAAGGTTAAACCGAGGAATACTTAGGGATCATCCCAAGTATCATGCCAATCCCCCCTAGGGTTAGGATTATGGCATCCCCCTGGCCTTGTGTAGGATCTCGGAAGAATGTAAGCATACTTAAAAAATTTTGGGGTCCATCTGTTATAATTCATTTAAAAAATCTCTAGAACTTCTATTCTCATCCTTTGAAAGTCAGGAATGGAAAGAACTACCCTATGACTATAAAGGATATGCAGGGCGGGACAAATGTCACCTCCCTCTAGTACTCGAACAATACAAGCAGCATAAGCCCCCCTCACTCACTATAGTAATCTCCTAGCTGAAAGAGTCTGTTGGCGATTGTCTGAAGGATAAATCAACAACCCTTCAAAACCTCTCAAAAACATGATCTCAAGGTTCTCACTTTTAAGGAAGCGTTGGAGGCCCCTTGTAAAAGTTTCATCCCTCTGATAACGAGGACGGTAAACCATTCCTAACCTGGGACCTTCTCAGTAATGAGGATTATACAACGCAAATCCTGCATCTCGCGCCTCCTGGTTCTGCAGTCAAGTGCCTTAAGTAAGCGGTTCTCAGGGTGTGTTTGAGTGTTGATTTTAAATTAAGAGAAGGAATTCATTAGAGATACATGCTAAAGGCAAGTGTAGTACAAACTAGGGAATTATTAGCCAGTAATCCTTGCGGAACGACAAGACAGATTGTAAACGCGATGTCGGAGGGCTTGGATAAGAGCTCTGAGGATAAGGCGATTAAGAGGAAAATAAGAGATTGAGGTGTGTGAGGATAATCCAGTTTTGAAAAGAGAGATGGCAGTCAAGCTAATTTATAAAGCTGATTACCGTCTTGAACAAAAATGAGCATCTTGAGATAAAGCCCAATAAGAATTTACGAGTATAAGGTGATCTCTATTGGCACTGCACGATCCACACCAGTGAAGATCATTGATGGATATATACATGCTATCAAACTTTTTTAGGAGCTATGTATATATGAAGATACGTTTCTTACAGGACAACCAGAAGATTAACGCCATTCACTAATAACCTACAGATAGATCAAATCAACAGAATATTACGCACAATGCAGAGTGTTACTTAACAGGAAGTTAGGGAACAGATATACATGAGAGACAAGAGCAAGAAGAGGAAAAAAGTAAAAAGAGAAAATTAGTGCATACATCCATATTATCAAGTACTATTGAGTGAATGATTATGTAAGTAAAACAACCTACTCCTCTTTTTAACGATAGTTCATATTCTAAAGGAAGTTACCACATCTAAACAGAGATTCAAGAATAGATTTGATCAGAGAGAATTGGATAAGTTCTGCAATGTTAGAGCTTTCTGTCACTTACACGCATCAACCTGTTCTCTTTTACAAAATCTAACACGTGGGACAGGCAAGAAAAATTAAATTATGTTGAAACAATATATATAACGAGAACCACCTTTACATATTATTCGAATCCAAAAGTACCACAAAAACGATCCCAAGGAAGATTTGAATACGAGAATTAGCGAAATGTTTGAAGAGTTAACTCTTATGTTCGGTCTCACTCTCTGGGGCAATCAAAAGCCATGGTTCTCTCAATTTTAGACAAGAACTTCATAGCAACGTGTTATAGGTTAGAGAAAAAAGAAGAGTTGAAAAGAAGAAATAAAATAAGATTTAAAAATGAAATACTTCAGATCTTTCCTAGTTAAATTAGCTCTATATAATTACATCGAGGATTCTGAAGAAATTGTGAGAGTTCTCTGGCTGAGCCACATGCGAGGTGCAGAGATAGATAGGGTACAAGAACTCGAAAGATGATCAGAGAGGTAAGAATGATGAATGAGGAACTCAACCTAAGCATCCCTTTAGGAAATATTATGGCCGGGAACATAGAAGGAGGAGCCATGGAAACCTTCACACAGACCAGGGGCTTGCCTCCCTTAATAGGGGCAGAATCACCCCAGGCTTTCGAACAGAAAAATCCAAGGGTTGTGATATTCTAGGTTTTGGTTGCACCTCCAAGTTCATTGAAATCGTATTCACATATAAGTTTCCTTTCACGTGGTTTATTTATGCCGGAATTTGTCATCATTTTATGTTTTATTCACAGTGATGTGGTGCTCGGAATTTGATTGTTGCTGATGGAAGGTTTAGTTAGGATGCGCATATATCTGATCCTCTGTCACGTACGGTTATAAATTGCTTAGTATGCATTTAGCAAATCAGGTGAAAATGTTTTGTACTTTACAGCATGAAATATAACTTTTGAGATATTGTACCTACAAATTAACCATTCCTAACATATTAGACTGTTCAGATTTTTTTCTAATACAAAATGACAATTATATCCTTAAAAATTAAATAGTTGGTTACATTTTAAAAATATAATTGTCATTTTAAAAGTCAATTTAATAGGAAAAAAAATAACCGGAGGATATTAGGATGCCTGATAGCGTAATAATGCATCTTTTGACTTCCTTTATTTGTTATTCTTTTTTTTTTCTTTTCTTTTGACTTCCTTTATTTGTTATTCATTCACAAACGAGTTTGGCAGCATTTACTCATTATATAGATGATATTCTCAATATAGTATATCCTCAAAACACGGTCCTCCTCGATATTATACGTATTCCAGTCATGCTATTTTCTTGGTTCGGACTCTCTGCAGACCGTTGCCTCGTAAGTCTTAAGTTCGTTTTTTTCTCTCTCTATTAACAACATTTTTTATACGCACTCCTCTAATTTATCGGCCTCTGCTTTTTTTTCCATGCATCGGCTGGAAGAACTTTATAATGGGTTCGAACCGAACGGTCAATGCTGGATGATTCATGGGTGAAATAGATAAATCTAAAGAAAAGAATAAAAGGGTGTTATGTTTTGCATGTTTATTGACTTGTGGTGTGGGGAGGCGGGTGTGTTTCTGGTCCTCGAAGCACTTTCTTTTTTCTAGGCAAATTATAAGTTCTATTAATTAAAAGGAGGAATTCCAAGAGCTGGCACAGGACAAAGAAAGGCTCATAAGGCCAGCTACAATAGAAACGGGCTCCAAGCCCTCTACAACAACCAAAGCGGGATCAAAGCCCACACCAACAACCAAAGCGGGTCCAAAGACTCAAAATTCCAAATCTGCATTCGAAAATCCTTCTTTGACTATCAAAATTTATGTTCAAGCGCTCTCTCTCACGTGCTTTAAATTACGACAATTAAAAATATGGGGGCAACACTAGACACACAAGCCACCCTAGTTCAGTCTAGCAATCCAGCTCGTTAAGCTCACAAACCTGCATAAAAATCACAAAACTTGAAATGTTAAGGTGGAAACTGGAAACCATCTGATCTTAGACGGAAAAGTTTTTACTCTTTTTAGTTTTGCTAATATTTTAAATCGTGGTGGCGTTTAAGCGTGATAGTTCAATAGTTAAAAGAATAAACATAATTTTAATTTTTGGAGTGATTAGGAGAAATTTAGCCCGATAAATTTATTAGAGTGGAATTCACTTAACAGGCTAGTAAATTAAGTAGTCTCAAAAATTGTTTTCACCTCGAGATATTCGAATCTGAGACTTAAGAGAAAGCATACTCCTAAATCTCATATCTTAACTACTCAAGCCAACCCCATAGGATTAGAAGGATGAACATTCACTCATGAACAGACTATATCCAATAAGTAAGTGTGAGTTTGAATCTTAATTTATAGAAATAAATCATTAACTTAAATGATAAAGGATTGTAGGTTCGAGTCTTTGAGATATGTTGTTACATTCCTCCCTTAATCAATAAGTCTCTAAAATTGTACCATATCTGGATGCACAAACGCCAGGTGTCGCAGATTGTTCTCGTTACAATAAATATATATATATTTCAAGTGTTAGTATTACATTATATTTGATATTTGTGATTAATTTTTTTTTTCATTCTCCCTTTCTTTTGGTCTGACATAAGGTTCATCACTCGAGGTTTTATACTTCTCTGCCTCCCACGTTGAAGGAATTATCAATATTATATGTTTTAGTTTGTAGGTTAGTTGAAAGTTATCATTATTATGAGTTTTACTTAATTAGGGAGTTTCTTTTTAGAGAACATGTTTTTGGAGAAATATGTTTGAACATTTTCTTAGGTTTTAGTCAATTGATAGAAGTCCTGACCTCGCCAGCGGAAAACCAATAGCAGTTCAACTCTGGATTCTTGAAGACTTGAAGTTCCTCATGGATGATTATTTACGGAAACGACCGAACAGATTAGGTGGCGGTTGTCAATTGTCATTGCGGTTTATGGCTTGTAGTTCAAAAGAATAAAACAATATCCAAAATTATTTGTCCGTTTTAACCAAATAATAAATCATATTGCTTTTTTCGGTAGTGTCTTTAAATGAAAAATATTGAAAAAACTCTTTGCCTGAATTTGTTTTTTTTGGAACGTTGAAATAGAAATAAAATTATATATATATGTATATTTTTCAGGTAACAAACGAGCTGGAAACATAGAAACACCTTAATTTTGTATTGGAATAAATACACCTTTTATTTATTAACCACTCGGTCTTTGACATATTCCATCATAAATTATTAATTTTAGCATATTACACCTTTTTAACTATCAATATTGTATACTTTACATTCTAAATTATCTAATTTGATGCATTATATCTTCTAACTACACGCTTTGCACTCTCTGTCTTGATAATAATATTTTTTAAAAATTAATAAATTGATAATAATATTTTTAATATGTACAAAAGTAGATTAAATGTATTATCATCGTGCTTAAACAAAAGTCTGTGAACGCTAAAGATTAAAAAAAAAAAAAAAGTGAGTTTTGGGCTCGGCCTGCTTTTCCATTTTACAGAACGGTTGGGCGTAACTGAGAAAAAATCGGTTAGGTCGCTGAAAAGCCCAGAGAAAATTATTGGCAAAACTCAAAACTGGCTTCCAATCATTATTGTAAATAGAACTATACTAGACCCCCGCACCGAGCAAGGAGCTTCCTCTCTTTGTTCTCTCTGTCTGAACTTCTCACTGCCTGACCGGGCTGGTCTGGAAGCTTACCCGCCAAGTCATCAACCGCACTCTCGACCAAAATCCTAGTTTTAGGGTTTCAACCCCAAATTCGTCAAGCTGGATAGGCACCGGGGAGACCGCTACTACGGCGACAGCGACGACTACAACCACCACGAAGACTCCTACTCCCAGCCTTATCGTCAGTCTAGGGGCCCCTCTCGCTTCTCCGATGGGCCTCCCAACAACTTGACCCAGCACAATCACCGCAGCCCTAACAATTTCCGTGGCGGTGGAAATCACCGCCCCTTCGAGAGCCCCCCGCGCCACTCTCCCGGGGGCGGGGGCGAAGGAGGAGGGTTCAGGCCAATGGGCGGCGCTGGTGGAGGGTTTGGGGCTGATTATCATCAGGCGCCCCCGCTTTCTGGGCAAAAACGAGGGTTCCCTTTCTCCGAACGCGGTGCCTCGCCGCCAGGTGCGCCCTTAGATTCCCGTGTTTGTGGTCTCTCTGTAAAATTTGGCAATTGCATGTTGCTCGTGTGCCATGCGCCATTTTTTGGTGCATTATTTTCTTGTTGCTGGTTTAGAGCCTTACTTCGCTCATGTTGTTATTGGTAATGGTAAATTAGTGAAAATGTTGTGTTTTTCCCATTTCTGTTGGTTAGTTGTCTCAGTAAATTTCTCGATGTATACGGGTGGTCGCTCACTTGATGCATGCGATTACCATGATTACTTGCATATCACCCACGTAATAGATTGAAGTTGTAATGTGTGGGGAGGGTTGGAGCAACGAAGTTGGAGGATGAAGAGTAGTGTCTATGTCCTACATTTCAATTCCAGATGGCGGAATGAATAATAAAATCCAGCTAAGCCGTGGTAGTTCGAGGGAATGCAGAATCCGCGTACCATTATGCATGCCATGCTTCTTGTGTTATTGTCTAAGAAAATTGCGTCTACTTATATAGTAAATTTTTCTAACTGATGCCTATGTAAAGAGCTAGACCTATGAGGTTTTTCAGTGTACTATGCGTACACTTTTATGACTTTAATGTCACACCAAGGGAAATTTTGGAAGCAACGGGATAGCAGCTTAAACTTCAGGAAGAACTGTGAGGTCCCACGTTCCAGCTTTTTCACATTCGCATCCCTTATGCTAGCATGCAAGGATTTACTGGGAATTTCCGGATTTTGAAAACACATCTAGACCTCTTAGATTATTGTTCGTAGTTTATACACCCCCATGCTTCTCAGTTGTCTTATTTCATGGGAAGTCGAGGTTGAATTCAGGTTTGAAACTATTTTGCAGTTTCTGTTCCCTTTTTCTTTTCATTCCTTTTGCTTTTCCTTCTTCTTCTTGTATTCTCGAGTACTTCCATGTTCATTGGCTTTTCTATGTGTTACTTTTCAGGGCATTTGGACGGTGGCAGTTTTGCCAAACTTTTCATTGGATCTGTTCCGAGGACAGCCACTGAGGAAAATGTTAGTCAATTAAAATAATATGCAAAGAATCTATAGTAAGCTGTTTTATCTGTTATCCTGTTGTGGTTTTGAGTTATCTTCATAATATCATGCTTATTGCTGTCAGATTCGCCCTTTGTTTGAAGAACATGGAAATGTTGTAGAGGTTGCTCTCATCAAAGATAAGAGAACAGGACAACAACAAGGTATGTGTGAATGCTATTTTCTATGAAATAATTGTGATCCGTACCTATCTTATTTCAGGTCACCTGAGAGGCTGATGGGAGCAAGTGTAAGCTCATCTTCGTCTCAGTTTAGTTTGCAACAAGTTTCGGGCTTGTTGGTTTTGGTTGCGACCCTTTTTTGTGTAGCAGCTGGGATCTTGGAAGACAAATAGATCCTGGTCTTGCCATAGTAGCTGCAGCGGTGCGGGGTGGGGGGCATTACCCAATCATTTGTAATGGGAGTGTCTATTGCCTTAACTGTAGCTTCTTTATGTCAGGGTATATAGAATGTGCAGCTATTGTACAAAGAATGACTCGAGATACATGGATTATTGCTTTTAAATGGAATTAATCACATTGTAATTTGCAAGAGTTTGTGATTCTTTCTTCTCCTGGTGAACCTGAGAGTTCTTTAAAATGGCTTGGAATGTCATATATCAGTTTTTTCATATTGACTAGGTGAAGTTGGATTGTCTGTCAGAGATGGATGGTAATTAGATTTATTTGTTATGACGACGAGTGTGTTGGCCATAGCTGATTTTGAGTTATGGACCAGTCGAATGTGGACAGATGTTTTATGCTGAGACTATCCAATTTGTGGTATTTCTATTATTCAAGTGTGTGGATTCAATTTCTTTGCTGTATGCATATGATTTGAAGTTTTAATTAGTCCATGGTCTCAGGATGGTTGTAGTCATAGCTGAATATTTGTTTCTCTTCACTCTGGAGCTTGGGTTTGTATTTATGCGTAAAATGCAGCCCATTATTGCTTTACATGGCAATTTCTGATGGGAGTACGTTCAAAAGTTGAAGGAGAAGAAGTGTTTGGATGATTTTCTCTCAGAACAGCCTTTTATGTTGATCTTTGTCGAGCAGTGGTCCAACCTATGGACCATTTCTTTGACACCTCCTAGATTTGTGTGTGATGGTGATGAGTCTCAGTGGTGTATTTTGGTTTGGCTTTTGCGGTGTCCTTTCCGTTTCATCGGTTTATTTGTTATTTCTTGTGGTTTAATAGCAGAGGAATTAATAAGTTTAGTGAAAAGTGTGGACCATTCCTTTGGCACGTATATTTGTTTGCTGTTGTGATACGGAAGCTTGCTCCTGCGGGTATTTTGGTTTGTCTTGGAGGGTTTTCTGATTGCTTTTCTCTTTTTAGTTGGTTTTTGGTTCTGCTTTGTACAGCAGAGGATTTAGTAAATTACGTTATGCATTGGTTTCTATATGGCGGATGCATTAACATGCGTTCTTGTATGTCCAAATCTGCGAAGACAGTGTTTGGATCTCTTCTCTTACATAATTAGAATCTGAGGTTCTTCTACAAGTTTCTGATGCGACAGCCTATGATTTATGGATGAGTCATCCTTTTGTATAATATCAATTTTCATACCACTCCATATTGTCTATTGGGTGGTTAAACTTGTGGGACAACTTTTGGAGAATGCTATCTTATGCTTGTAAGGTTGTGTCATGGTTGTGAGTCGAGAGCATACTCAAGTGAGTATTTTTTTCAGGTAGCACCAGTCTATTTTCTATACACTTTTGTGAGTACTGCAGCTGCAAACAAAGTTCTCAGTGAAAATTGGGTCTCTACCGAACACCTGGACTGCATTGGCTAGTATCTTGTGCAATAAAAGCTCTTGGATATTCTTTAGTTAGAGTTTATATATCTTTCGCCTTTTTTTGTGTGTCAAATATGGCGCTTATATTTGGTGGCCAATGCATGGAAGTAATTTCCAACCGACAGATTTTGAGTTTGCAGAGGCCAATAGTTTGGTTGACGTCATATTGTTCAAGCGAATTTTCATGTTATTGATCTGTAGATCAAGTACTGTAATCTCATTGTTAGAATTCTAGGCATTATGGATATTTGTTGGGTCTATATAGAGTTCTAATATGGCGGATCTGCTGTATGTTCCACTGGATTGTTTAGCAATGCCCTCTCATGGTGGCATACTGTTAGTGGTAGATAATTGATCAATCCTTTTTGTGGCTGCGATCATCTGCTTTTTATTATTCCGTTCATTGCTGCAGTAGGGACCCTGTGCGTATGGATTATCCATTGACTACATTTCATAGACTTAGAAAAGTTGGGGCAAGTGAAGGAGCATTATTGGCTTAATCAAGATGTAGGGTGGTGATTGAACCAGGGATGCAGATTCTGTTCAAGTTTCAGGTTCCATACTTCCACATGGTGGAGTGGTGGCAATCACCTTATTTAAGCCATCCTTTGAGAAGTGACGATCTTTTGAAGATGTTTGCTTCCGACATAATTTCTGTCTTGGTTCTTGTTCAATGGCTGAGTGGTTGGGCATGAATTATTTTCGATCCAGTGATTGATTATGGTGTTACTTTGTATGACAGATCCATTCTGCATGTATTTTGTGCATCCCGCACATACTATGCTCTTTTTTTTTTTTTTGATAAGTGTATCCCGCACATACTATGCTCAATCATTGTCATTTTTGAATGATCGGTGTGACAGGACCTTGCCGCGTCTATCTTCATGGATGTTTATTGACTTTCTCCACCTTTAAATGTCTATATAGGATGTGTCTTATCTGATTCATTTCTGTTCTAATGGATAGCCTTTCCAAGAACTTTTTGGTAAATGGATGTGGGCCGTCTTTTAGAGTACTCTTTACACTTTGTCTTTAGACCTAGAGAAAGAGGATGCCGGCACTCTTATTTATGTTATATGGTTTCCATGAATATTGGTCTGATATTTGTGAAGATAGGTGAAACACCAAAATTATCAACCTTAAATATTTTCACACTAGTTCCACTGGTACCTTTTTTGGCTCCCAGGAACTTATAATTTTGAGCAAGTTCTGTGACTGGACAAATTTGTGGGGCTTTGGAGACTGAAGCCATGTCTTATTTGTTTCTTTTTATGCAACTAATAGCCTTTATATTTCCTATTTATGTATCTATGTGGATGAATCGATGACATTTCTGCAACGACTATATAGTTTGGATTGAGCTTGTTTCTTTTAGATTATGTATCTGGTTCCGAGACTTATGGCATATGCTCAGAAACCATCACCCATTATAAAGCCTCCATGCCGTTAGATTTGATGAAGAAGCATACTGATACTTCACTCTATCTAGCCACATTATCGTGTTATGATAATTTAGTATCGAACCTCTGCTCTGCTTAGTGCAGTGGCCACTGCATTTCCTATTTGCTTCATTGTTGTTTGACATCAAAAGAGAGGAACAATATTGTGTTTGATGATTGCTTAGAAATAATACGTTCTGGGATGATGTGTATTTGATTTCTACTGTAAATATTCAGCTTCTTCGTATTCAAACACATTATTGCGCACAAGTCCTGATATCTTTTCCCATCGTACTCCTATGGCTTGGTTTTCAGGTTTTGATGATGTCTGCTTAATTGAAAGTATAGTTTGGAGTTCAGATTTGTTTTATTTTTATTTCATTTTTCAGTGGTGTGTTGAGCAGTCAAAAGTCACTGGCTTGTGGGCATTGCAGGTCTTTTTGGGATGTATCCGAACTATAGTTTTCTGTTTTCTTGGTTTTGTGGGGAACAACTAGATGAGTTTAATTTAATAGTAGCTACCCTGTGATGAAAGGTCATGCTGTGGTCGCAAGATTAAGTTGGTTTTTGGTTTATTCAATTTGGGATTCGTTACAGTTATCGAAGCATTTGGTGAATATGTATTCATCAATTTATGGCTTCTTGTATTCGCCTTGTTCGCTTTACCAAATGCTTATGATATGAAGCTAAGAACTTGATACTAGTGTCTCTTTGTGGGAGTCTCTATTTTTATGCACAGAGTTGTTGTACGTGAGACTATTAGAGGGGTAGATGTGAAATCAAGATTGAAGCTCTTTGCATATGCAGGCTGTTGTTTTATAAAATATGCAACCTCAGAAGAAGCTGATACAGCTATAAGAGCATTGCACAATCAACATACTCTTCCTGGGGTGAGTTTTCTTGCTGGAGTCATCTTCAATCCTGTGGGCAAACTAATTTATTGGTAGTCTCATGCACTCGTTTGTTCTCCAGGGTGTGGGCCCTATACAAGTGAGGTATGCTGATGGGGAACGAGAACGCCTTGGTAACTTCCCAGAACCAAATTTACGCGTTTAGAAATTGTCTTTCTTTTTCATAATCATTTTTCTTCTAATAAAACTTGGCAAGTCTGTTTGACCAACTAAGTGATAAAAAATATACTGCACATCGGAACTAACTGTGGTATAGGATGTGTGTGCGAATTGGGCTGCCTCTTTAAGCATTTCTTAAATGGGCTTCAGAGTCCTAGCCTATTGCCTGAGGGTACCTGATTAGAAACCTAGAGTTTGTTACGAAGTTCTTTAGTTTGTTGTCTCCGAAGAAACACGTGTCCCATTGTTGGGCAGGTGTATTGAGATCTCAACCTTGGGACATACCTTTATCTGGACAGTTCCTCTGCATGTATTATTCAGAGACATTTTACTTTTCCCCTTCTTCATTGCTTTGGTTGACATTGAAGATTCTTTCAGAGAATCAAAAGGCTAGAAAATAAATCCAGCTGATAGAGCTGTTCCTGAAGTGTGTTTGGTGGGAAAATAGGTTAGAAGGCAAATTAGTTACTTGTTCTTGCTCTTTTTTGGAGTAATTGATGGTTGAAACAAAAGTTGTTCATTTGGGACATAGTCACTAATGAAAAAGTATCAGCATGTCAATTGTTGCTAGAACGTGCTTCTCGGTTCTGCTTTGGCTTTGTGTTAGGTCCAGTGGAATATGGGAGTCTGAGAGACATTGTCCAATAGTGTCCTGATATTAGTAATTAAGTAGGTTTGAACATATAACTAATGTATTAACCAGGTATGCTTGGGGGACAATTTGTCTCCATAATTTTTTTCTTTATTTGTGACTGCGAGCACCCTTGTCTGTCTTAAAGCCATCATGTTTTTCAATTGCTGAAGTAAATGCTTGTTATGGTAGGTGCGGTCGAGTACAAATTATTTGTTGGCTCGCTGAACAAACATGCTACCGAAAAGGAAGTTGAGGAAGTATGTTGATTTAATAGTTGAGCTGTCCTTTCTAAGATTAGTAGTTTCTATGCTTAATTTCTCTGTGTGCGCAAGAGGAACTTCTTTTTTCCCTTCCAAATATTTTGCTCTAATGAGCACCATGTGTTCTTTCTGTCTTTCTGAGCTCATTTATAAATTTAATTAGAAGTTACTCTGTTGCATAGCTAATAACTGGGTTTTCATTTGTCAGATCTTCTCTAAGTATGGCAGAGTAGAAGATGTTTACCTTATGCGTGATAGCATGAAGCTGAGTCGCGGTGTGTCCTCTTATCATTTGTGATCTTATAGAAGATAATCATATCATTGGAACTGTATGATTGTTTGAAGGCTCTCAGCCTGGCTTCTTTTGCTCCATATTTTGACAATTCGTATGTGCAACTTAAATATAATTTGGCACAATGATATAATTTTTCAGTTCTTGTTAAAAAAGCATATGCCAAATTTATCTTTTAACAGATTGTAGGAATTAGATAACAAAAACTGAAGCTATAATTCAGCCCCGTGAATACGTGGTAAGTATGAAATGGTTGATAAGGTCCTGCGTGTACTTTGTAAATAGAATGTTAGGTTCCTTCTATAAAAGCATGACCAAAACCATTGTTTCTTTTTGTTATGGTGACAATTAAACAAAGTTCTTACATTTCTTGATGTCGGTAGAGGTGTTAAATTAGAACCTACTGATGTTTCACCATGCTTATTATGTTGTTGTTACTGATGTTTTGTTTCATTTTATTTTGAAGGATGTGGTTTTGTTAAATTCTCTCATAGAGACATGGCAGTAGCTGCTATAAATGCTCTTAATGGAATTTATACAATGAGAGTTAGTGTTTTTTTTCCCTTTGCCCTAGTGATGTTTCAGATAGGGTTTATAGCACTAATGGTTATTTAAATACTATCTTTTTTTCTGCTTCTTCTTAGGGTTGCGACCAACCACTAACTGTCCGCTTTGCTGATCCTAAGAGGCCAAGGCCAGGAGATTCAAGGTTCTAACATCTACATTAAATTGAGTTTCCCATGTGCGATCATTCTTTCTTAGTTCAGCATCTGCTTAGCATATATCTTTTGAGGAATCCTCTGTGAGTAACACAGAGGGGGACTCCCTAGGTGCAGTTTTTAACCATTTTCAATTTCTTTTTCAGGGGTCCGGCATTTGGAGGTCCAGGTGTAGGTCCCCGGTATCAAGCACCAGGGGCTAGGTACATTAACACCCTGCCCTTCTCTACACAGTCTATGGAAATTGATGCTTTATTTCTAACGTAGGTGCTTTTCCCTTTTGCAGACCAGAACAGAGTTTTGGTGGCCCTATGGGCGATCGAATTGCACCCAAGGCTTGGCATCCAATGAGTCCACCTAATTTAAGGCCACCATCTGATGCTGATATTCATGGCTTTGGCGGTCAGTTGCTTCCTAGGTCTGGTGACATTGCATTGCCTTTGAACACGGTAAGAACAAATTTGAAGGTCCTGCTCTATATTACTCCATGTGCTTTTTCTATTTCTCAGTGCTAACGTGTGTAATAAAAAATATAATGAAGGTCAATGTCCTATGGATGAGTGCAGATTCAGATTGATTTTTCTTTTGGAGTCTTGCTTCTCTTTCTAGGTGATACTAGGAGAGATTGTCTTGTGATAGTCAGGGACTAATCAAGCTTAGTTATATCCAAACCTACCCCCCCCCCCCCCCCCCCCCCAAAAAAAAAAAAAAACCATAATGAAAAAGAAAAGGGGGGAAAGGTCAAAGTAAATAAATTGCTTAGTTATTGCTCTTGCATAGAAATATGAACTTTTGGTAGGTGGTCCAAATTCCCTTTGTCCAATTATGGTCACTCTGTTTCTCAGATTGTCTGTACTTACTCAATATGGCTCACTTCTTGCCTGACTGCATTTAGGCAAGTTTTTGCATCATAGTAAAAGCTTTGTGCTTGGCCGGTCTGGTACTGCATTTAAATGCTTTTTTTTTTTGGTTTTCTTTTTGTTCTCCACAATGGCTTTACCTAAGTTGAATGCCCCAACTCAAGATAGCAATATCGTGCTTGGCCAGTCTGTAAGGGATCAAAGAGGGTAACGGAAGTCTCATTTGTATTATATTATTTAAATATAATATAACCAAGATAAATATAAAAATATACATATAAATATGGATAAATCTAAATTAAATCTAATATATAACAAAATAATAAATCTTTTTTTTTTCCTAAGCAAACTAGTTTCATTCAAACTGGAAAGCAATACACTATAAGTTTATAGTGTATTTATAGTGTAGTTTACATACGATGCAAGTGTTAATCATTACCTTGCGACTGGTGCCTTGCTACGGTTAATCTGAAGCTTAATTCTAATCCTAATAGATCCTCTGATTGGAGAGATAAGTAATTGTGTCTTCTCTTACACGTATTAATTGTGCATTTTTTGAATATTTATACTTTGAATTTGTGCAAACATTGTTTACTTACCATTGTAGAAAATTTCAGGCTGGTCCGTTGAGTGGAGTTGGTGGCCCTGCCGATGGTTCTCCTTTGGGACATGCTGTGACATCACAACAGGTATGTGGAAATTGCTTTTTGGTTTCTTCATCGTGTACCAAGTATTTCCAAAACAAGTTGGTAATTCCTTCCAAATTTCTTTCAGAGTTTTAACTTTTCCACGATGCAAGGTCCACCTGTCAGCCAGCAAATATCACCACTATTCCAGAAGCCTACCCAATCACCTCAGCACTTGGCACCTTCCCTTCAATCTCACCCTCAAACCCCAGCATCCTACACAAATTTGCAAACACCCCTTGCATCACAGCAGCTTGGTCAGCCACAGCTCCCGCATTCTGCTGGTCAAACAACCTTCAGTCAGGCACTACCATCTCAACAGTTACTCGGTCTGGGTGGGCAGCTCTCTGTTTCTCAACCTCAGGTTTGTAAGATTGCTTCATCTGCTACAGAACTACTTACCCCTTTGGATATTAGCTTTAAACCCCTTTCTATGTCTACCCTTGCTAATCAACAGCCTTCTGTTTCTGTGCCACAGCAACTGCTTCAGCCTCTTCAGCAGCCGCCTTCTCAGTTAGCTCAGATGTTGTCGCAACAAACACAAACTCTGCAGGCAAGCTTTCAGTCGTCTCAGCAAGCATTCTCCCAATTGCAACAACAGTTGCAGCTGATGCAACCATCAAATCAAGGTTTCACATCACAGCAGAGTTCTCAGACAATTAAACAGCAGGTATATAGGAATAGATTATGCAATTGGTTAGGTATGATGGAAGAATATCTGTTGTTGCTGACAGCGGTCTGATTTTCAGTGCTGTATCTTCCTTGCGATCTTACCTAAGTACTAAATGGTAACTTGATTGCCCAGTAATATATTAATTAGACAAAATTTGTGATGTGAAACATCATATTTAGTCTTATTGCCGAGCTCCAGAGTGTGTATTCGGGAAATGTGATGCACATTACTGGGTCTGACTCATTAACATTTCTTTCACTTCAGAAACAGCTTACAGTCTGCTTCCGAAGTCAGGAATTGTTCCTTATCAATCTTGTCAGTTTGGAATACCCCATCATGTTCAGTTGTTGAAATCTATTGTTGCCTAGGTTGTTATGAATTCACAGAGATGAGATTTCCATTGTTGCTGCAGTCTCAATGGGCTGGGACTGTCCCACAGACAGTTCCTATTGCCCTTTCTACTACACCAGCAGCTGATGTGCCTTCAGCCAAACCTGCTGCTCCCGCTGTACCTTTAATTCCCCAGGCTGTCGCTCCTGTAAAATGTAATTGGACTGAGCACACCTCCCCTGATGGATACAAGTACTATCATAATAGTGCAACTGGTGAAAGCCGGGTGAGAATTTTATCAGACTTGCATTGTTTTTGGGATTTGTCTCCAATTCATGCGATTATGTATACTTAAATGAACATGTAGTGGGAGAGACCTGAAGAGTTGATGCTATTAGAACACCAGCAGCAACAGAAACAATTAGTTCAACCTCGTCAAACCCAGTCACACCCTCAAGTTCCATCTGCCCAGCAAGCTCGACAAACACAGCAGGTGCAGCTTCAGGCTCAGCCTCAAACACTGCTCCACCATCACCAGCAGTTACAGCAGCCTACTTTATCGTCGTCGGTCAGTGTCTTTAATCTACTTATTTCAATATTGTTTGTTATTTTTCTGCTAACTATATAATTTGGAATTCCAGTACCAGGCTTCCGGAGTTACAGTTCACCAAAACATTCAGGTAAACATCATCACTTCCAACAGGTAGCTGGTGTCAGACATTTGGGTTTCCTCAGATTTAACTCTGTGGTCGTCGTCTAATTCCAATAGTCTGTATCTGCTGTAGGGCCTTCAGGCTGCTCCGGATTGGATGTGGAAGAATAAGCCATCAGGTTTTTATTGTTTCCTGGTTTATATTGTCTGATATTGCTTTGCAAATTAAGTAGCAATCCAGAAAATATTGGAGCCATCCCCCCTCTCTCTCCTCTTTTCTTCTATTGTTAGGATGACATGGAACAGAGAGGAACGGGAAGAGGAGGAACTGATCTTCGTGATTAATTGTGGCTTAAAAAAAAAAAAGGATAATTGCAACTGGTACTTCACTTGTTTAATTATTTTTTCCATTTTTTGGGTTCTGTGAATTATTATTCAGACTTCCTTGGATGTGCAAAATATTCCTGCTATACTCTTGACTTCTGAAGACTAGATGACCTCTTATGCAGCATAAATGCTTCCTCTCGTATTACATTTCCAGGCTATCCACTGACATTATGAGGAAAATTTTCATCCTCAGGAACTTGAAGATGGCGTGTAGGCACTTGGAGGATGCTGAGCTGAAGAGTAGGTTTGAAACTCACTGAAAGGCCAACTGGCCAAGGCAGGCGCGATTTCTTCAACTTCAAATGCGAAATGGAATTACCTTAACGAGTATTTGACCATTCAATTTTCTACTCTACTGTGGGGTTTTACCGTCTCACAGGAAGCAGCATGAGCCTGTTTGCCGTTGGCTCAAGGGGGGAAATGGCTTGCCCTGACCGAGTATTAGGGATGTTAGTTTATATGATATAATTCATTAACCTAATAAGATTGTCACCTTTAACTCCAGTTCGCATTTTGTTTAGGGAATGTTCACATCTGTGAACCCAACCCCCAATCCCCCATCCCCACCCCCAACTTTAAGGGCTTCAAAGTAATTCTGACCAAGAAGAAAGGATTTGCAGGGAATAGCCAATAATTCAGTAAGCACCTCGGTAACATTTTGAAAAAAAAAAAAAAAAAACATAATTAGGGCATATCTTAATATTTTCCATAGAAGCTAAGGTAAGCATCCTAAAGCGAAGCATGGACATGCCATGACTCATCCGTACGAGAGTTGTGAAATAAGCTAAATTCAGTTAATACTCCTACAGTTCCTGCGAATTTCACCATTAGACCCGGTCAGTGGCCCGAGGCTACCCATTCTCAACATAGATATCTTGAAATCCTCGAAGAAAACGAATGGATCCGCTGCATAGGTCTCAACTATTTCACGTGTCTGTTCGTCACCATTAACAAGAACCTGGTCGGATGGAAGCAGTCCCTCTCCAGAAAGAAGGTTGACGTAGTACTGGTTATCGAATGTTGCTGGGGTAACCAGGTCAAATTGTGCTAATGTTGTGCTGCTGCTTGATCCTGAGCATAGCTGTTGCAGTGAGGCTATGAACTCAAGATTAGTATCTGCCCCATCTAGGTTGATTCCTTGCATTCGACCGCTAAAGCTTGGACATCGAGCTTTGCCGATCGTGTGTGCACCTGTTGAAAGTATAATCGTTAAGGTTTTGTATTGTAAAATTTCTATTCTTCAGGAGGAATGTGATCTTGTTAAAAGCAAGTGATTACCGGAGAGGGCTACCATGTCACTGAGCGCAAGGCCAACGTTCTCGAACTTGGCGACAAGGGTTGCCACGGTAGAGTTTGGGCCTGGGATGTTGTTGTTTGCTGCTTGCTTGCTTGCACTCAAGCTATCCTTCCTTCCCATTTGGACTTCCCAAGCGGGTCCGCCAGACTGCGTGTAAATCAGAGCTCAAATTAATTACCGCAAAGTCCATTAGGAATTTCTCGTACAAAAGGATAATAATCTGATAACTTTGAGCGCAGACCAGAAGAACAGAGTCCCTGGCAACGGTCGCTAGAATGTCAGCGCAAGACACGGTTTGAGGACAGACAGATTCGAGTTCGGACTTAATGGCGTCTATAACTTCAAACCCCCTCAGAGAATTCAAGTTTGGACCCGCAGTCTTCTCTCCAACAAAGTTCTGTGTGTCATCTAGCAGCACCGAAGCATCACATCCCTGCAAAACACCGCAACTTGCATTATGTGTCTGAATCATTAGTTTTAGATGTTCAGAAAAGAAAAAACAAACGCGAACAAGATTAGATGACTTGCATTGACAAAACAATCATGGAAATGGAGACGAAGCAGTGAGGCTGCCATTCTTGGTTCCTCAGAGACTGCCTTCTCGACCCAAGAGAAGATAATGTCCTCTGCCTCTGGGCAGACATCTTGGTATATGCCAAACCTTAAAGACACTTCAACGCATGCTTCGTTCAAGGTGTTTGGCGTGCTTGCAAATGCAATAGCGAGCTTAAGCATTACTAAGGAGAAAGCCAAGCATATAGCCATCTTATGATTTCGGAAACTAGAGGATACAAGATGAAAAGAGGTGGGATTGGATTGGAGTAGCGAAGTTACTTATATAGAAGTTGCTTGTCAGTGGCTAGTGAAAATAGGACTACCGGGTCATGGAAGGCCGGTGAGAGAGAGAGAGAGAGAGAGCAAAGTTAGTTCGAAGTACAAAAGTGGGATTGAGCTTTAGAAGACACATTCAAGCATGAGAAATGGTCAGTTTATGATGAGCAGATGCACACCTAATCCCCTTTGCTTCTTCTTGCTTTTCTGGTTTCCTTTCTTTGTCTTTTTTCATAAAACTAGAATCTGATCACGCGTCAACTGAAGCAAGAAAGTTCCCTAATCTGTGTCAATAAGTAGTATACTTTTTTGCTGCATGTTGAGAGATAGGGCTCTCTGCATCAACTTTTCACATGGAGAGACTCAGGACTTGTTTCTCTTCTTTGGAAGTAGAACTGTACACCAGTAATTTCACTCTTGGGGGTTGCTGATTTTCGCATGTAAAATCAGAATCATTCCATTATTTTGTTTGTTTTGTTCGGACTCTCTCCAGCCTGTGGCCATTGCAGTTAACCACAAACGGCTCTAAAGATAATTCAAATTTGTTATCAATTGTCAACAGTTTTTGAAGTACGGTTCCCTCAAGATAATACAAATTCTAATAGAGAGCACGAAATTCGTTTACAAATCATCCATAAATCTGAATTGAATTAAAAAAAAAATTCCGCCCACATCGATCCTAAGATTATTTGTTTCTCTTTGTTTATTGTTTCATTTTTATTCAGTTAGGAGATATCCAGTAGACCACTAGTACGTACTCATCATTTGACGATGACAGATACGCGTAACTCGCAGTAAGTATGTTCACAGACGTTCAACAGTATGAATTTAAGGAGTACTGCCAAGTCTTGGAGTCTCTTTCTTTTCCTAGTACTTGTTTTCTGCTCCATTTCTTTCTTCTTTCGGCCATCTTGGCCGTTTGCATGCGCTCAGGTCATCAGA
The DNA here is from genome assembly GCA_003952965.2 of Morella rubra. Lineage (NCBI taxonomy): Eukaryota > Viridiplantae > Streptophyta > Magnoliopsida > Fagales > Myricaceae > Morella > Morella rubra. The sequence continues at coordinate 21,933 of RXIC02000048.1, forward strand.
TCATGATGTGTATAGTCAAGGAAAAATATATGTCATACCTAGACAAATTTTCCTATGGGTTGTTACCTAATTTATAATTATTTATTTAGAGTTGATATTATTATTTAATTTATAGAATAGATTAAGAAGTAGATTTAGGCTTAGAATTTGATCTGAACTCTTTTTTGTAAGCCTATCTATAGCAACTTACTTCAAGGTAACCAGTAGAACATTTTTCACAAACTAATGGCTGTTTATAGAGTTTTGATTGGTTTCCTACAAATTCTATCTAGTCATATATATTATTATATGCGTAACAATGTCACCTCCTTCATCAAACAATTACTTCATCATTAACCTGTTTGTCGATATATAGTGTGTGTGTGTGTGTATATATATATATAGATGCCATGTTGGGCTTAGTACGTGGGTTACAAAATAAAGAGGCCCCTGCATGACAATCGACCTCCAAAATGTGTTTGTCGCTTGGACTTGACCTGTTGAACAGTTAGCCAGCAGGCCCCTGCATGACCTAATTTGCCATGTGGTAATAAAGAGCGCCCATCACAGTATGTATGTATCCGTAGCAACATGTACATATTTAAGCGAATACAAATATGCATGCAACATTAATATATACATCTAGCTCTATATAGATGTATGTATGTATGTATGTATATAGGTATGTAGGCTGTAGCTAGGTACCTATATACGTATATTGTATGTATATATCCCAGCCTTGAAGACTTTGGAGGAACTTTATATATGTAATTCCTAACGGCTAACTGTCTCATACTTAATTATAATTTTCCTATAAGTCAAGCGCGTAGCACTACAGTTACCTACTGGCATCTGATCTCATCTAAATCCTAACCAGGCATTGATCATAAGTTGAGCTCATAATTTGCCTAAACTGCTACTGAAATGGACTAAATATTCTTCAATCACGGGTCACGGAGAAAGCATAGGTTTCGCGTACGTCGAATCATATATAGAGTATATCTTTCTTCTATATTCCACAGTTTCTTACGTCTTTAATCTTCATTGGTTCTCTTATTTTAGTCACGGAATCATTATTATTACAGGTGAAAGCTGGCTGGCTAATTGAAATTTTGGTGCTTCACGACAAAAGATATTATCTACTTTTGACTTAAATCTCCAGCACACAGTCGCAGAATTTTTAGGACATATTCTCTGCAATCGCAAAACACATGACTGATTATAGGTATAGGGTATTGTGCACAGTATTATATTCTAAAGATGTATTTTGTATATATGACTTAGCCAATCTGAAGCGATTGCTAACGCTTTCTAAGTGGGCAAACATAGGTCACGGAGACGCTAGTACTATTTTTCTTGTTGGATTAGACTGTCTTATGTACGTCCCTTGCCCAATTGGACGTAGTCGAACTGATGATGATGAGGTAAAAACGGCAATCAAACGTGCATGCCATGCACTTTGATGGACTCAAATTAAGCCGATCCTTTTGGGGATTTGAATTAGTACAATACAGCGTAAGAGCTAGCCCTAACGTCTCTGCATAAAAGACTAGAACATCCCTGAGGGATTTGTCGCAGGCATCTAGTTGTGATCTGGCTGGCACTTCAGACGTTGGAAAGGATAGTGTATTTTGCTGTTTGAAATGAAAAGCCAAGTTAGTGGCTGGAAAGTTTGGAATACAAGAAAATGCCACTTATTTTCTGAACAAACACGAGGGATGCTATTCCAATCAACTGAAGAATCTTGAACTGCAGGCATGGAGGAGAAATAGAAAAAAAAAAAAAAAAAGGCTTTGTCAGGCTTTTCTTCTTGGTATTTGCTTGCAACTTGGCAGGCTTTTAACATGTTATTGTAGACTTTTATTGACATTTTTCCATCTAGCCCAACCATGTTCATACTCGATCTGCTATTTGCAGCGCTCTTAAACCACGTCCGTATCTTTCCAGTGTGCATATATGCCTCTATGGGTGGTTTTCCTGTCTGAACCCATGAATATTCTCCCTTAAGTAATCGAGACTTCATAGCTGGAATAAACACCACATTTATCAAATGCTTCAAGAAAAATGCAAAACTAATTACACTTAGTTCAAAGAATTACAAAAAAATTCGAGTAAAAAATTCTGTGTATAGCACCTCGAAATCATGCAGTAGCACCTCATCAGGGGTTTGTTGCGTAGAGAAAGTAAGGTGCAACGTATTGCGATGCGACAGATTTTCACAAGACCTTATCCTAAACACGCAAATTGTCAACATTTACTGTTCTTCACTTCCATCTTGTCTGGATTAATGGATTTCAAAATTTAGGCAGTGTCCTATGGAAACAAACAGGAAATCTAACTAAGCAAATTGTCTTTTCGTGCTGTCTTGACTTTGTTGAGTCATGCAAGTATTCTGGATATATATGTGTTGCTCGAGGCCAAAATGAACTATTCGTGAATGCTATAGCCTATAGGCCTCTATTCACGAGCATGGGTGTGTATACGGCACCACCACATAGATGATAGCTAGGTTCTGCAGGAATTCAAGTTTTAGATACCCATCTTTACACGCTAGTCCGTGTATGTGCCAATTACACATACCTTTTCGTGTATAGTGAATCTCCTACATACTTCTCTGTAATCATCAAAGGATTAGATCATCCTACAGCCAATAGTTAGTACAATCCAATTGGCCTTGCATTTAGTGCTGCTGTCGATAGCTTTCATAGCCGATTCCAATGAGTCCGGCAACAAGCTACGTATGGCTATAAGTACGTAGCGTGGTCATTCATGCAACTAAATCGAACGTTCTTAATTAGCTACCGAAGACAGCTTAACATATACAAGGACTTCCAGTACTCGGTAAAACCAAAATATATGTTCAACAAAGCTTAAAGCAACAGTATCCAGCACCAAAATCTCTCTACATCGTGTGAATGAAGACCCAGCACAACCCATTTCCTCGCCGGGAAGCTCACATCACAATTCAATGAGTGAAGCTCCTTCTTTGTTTGCAGAATAAAGAGGAAGAAAAGGGGCCATAAATAGTAAGGTTAACGGTGTCCAAGTAAAGTATTGCTACCTCTTGAACGTCCATGCACGTTCGAGGACATTGCATTAACTCCCTACACAAACTTTTCACAACAATCCCATCCTTAGGGTTCCCCACCCTTCACTAAAGAATTAGGACCAAGTTCCAAAGTTTATTCTAGATTTCTCTTTTTTCGATAAAGTCCCAAGGGTTTGAGACAACAACAATTTTCACACCCACATTAGAATGAGAAAACCCTAACCCTAAATTCTCGGACGAATCTACCCCTTGATATTATCCACGCATGTCATGAACCAAGAAGAAGAAGAAGAGAATACTTGCAGAGGAAAACGGTTATAAACAAAAAACCCCAGATATATCTCCATGTGGGAATAATCTCCAAGTACAAAGAATAAGAACACGAAGAAAAAAGAAACAAGAAAAAGAATCCAACGCGGAACGAGTTCCTACTAAGGCTAGAAAGCTACTCATTTTACAATGATACTTCAAAGCATCTACATGAAAGGGTGAAGTGGGTTCGTCTCTAAGGACAAAACCCAGATGAGTCAGTCAGAGAATTTCATAGCATTAACAGATAATAAATAAACTATTACCCTACTCCTCTTTCGGCTCCTTTAGCATCCGCGTCGGCACGATGTCCTCTAGAAGTCCATGGTCCCTAAGCAAAGGTGTCGGGAATATGCCAAAACGTCTTTCTTGAACGAAACTAGGAAATGAGGGATTCAAATTAGTGTTAACATTCAAAGGCGGCTGTGAACTTAGTAGATAAGGCTGTTGGTGGTGGTGATACTGAGGCTGCGGAACAACAAAGGGCGAAGCCATGGCGCTGAAGCCAGCGGCGTCTGGCGGAATTCCCATGCTTCCACGAGGCGTCACTGGGCACGGATGCGTGTGCTGTCCTTCATAGGTCGTGACTACAATTGACGGGTCATCGCAGGAACGCTCCACCCGCTTCTTTACACCACATCCAGCAGTGGTGCAACGGTAGTAGCTCCTGTACACAAAAACAAATAATCCGAAGACCTCGATAAAGTTAACAAAGGTTGATCGTTCAAAATTTTACCAGACTTGTTAATCAATTATAGGGGGACCAGATCACCGGAGTGGGGCGATATTTGATACCTTGGATAAGGACTATTCTTCACAGCTTTCTGGCCGTACTTCCTCCATCTGTATCCATCGTCAAGATGATCAACCTCGCTCTTTGTCATGAACGCAAATCTCGGCTCTCTTTGCCTTTTTTGGTTCTTCTTTTTGGGTTTCAACCTAAACCCACATACACAAACAAACACTTTTCACTTTTTGATAAAAATTCAAAAAGCAAACAACAAACCTACGAAAATCATGCTTAATTTAACACACCCGTAAATAAGCCCACTTTGCAATTCCTTTTCTCTTTGATTCATTCCTTATAGAACACTCATTTAGTGTTTCGCCAAAACTAGTACTATTATCGGACATGACTGAGTAAACAGCTAGATTCAAAGAAAAGACGCAGAGAAATATGCTAAGAAAGCTTACTGTTTCTTAGTCTTTTCTTGGTCCTGGTCGTCCTCATCTCCACCCGCCTTTGTTTGTCCCTCGTTCGCTGCTTCATTCGAGGACGAAGAGATCGACGAAGAGTTCGGTGTCGCAGGAGTATTCACCACCTCGGACGACTCAGGAACCGTCGAGGTCGGCGAAGGAAGCGGCTGTTGCAGTTGTTGCGGTTGAGGTTGCGGCTGAGGCATCATCGGTGCGGAAAACCAATCGAATAAAGACGGGTTGTAGTCTTGGATGCCGAGCATGTCCACGAAGCCTAAGGACGAACCCTTTTGATGATCACCCTGATCACATGGCATGTCAAAGATGCTTGGTAAAGCAAAACTGCTCGGAATCTCATCGGAAAATGTCGAATTTGCCATTGAATTCTCAGTCTTCAGCTCTTCTTTCTTGTCCATGGACTTGATCAGCAGCACATATTATTCATTTGAGCTTGTCCTCCAACAACTCTTATTACAGAAGTCTGTGCCTGTCTCCGAGAGAGAGAGACAGAGACTGTTTGGTTTTTTGGGAGTGTGAATTAGAGAGGAAGCTTTGGGTTGGGATTTTGGAGAACAGGTTGGCTAAGACAGGTTTCCCACCTAGGAATTGACTGCCAGTTGCCAGTTAACCACGCGTACGGAGCCTGTCGATGGGCCGGTGTTTGCATTAAATGTAGTGAGGACCGCCTTCGGGGGTCCACATCGGCCTACGCGGCTTTTTTGACTGGTTTTGCCGGTTGTGTGTGGACGGCTCTTTGGTTTACACGTGGCCTGGAAAAAAGGTTCTCTCGTTTGCTTGTGTGAATTTTCTCCTCCATTTTTTTTTTTTTTGAGTTTCTTTCGTGGGTCACCTTGTTAACGGCAAATTTCCCAAATTCTTGGGTTTTCTCGGTATTATTTTAACAACGGACAAATTGCTCACTATTACCCAAATTTCCCATTTAAAGTTTTTTTTTTTTTTTTTTGGGGGTGGGGGGGCTTTCTTTAAGGTATAGAGAAGGTTATGTGAGTTGGATGCCATTAGGTATAAAAACTAATTGCAAGGACAGTACCCACGACATAACCCGAGCATATTTAATTGCAATTAAAATATTAGGTTTATATTTACTGACAACTTGCGATTAGGAAATCACCAAAATGGCAAAATCAAGAACCATAATAAGATGGTTGGTTCCTAATTTTTCAACCAAGATCGACACATAAATCTCTAAAATACTTTCAAATGTTTTCTCAGTCAAGATAAAAAGATTACACTCAACGACTATATAATTACAACAAAAAATTGAATTTTTATTCTAATTTATTTTCTTTACTACGTCCACCCGCAGGAATTAAATTCCTTAGCTAATCCAGCTGCTTAATTAACTTGAATTATATGAAAAATATAAATATAGAAGCTTCCTATTTTATAGCATGATCCATCCAAACAACTTATGATACAGTACAATAGTATAATTAATTATGAGAAAGATGATGTGCGGCGGTGAGAGGACCAACCATTAATTTGCCCGCCCTATTGATGGGGATTCATGTTCAAGTTTACAAAAAGATAAAACCTAAGGAAAAAAAGAAAAGAAAAAGAACAACTTTTTCCACTTAAAGAAAGTGATGGGAAAGTGCAGTGAATATAAACGCAGCTATATCCTTTTGGTTCTGATCTTCTGGGTAGGTAATACCAGGGCAGCTCTTTCAAACCAAGAAACCCAAAAGGTTTATAATTAATCATCTATAAAGAGATCTATCTGAGATAGTATGGGGAGGCATCCTTTAAGGTAAGAGGGTATATCAGTAATCTTACACCATACGGCAAATTTTCCATGGACGAAAAACAAACACATACACATACTACAAGATAGAGATTGAAGAGGAGGTAAAAGATTTCCCCAGGGAAGTAGAGAGAGAGAGAGAGAGAGAGGCCCAAGTACAAAATATATAATGCCTGCCCGGACGGTGAACGTGTGAAAGAAGCTTCGGCACGTGTGCAGCCACGCCTGACATGTTGTGTGCGCATGCTGACACAATTCCCGCGTCACCGACTCACCATGTCTCGCTCCTCTCCCGACAAGCCGACGCCGTCAATCGACAACTATTTCCTCCTTTTTTTTTTTACATCGGTTCCAACTTCTTTGCTATTTTATATTTGTTTACCTTCAAAATATTTAGCCGTCTAATTATAACCGCGTCTTTCTGCTTAATGACACGAGCATCCTGTGTAGATTCTTTTTACTCAAAAGGGTTTCGTATACTATTCTACCTTAGGAAAGAATATTGAGATCAGATGTCATATCATGAAGGAGCTTGATAAGATTGAGAGGTATGAGTGATTAATAATGACTCTTCAGCTCGTTACCAAAAGTAATGGACATTAACTAATAAGCAGCACCCAGAACGGAAAACGTGTAATTTTCAGTGGGCACTTGCAAATTTCCAGCTCTATATTCCAATCCAAATTGTTCTCTACGACCCCATTAAGTGGATCCTTCCCTTTTTGTTAAATTTGATGCAATTTGTTCCATTCCCTCTAATCATTGTCAAACTAATGCTTTTCTCTATGTAATATATGGTAAAGGCAAAGCCGATTCATCCCAAACCCCAAAACAAATCTCCTCTCATGACCACAACAAAGAGGGACAAAAAAAAAAAAAGAGAAAAAAGGGGGGAAGAATATATCCACTAAAACATATAGAGCAATTCATGAAATGATGGAACTTGGTTCATTTGAAAGATGCTCCTCAGTCTTCTCCATATTGTTATCATTGCACATTAAAGGCTACATTGATCATTTCCAACAGTTTCAGGTACAAATTGGGGGGAAATTCCAAACACTTTCTAGTGTCAAATTCCACGAGCTTTTCAATATTTTAATAACGTGTACAAATTGTGGAAGCCTGAAGGGAATTATTGTGCACTTTACGTGAAACCAACTTTGCCACGATACACGGGCCTGGTCCCCGTTGCCCAGAACTCGATGTGGGACAAACTACGCCAATATCGTCTTCACATGTGTATATCTGGGGGACTCTTCTGCAGTCGACGACGCTCGCATCAAATCGGAAAGGCCTAAAGCTGGAGCTTTTTGTTTAATCTGCAGGGGGCTTTCAAAGAACATGCACTTTACGCGGTTTTGGTATATTCTAAAAGGATTGCTTCCAATACACGCCTTCTAGATCTAGATCTTTGCTTTTCTTTTTCTTTTTCTTTTTTAATTCTTTCTTTTCAATCTCTTTTTCCCCCTGCTTTCTTTTCTTTCAATCAAGTTTTCAATATCTAATCAGATCGGTGACAAGTTTTAGGACGTCGACATTTGTGGGCATTTGGCAACTACTTTGCAGGGTTCTTTTCAGGGGAAGGTAGAAATAGCCGCGGAGCTCAGAAACAAAACCAGCAATTATACACTTTTTTTTTTTGGCAACCTTTTATACACTTTTTTCCATCTTCTCCTGAGCACGTGCAACCTTATCAACAGAATACACAACTTATCCTGAGCATGTGCAACCTTTCTTCTCCTCCTGGCTGGTTATGGGATAAGAAACTGCAGGCAAATTCCATTTCAAATATGTTTTCTACCCATCCATATATTAATAACGCAATCAATAATATTAAAATAAACTTTATTATTTTTCTTTTGCTTTAGTATAAGAACTAATTATTAATATTATGCCACACAGTTTATAGAAGACGTTGATACATTTTGATAACGAGGATTGAATATGATGATTTTCATAATTCAAATATATAATTGATATCAAAATTCATAGTTTGAGAATTAAAAGTGAAATTTTATATATATATTGCTTGGTAAATAAGTTTGGTATCAACTATGAACCCTTTTTGACTACGGGGCGGAAAAGAGTTTGGTATCAGAACACAAAGTTGAGAGCTACGGGCCAAAAATTCACACAGTAATTATCTTAGAACGTTTTATTAATATTCCTTTCACATGTTACTTCACGCTCCTAACGGGGCTCGTGGCCGACACCTAAATTTCATAGTTCTGCCTTTCGTAAATTTCGCGCAAGACGCGTCTACTGAGATGAAAAACTATCTTGACCGCGGGTTCCCGAGTCTCGCACGGTACCGGCCGATTTGTCGCTGTATGGGGATCCGAGTTTTCAGAAACGCAGCAGTCAAAAGTCAAAAGCTTTGAAAACTTGTTTGTTCAAAGACACAAAACGGGCTTTAGATGTGAAGGGATTTCCAAGGAGGTGCGTGAAAGAACAGCCGGTTAAGGATTGTCATTGTCCCTAAATGTACCGCCTAATATAGCTGCGTACTAGGTAGCATAATTTATAGATCGGTGCGTCCTAGAAAATTGTTGGATCTGGGACTGTGGGTTCATTCTCTCATTGAATAATGCATATGTTAAGTAACCGCATGTGAGACTAATTATTCTTAAATAAAAAATTCATATATATAACAAATGTAAGTGTATAGTTGATAAGACATCGTTTACATGTCGTAAATTTTTAAATTACGACGATAATATTCTTGACTTACTTTATATATGTTGTGCATATTAACTGGCGAATTGTGCATATTAACTGGCGAATATTATTGTTAGACATGTAGAGAGTGTAAAAAGTCTAACATTAGTTATTGGAGGGTGTGTAGTGTCAAAGTAGATAGTTGAAGGTGCAAAGTCTCCAATATTAATGATTAGAAGGTGTAATATGTCATATATATTGTGTGTGTCTCTTTTTCTTAAGAGAATCATTAAGAGAAAAAAAAAAAATATCAATCCGCATATAAAGAAGTCCCTAGGAGACAGTGGCGGAACTATGATTGAATTTGTTGAATTTGAAGGGAAGGCCAATTTTTAAGTTGAAATGACAAAAAAAAAAAACAAAAATTTTCTACATAATGCAAAAAAATTTTCTTAGAGTTAAAATTAAAGACTAAAAACATTAAAAATATTGAAATACACGTAACATACTAATTGCTGAGACTGAGAGGTGTCAATTGGATCCTACAGGTCTGCATCTTCTGAAAACGTTGCAAAATGACTTCATTCTCAATAGTTTCCTCCTTTCCCATCTATTAAGGCTAATATAGATGTTGCAATTCAAGATTCATTTTCCATTGTAGCAGCTGTGTTTCGTAATCATCAGGGACTTTTTTGTGGTGCTGTAACTCTTAAGCTAGACTAATTAGATCCAGTTGTAGTTGAGGCTGAGGCAGCACTGTTTGGTATCTCGGAAGCTCATAAGAAATGATTTTCTAATATCCTTTTGGAAGGAGACTCGTCTATAATGATACAAGTGATTAACTTATTCCTAAGACTTGTGGATCAGTGAAAAATTTATGAGATTGTTTGTGCAATTCGGAAAGAATTGTTTTGATTTATCAATAAAGAGTTCTTGTTTTGATTTAAAAAAAATATGAAAATTTGATGCAAAAATAAAATAAAACAAAACTTGAAGTGAATAGAGAAGTTGATAGATAATTTTGGCACTCAAACACCACCTAAAATCTCATTTAGATGTGAGAGTCAAAAATAGGTGGAGAATATGCACAAATTGCATACAATTAATGAAAATTTGATGTAAAAAAAAAAAAAAAAATTGAAGAGAATAGATAAGTTGATAGATACTTGACAGCATAAATAAAGTGAGCAAATTTTCACTTGGAAATAAAAGAACCACAAGCAATAGCGATTTCATTTGCAAACCCGTAAACATTTTCCTTTAAAAAAAATATATATATTTTTCCTTCCTTTTACATGAAACAAAACTGCCTAAATTCCCCCCCTCTGCTCTTACAGTACTCTTGAGTTGGGCTTTAAGGGGGGGCTGGCCTTCCAGATTAGTTATGAAAAAAGAAAAAAAATTCAAACGTTTTACATTGGCTAACCGGGGCAGGCCCCCCTAGATTCCCAGGCTAGGAGAAGTTAGAAAAGGTCAAAGAGAGAAGATCTTGTAGGGTTCTTCAGTTCCACGCAATCCTTATTATTTTCCTTTATTATTCCTTATTTTCTATCCTTCCTACCAAACATGTGTTTGGGTGGCGCTAAAAGACAAAAATATTGTTGGGAATATAGAAGGTTAAAAATGCATGCGATACTTATCAATGAACGTAGTTGGCCTTTTGGACCGAGTATTCTTTTGAATCCCTAACCCTAGTCCATGTGTTTGAAAGAAGAAGGAGGCAGGAGGTTAAGATTCTCGTATACTTAGGGGACCGCCTCCTACAACGTTGTTTTCAATGGGCAGAACCAAATAGACTTCATAACTTTCAACTGCCCCGTTTAAGCTCTCGCCATAACCTGCCTATCGAGCTTTATTCTAATACCGACCACTTTTATTTTACTTTATATTTTCACCTTAAAAAACAAGACCAAACTCTATTCTGTTTATATAGCAAGGGAATTTTTGAGAGCAATAGGTTCATACACTTTTTTTTTTTTTTTTCCTTTAAGAGAGATTAGGATATACTTTTTATCACACAAAATCATTCTAAACAGATAGAAAGGGGATACAAGAAAGAGGAACTAGTGCATTGCACAGCATCTTAGGACCAAAACCTTTATTTTAATTCTAACGGGTAAGGTTTTTTTTTAGATAAATATATTTTTCCCCTATTTATAAATTATAGGAGCTTGGCATATTATACTTTTCAATTATTAATCTTACACACTTTGCACCCTCAGTTGAATTTTTTCCTTCAAATAATTAGACTGAAACAAAGATAATGCTCTTGACTCACTTTGCATATGTTCATATTCATTCGAGAGTCTAGTTGTTAATTCATTAAGTCGGAGCATTATTGGGTTAAATTGTTTATTATTAATTAGCCAAACCTCTCTTTCTAATATAGCTTTTGATCTATCTTGTGGGTATCCGTCCATGATTCTATTCCTATAAATGTTTTCGTCATCCACTAATGGCGGTCATAAACTAAACTTATGCCTTTTGATATGTATTATGAAAGCAATTGTGAGAATATAGTGAACAACCACTTAATATTCCTTCCTACTATGTATATAGCTTAGACAGGATCCAAGATTTTCGTTCAAGATATATAGGATTAAGTATCCAATTTTTTAATGTTTCCATTAGCTTTTAGACTTGGGCTTATCATGTTGGGGTTAATCTATATCTTATGAAGAATCTCTCACTATCACGTTCACCTAAGACGCTAAGACCTTGTAGTCTATTGGTCTCGGCAGTCAACCTTGATGACATTTGACCAACAGAATTAGTCCACATTAAGGGCTTAGTTTTTGGACTCAATCAATGGCTTAGGCTTGAAACCGTTTGAAAACATTGGTGTTCTAACAGGTATGTCCTTATATAAAAAATTATATAAGTTTCTTTCACATATGTTAAAGTGACGTCTAAGTAAAACCAAATCAATTCCACGGATTTGCATATATAATTACTTTGTGACTATATCTGCAACTTGGTTTGAATTGGTTCACTTCTAGAAATCTCATGATCATTGATCAGTTTAATTATCTAGAAGAACAAAACGCAATGAATTCATGCGTAGATCAGAGAACAACAATAGCAAAAGAACCCAAAATATTAGATATTAAAGAGAAAAAAATAGAGTGGATGAAGTCGATCCCCACACCCACGAATAAAATCCAACCATCCGATTTAAAATTTTAGCAATATTTGAACCGAATTAACCAAAATCGGATATATTTAATTTGGTTCTTAATAAATTAATAAAAATTATGAATAAATACATCAACTATTGATTTTCAGATAATTTGTATCCTTCATTAAAAAATTTGTCATTTTTAAACGAAATTTAATAATTTTTGACCTTCGAGATGATGATTTTACCTTCATAAAAAGACTATACAAATTACTTTCTATTCAAATTAACTGATTATTTTAACAAATGATGCAAAAGGTATATGTATGTATGTGTGTGTCTCGAGGTACTTAATGCTCATCCTCTATCTTAAACTCAAAAATTTAGAGCCGGAATTCTTTGGTATCTCAAATCTTAACCTCTTTTACAAGCATCCTATTTGAATTTACAAGCTATTAATAAATCTCATTTCTCTACTGCTTTCTAGCTAACTCCACTAAAAGTTAATTTAAATGTAATTGAATAGGGCATCACTTTTGTTTTCTTCTTTCAACAGATTCCTTCGGTTTTGTAAATTTATGGGGTTTAATTTTAATTAGTTGGTGGAATCCCTTACTTTTATGCATTTTAATATGAAAAGCACCATTGTGACCAAGTCTTCGACATAAATTTCGTTGGACAGTGAGCTCTGTAAAAACTATTGAGGTAAAAAGTTATTCTTTCTTCTGCCCATTGATGGCTTTGAAAACCCAATCCGTTGACAATGTTGTTTTCCAGAAGTTCGATGAATTGAAAACAACCAGCGATGATTGCGGCATTCTGAAGTTACCCCTAATCGTTGACAGATCTTTTGTATAATTAAAAAATGGGACTCAAATCTTTAATTATTTATTTTTTTGGGGGATCTCTATTCTGAGGTCGGGCCACAATCATGGCAAGCACATGATTAGTCAAAGTCAACATTTTCTTAATTGTTTATTGTAACGCCAAAAACGCGTCGTAACACAAACGGACAAAGTGGCTTTTAATTTTACTAGGGAGTGAGGACAAAGGCTAAAAGAGACCCAGGGAGGGAGGGAGAGAGAGAGAGAGGGGGGTGGGGAGGGCTCTTGGGTTTCGTGCACGTCTCTATAAAACATTACTCTTTTTTTTTTTTTTTTCTTTTTTTCTTTTTGTGGGGTGGGGGGTGATTCTCTCGTGGCCCCGACTTTTAAGCCATGATTGCATGAAAGCAAAGAGGTACGTCGTCTCACGTAAGGTGTTTGTTTCTCTTTGTGTGTAATTTGGCTCAAGTGCCTTTCTCTTATGCTATCTGTGAATTTTGCAATTTTGCAGATTGTCATCAAAGTTCATGGGTATGTCCTTTATGACGGTTCATTGCAATGCCTAATCGAAAAAGATAGCTCATAAACAATTAATTTATTTCATGCCGAATGGTCCAAATTTACACTTCAATAATTGCTGGGGAGGCACTATTTCGACTATGATCGGGACAACACTATGAACTAAAACCCACTTACAACGGAGTAGTTGAGAATGACTGTTCTAGGATATAATATTTTATTTTTGTATTATTTATTTTTTAATAAGAGAGATTCATACAATAATAAGTTTGTACCTCTAGACCGACAATATATATGTTAAAACTATAGTTTAAATTTTAAGGATAATGGGTAGTTTCTTTTGTATTTGGGTGACAAGCAGAAACCCAGTCCGACAAAGTTAGCAAAGTGGCGGGTTGGTAAACCCCGAACCCGTACAGATGATGAGTAGTTTCACATAGTAACATTTTAAACTTTGGGAATGATTAGAAAGTGAAAATCTTATTACTATGGCTCAAAATTTGCTTAGAAAAAACAATCTTGTCCCGTGAGTTGAATGCGGATTTCCAGGCAAGAATCGCGACTTCCTTCACAATGTTACCAAAGGCCATTCACCAGCTGATCACTTTGATCAAGTTGCTATTTGTTTATAGACATAAATACTCCTCAAATATAGAACAGAATGTCAGAAGGAGGAGTGGGAAGATTTTGTGGTGTCTAGTGTGAAGGGTGTTCAAAGTTCAAACCCATATGCCAGATTCAGCAAAGAAGAAAAAAGAAACCCTATTTGCCATGATTTTGGAATCGCCATTTAATACAATGGGCCCTGTTTCAAGGGTCAACTGCGCAAGGGATTAGACTATTGGTGGTTCTGGTTGGACACGGCTTCCACGTAATACTCTTGACCACGGTGAGCATGGTCCAACCCCAGAAGCAGTTTTCTGATGCGTTCACTGGACCAACTTCCTGGCCCACCACTAGACCAACTTCCTGGCCCACAGGTACGATCGTAGGGCCTCTTTCTTAGATTCAGCATTTATATTAACAAGTCTCTTTCCCTTTGTGGGGCAGTTTGAGAGAGACAGAGAGAGAGAGAGAGAGTTTAAATAAAGAAAGCTAAATCCTTATAGTCTTATATATTATATATAAAATAACATCTACTTGTACAAATAGACCCAATTTTGCGGATTTTTACAAATGCAAATTTGGGTATAGTCCAGTCGAGTTAATTATCTTTTCATTTTTTTTTTACTTTAGTTTTCTGATCAAAAACCCAACCATCCAGTTCATCCATCTGTTTGTATATATTCCGATGACACACTCTACCAATCATCGTCTTTCTTTTGTTTCTTTCAAGTTTTTGCTGAATTTCGAAAGAACGAAGAGTTTTAAGGATAAAATCTAAACAATGAAACTACATGCGAATGAACATTCCAGACGACCAACGACTCTGTCACTTCAGCTTTGCTATAAAAAAAGCGCAAGAAGAGGATTTCTTTAACAAAGAGGCTCACCTAAACTGATAATATATTCTTTGCAATGGAAGAAGACCATAAGAATTAAGGTCAAATCTCCATCAAATTAGGATAAAACATTTTCAGGCTTGCGAGTTCCGAGGTCTCCTAGAAAAAAAGGGTGTGCCAAAGGAAACAGCTATTTAGCCCAAGGATGTGTAAAACACAAACAGGCAGAGAGGCTAACTTAGAGAATTACCTATTTACTGAGTCTATTGACTCTACCCTCGAGATGTTCACCGAAAAATAAGATCTGTATGTGAAACTGCAGGCCCATAAGAGTAGCAACCTGCTAGCCAATTCAAATTTCAATGTCATGTCAAGCTAATGAAGACATTCTTGAAACAAGGACGTTTGTGTAGCCACAACTACCAGCTGGATGAGATTCGAAAACAGAGACGCGGTAATGTAGTCGATGATTGAGAATTTCTAGCTGTTGAACGGTTTTCTTTCTTCGAAGGCTGCTGCTTATAGTGATCATCCCTAAAATTCTTCCAGAAACAGTATCATCACATTACTTGACTTGGTTATACATCAAAGTTAACATCATGTCATTTCTGACTAACTTTCACAATATTATAGCTGATAACCATCCAGATTTACGACCTTTTTGAGGAAGGATAAGATTGGGCTGACATCATTACAGGACCGGCGATCTTGACGCCTTGTTGCTTCATTCGACAAAGTTTTGCCGACGCATTAACTTTAATTTGAAGCTTCCTGGGTCCCATCATTTTCCCCATTAAAGCATACTTTCAAAATTTAAAACACAGCTGTTGGGCTGACCTCAACTAATTCAAATATGTTTAAGTAACAATCACTGAGTTTCACAAAGCAGCAAAGTAAAACATGTACATCAGCCTGAAAATTACCGGCAATACAAAAGTCACAGCTCGAGCCCCTTGGTGGCATTATACATCAAAACTGGTCCTAGTAATACCCCTAGCACCGATATACTTCTAATAAAACACATTTGGAACTCGAAATGCAGAAGTGAAGAAAGACAATCCCATCACCTAAGTCAAGCAATAAAGAGAGATCAGGACCATACTGCCACACGAAAGATATATCCTGCCACCTCTGAATCTGGGTGGATGATTTTGATTTCACGAGTCTTTTGCAGCAGCAGCTTGTCGCATTCTGCGCTGATGGACATCCCAGTTATACACACGAGCAATGGTGACCTGTTCAATGGTTGTGCAGACAGTCAAGAATGGATAATCAAACCGGCTTAAGCAATGCCTAGAATAACATAGGACCATTAAATTTCACAGGTTAACCCTCGATAAACCACAGAAGATAAACACTAAGATGTTCTTTTGCCAACAGGTGCAAGATGTGCCACAAACTAGCCTTCTAAACAAGCATTCACTCATCTACTACTGCTTCAAACAGAAAGAGAAACTTCTCCTATACACATGAATACTACCTGAGTAATTGTCACTTGATCCCTCAAGAATTGTAGATCAGCAACAAGAACTTCTAAACTGGCCTTAGCATTATCTAAGTTCTTTTGCAGAAGTGCAATGGCCTGCATTCATAAAAACAGACATCACTCATCTGCCATCTTTAATGCAGAAAAGCTACCTAAACAACATTTACGATTTGACAGCAGTTGACCTCTTCACATGAATACTCTAACATGACGTTTGCTCCCAGCCATAAACATACTGAGTCAGCATCCTCAATGCGAGCCCGAGAATATATGCCCTCAGAGACTTCAAAATCAGTAATGAGTGCCTGCAATACACAGCCAAACAAGACTCATTCAGTTACCATCGTTAAGTAAATAAACAAGCACTTCAACAGAGCCCAAAAGAGGAAAAGAAAGAACCCTGTGGTCTGTGACCGTGTATTGATGCTTGCTTAATTGACAACATCATCAAACTACCTCACATTCCAATTTGTGAAAAATGATTTTAACAGGATTATAAGGATTTTTGCTTAATTGCTTTTGGCATTGCAAACACAACTTCTCACCTCAAGGACTTATCCTGATACTTTCAACACTGCATTGGTCCTGGATTTTGGAACTGAGTCCCAATCCTTTTTCCTCATTGATAGCAATCCTCAACACACAAGTAAATTGCTTGTTCCTAAGAAAAAGATAAAGGTACTCCTGGATGATTTTTTCCTGTTCCACCAGTCCCCCTGGAGGTTTTGGATTGACTATCGGAAGGGGCTGCTCTATTGTGACAGCCAAAAAAGGAAGAAGGTGCTGTCCCCGGAAAAAAGAGGAGCACCACATTTAAAAAGGAAGGTGGATTTCTTCTAGAGCAAAATTCTATCATAAATGGTGGCAACCTAGAAAGGATGGAGTAACCATGTCTTCTGACAGGTTCAAATGAGTCTATGTTCAAAATAAACCCTATGTAATTGTAAGGCTCACCATATTTTGGGCTCTTTTGAACAAATTTGAATGCAGTCAGACTCAAACACAGATAATGTTACATGCGGAGATCAATCTGTAACTTCTTTAAGCTTTCAGAATTCAGGGTTCGGATAGCATTTTTGGGAGGTAAAAGGTCAGATAAAGGGCCTTTTTTTTTTTGCACCTCATTGTTCTTTACTATGACAACATCGCTAAATGAAACTGAGAGAGGCAGAAGAAAACAAAAAAGCCTTCACCATCAAAACTTGACTTCATACCTTGATTTGCACACATAATACTTGAGTTGCAAGTCAGCACAAACACACAAACAAACCATGTTTGTTCCCCACATTATATGTCCACTTCTGTGCTTCATAGCCATGAAACAAAACATTCATATGTTGCATGAAGAACGTTTTAGATGGCAATTTTGCATGAAGCAGACACTGTTTCATCTTTATTAAGTCTTGTTATTGGGTATCTCACTGATTTTACACATAACCTTGCTGCAAGCTTGCATAGGAGATGTGGCCAACTTTTAACTGAATGCATTAAGAGACCAAACTTCTATCTAATGCATGACTTCAGCCAATACCAAAGAAAAGCAGACAACAGACGAGCAGCATGATGTTCAAGAGCAGTCCCAATGATAACGCTTACTTCAAAAGCTATTCTTTAACCTCTTTTATCAGCTAAGCTTACAACCAGGGTGTACTATAGACTCATTCCACGTGATCTTTTTGAAAATGCCATGACACATAAAATTAATGTAACAGTACAAAAACGAACCTCACCAGTACCCTTCTTATCTTGCAAAGTGCCAACCACATCTAAGCACTTTTCAATGTCAGGGATTTTTGCCTGAAAACCACACGAAATAAAAAGTGTCACCAAACTCATCATAGATCTTAATTAAGCATTTAGATGTTAGTCAACAAGTAAATATCAATACTGAATAAAAGTTAGGCCCAAAAGAGCAATTAACACAAAGAAAGATGGCAGATGACAGATTTTAGGAACCCACGCCCAAACATCTCGGCATTTTGGTAACCAAAATTGTGATCAATACTGCTGATAAGGAGAATGACGTTCGTGTACTTCACAATCTAAAATTCCCAAACGCTTCTACCACAAACATACACACATGGTACGTCTACGTGCATAGCAAAGAGTTGATAACTAAGGTTACAAGTTGTTCTTTGTGTAGATATATATGTATAAACTTAAGATCAAATGGTTCATATTTACCACCTTAACAAAAAGAAAAATCATATTCGGAAAGACGCAATAATTGTTTTCAGAAAGGTTAAGAGATTCTCCAGAGCTGGTAATTACCACAACATGAGAGCTCTGTTTTGGAGATACCTTAAGATTCTTGCAGATCCTATTGTCATCAGAAATATTTTGCAGCCATTCGCAACAACTGGTATACAACATTCGCACTCCAGTTATCTATCACAACTTAGTTTTACATTAGCTAATGAATTCTCTCCCATTTTAATTTATCGACAGTTACTAAAAGACAAAAACTCAGTACTCAATCAGTTGAGCCGCATTCCGGTGCTCTTATGACATTTGCAGAACCAGCTAAAATTAAAAATTTCGGAAAACGAAGGCTATGCTAGATACAACGAAGGATAATTCAATTTGTACTACCTGAAGATCCCTTTGCTGAGCTAGAAGTTTCATCTCAACCAACTTATACTGCTGTAGCCTGCAAGAGATTAGTGTACGGGATACATCAAAACAGCTTAAGAAACAAAAAAGGTCAGATTTTATATTTTATAAGGTATCACATATCCCTAATACAAGTATGTCTACTACATTCGAAAAATAAATTACTAAAAGTTCGATTAACGCGACAAATATTGAAAGATAGAACATGAAGTAGAGGAGCTAGGGGTACTATCAATTAGAGACCGACCTTTCTTGGAGGAAAGCGAGGGCAGAGTTAACGTCGAGACCTAATTGTGTGAGATAGGTCTGAACATCCTCCACGAACTGAGCTCCTGGTATTCCTCTTCGTTCTGTAATCCCTGAAGAAGAAGAAGAAGATGACGAAGTAGCCATACTCTTCGACCAAAATCAAAGAGAAACAGAGAGCGAAGGGGTGTTGGTTGTTGGAGACTCAGGTCCTGGGGTTAGACAGTCTCTGTGATCCGAAGGCGACTGAGCTACCAGGCAGAGACTACGGCTTCGGGCTTCTTCTCCTTTGTGTTTCATCAACGCACGGCGTCGTTTCATTCCTTATTCTTTCATTTTTCTTGTCTCATTTTGGGCCTTCTGCCGTTCGTTGGCGGCTCGAATTTTCTGATCGCATGGGCTCGTGGACGTCGTCTGATAGATTCAGTGGGCCTCTATTGGGCCCACTACAAATTGCTACAAAAATCGGACCATCGATGAAATTAGCCAAGTCCATGGACTTCTTCAAGTCAATTAAATTTGTGGGCCTACTGAACAACCCGAAACCCACATAACTTTGGGTCCAGTTTCTCGCCAACTCCGAGCATTCCCGAAAACAGAGGAGGACCATATGTTGGCCGGGCCCCAAGTGTCCCTAGGCCGTACTTAGTGGATTGGTCAAGTCCTCCACGTCAAAGCACACGTGTCATAATCCGACATCATTGCCCAATACCTTCTGCTTCTGACATCTGGTAAACTGATCACATCCAAACACTCTGGCCTATTGCTTTATTCTTTCCAAGTTCCAATCAATATTCGATATGAATTTGGTTTCTAAATTTTAAGCTTAATCAGTGGGAACTTCTTGGCTCACGGTGGGTATCTTTCCACTTTCATATCCTCTCATCATTTATGATGCTACCTATCTAACACCAACACGTATTCTTCAATCCCCAATAATGTGCATTATCTTGTAAGTCACTTTATTAGAGTCAGGACCACTAAAACCTTTTTCTAAATGTCTAATATTTATGTCTAGGGACATAACTTATGTGAAATTACCGCTTGTTCTAAAAACTTAAACAGTGAGGAAGTGTTAAATTATAGACACTCTTCAAAATTTCTAGACCTAATCCGTATATATTTTAATTGAAATGAGATTGAAGTGTGGAGTAAATTTTGAACTCATAACTTTAACTCTAATATTATATTAAACTATCACTTGTTAATCTATCTAAAAAATATAGATTTTATTATTTAAATTATATTCTTAATCATTAAAAAAAAAACACTTACCGGTAACATAAATAAGTCACCCAAAAGAAAAGGCTAAGTAGAGGAGGAGTAATAATAGGCACAATTATTCCACGTACAAACATCTTCACAAGGAATTAACGACCTGTAGCACCCATTTTGGGAGGCGGTGAGCGAAAACTTCGTGACAAGTGACAACTTCACGTTGGGTGCGCGTTACGGAAAACTCAGTTAACGCGGCTGCATGCGGTTGTTATCAAGGGCGATATATAGTCTTCACTCTTCGCCTTACCAATTATAACCATGTCGCCTTCGCCTTACACAGTCTCACATATATACTTTAATCTGTTGGGAAAGAGACACGTTCACGGGTTCAAAGTTTCTATCAGGAATGCTATTGCTGTTGCAATGTCCCGACCATATTATAGCCACCAATATATATATATATATAACAACCACTTGAAATCGACGTCTGAAACAAATTAACATTGACGTACGTTTACTCGTTATTAATGTTGTTGCCCATGTAAAGCAGTACAAAATTTGACGTGTTATGTGACAAGCTGCTGGCCGGAGTCACCCATTCTGCGAATCCCATTGGGTGAAAATTGCTCAACTGAAGCCCCCACTTTCCCTCCGGTTTTGTCACCACCCGATCCAACTTGCAAGAAAATGGGACCTGATCTCTCTATATATATATATACCAATATGGATCGGATATGCTATAAAAATATATATCCGTAACAGTACTTCCTCTAGCCTCATCATTTAAACTGTAGATTTTGACCAGATCGTGACTTCTTAAGTTGCACGAGGTTGGTAAGTTGTTTTCTGGCAGTACTAATCCATATAATATAATATGAACAATACGGCCATATATGGGACGTTGTGAATTGTAGTACGTCTGCAGTTAGGAAACGATGTGGAAGAGTACTACTTGGTCATGACATTTTCAATTTCTTTTTCAAGCTCGTGATTAATGTCAAGACAAATGGAGAAAAAAAGGTTTATTCTTCTTTGTCTACACGTATCTAAACTTTGAAAGTCCAAATTATCAAATTTGTCATATTAAGTCCTCACTAACTGTCAAATTTCATCAATATGCACACTCAAATAAGATTTGATTTTCAAATCGTAACAAAATGACATTGACCCACAATTTAGGAGTACAAAATATTGAAGTTTTCTCATAAATTTACTTATTTGTTATTTGAGGTGTGAAATGTTAAAAAGGATGGTAGTTAAAGGTACAAAATGCATTTGTTCTCGTGTAAATATATATATAAATTCTTAAAAAATATGGAGAGTAGTAATCACACAACTACTACCAAAAGTCGGATTCTCTTACCCACTGTTTGTTCATGAGGGTGAAACATCATTTGCTATAAGGATATCATTCTGGAAACATCTGTTTGACAACACATGCAAAACAAAAGAAAAAACAATTAGGTATTCCATCAGAATTTTGTGTTTAATTTCCGAAACCTACCAAAAAAACCTTCTCTCGATAGCTACAAGTTTGTCGCCGAGGAAGACGACGAGCCGAATGTGCACACATTATAACCTAATGGAGAATACGATATGAATGAACTTCTCCATCAATAGTGGCGACCAAATGGGGTTCCCATCTACACCTACTTTTCCTTTTCTTTCCTCTTTTTCGCTTTAGTATTTTCTTGGAGTTTAATGGACAAGTCATGACCCCTCCATGTGGTTTAGAAAACTTTAGGTTAAATTAACGGGATTTTTTTAATTCCTTGTCCTTTTCTTTTTCCTTTTGGCTTTAGATATAGCACTCACATGGTGCAGACCCATATGTGAGAAAAAAGCTTGTATATCAAGAGGGCAGCTTGTTTACCCAAAAAGTGGTTTCTGTAATATCTATGGTGTTGGGTTTTGCCATGACATATCACATGGAACTAATGATTTTCCTCTTGTGTGCGACCATGTTCGCTCAGAATCTTGCCTGATTAGCAACCCCCCCCTCTCCCTTTTATCTGGTCTTTTGTTTTTCCAATCCAGCTGAGATCAGCAGAACAGGAAAGGAAGCCCCCAAGAGAATATGAACGGAATCAGTGAGTAACAAAAAAATCTATGATAATCTAGACAAGGTGCATATATAGTTAATTAGTAAGAGACTTTAACAAAGAAAGTTGCTTTAGAATTTTATAGTTTGGCACTATATAACTAATGGGTTTTCAGAATATTTTTAGGTATCCCCCCAAAAATGCAGAATACTTAAATTACTTCACACAGTCCCTAACTCTTTTTTTTTTTTTTTTTAAAAAAAATTTCTGAAATGGAAACCAAACTGTTTTCACCATTAATATGGGATGTATGATTATTATTGCTAGCACTTAAAAATAGTACTTTTTCCCTTCCCTTTAGATCTAAAATAACTAAATTTGCTCTTATAAATGGAGAAACGAATTTCGGGTAGAAGCAAAGAGAGAGAAGGATATATATATATCTGAGACAAAGATTTGATTTACGCTAGCTAGCTGAAGACCATAGATCAAGATATAATCAAAGAAAAGGCACGGCCAACTTACTCCGTTATGATGAGAAAACAATTGCTTGAACAAAACAAACTATAATGTTCTTAAAGCCAAACTCCCCCCATATGTGCTTTCGGGTAAATGTCTTGATAAAGCACAAACACATGGGGGGTTAGCTGATGGTAAGTAGGAGCAACTGCTGTGAGCCACCTACTGCTTCCCACTTGCTAAGCACCACTAATGATTTGATGCCCCTCGAAGCCGACACCTTTCGAGTTTTATGACTAGATTTCGTAGCGTTTGGGCTAGCCTAAGTGCATGGGACTTAATCAAGACACTTCATTAATATCTTTGGTGTCGGCATCTCTTAAATGTTAATTACTATCATCAACTTGGGACCTAATTTGAGGATTAATTAACCATATTTCCCTTATATTTCTGTCCTATATAAACTTGTGATTTCTTTCTTTTGGAAATGAGAAATTGGGTTTTTTTTTTAATAATAAGGTTTTATCATATAGCAGACCTGCGGTTTGTTATTAGTATGATAACATATAGCAGTTGATGGAACGGGAATTTAAGTGGTGTGAACGAATGGTGGGATTGCAGTGTTTTGTAAACTCTTTTCCAGCGACTGGATTGTTGATTTATCAGTTTTCTTGGCTTTCAATCTGTTGTTTTTACATTGTTGCAGTTGATGGAACAAAACATATTTTCAAATTGGGAATTTAGCTCAAAAAAAATTTGTCAAAGTAATTTGTCTAACAAATTTTAAAATCTTATATTTTTGTTTCTAATGAACTCATCACTATAAATCTCTTGGTCACATAAAATCTATAAATTTCCTGTTTATGCATTGCATGTATATCACAAATCACTTAAGTATAAAGAATTAAGTTTGAATCAGGATTCCTTTTTATTTTCCGTTCGAATTGTAATGTAAAACTCTAAGCTCTAATATATAGAATAAATCTGTTTACTGGTCGACGTGGACACCATAGACTGCTTTCTTTTTTTATCATTCCGTGGGCGTCCTTTGCTGTGTGATCGTGACTACGACATGTGCACCAAAAGTAAGTGACACGAGTTGTAGGAAGCAAACGCAGGATCAGTGGCAGCCTTCTTCAAAACTGCTCGCGCTTTGTCGTTTTGACCTCAATAATTAGAGATAGAGAGTGGAGCCGGATGTCTGGCAGATGAGCAGTAGTGCCCAGTGTATAAGGAAACATTGTCTCAAACCCCCCCAACCTTTTTCTTTCTTTATTTTTAACCATTCATCCCGATGCTCGGATCCCACTGACACACACACACACACACGCGTACAAACTTAAAACAGAGGTATAAATCACACCCCCCACATGGATCCATGTGTATTCTGGCCGATTTGAAATGAATGCTACCACGTGCTGCTTTCACACTCAGAAAAAAGCATATAAGTTTGCAGAAAACTGTGGTCCTTTTAATTCAAATTCATCAAACGCCTCTGGACCAATCCGACTGATAGTGATGAAACTTGAGCACCCGTGTGCCTCAATTGGGTATGCCCCGAAAACGAGAGATGCTCTTCGTTAGAGTTTGAGATTGAGGGAGAAGGAGTGGAGTGGGAGGGAACAGATATTAACCCACTAGGCCTCTCGAGAGTGACTCTTCTAGGGAACCTGTCGCAACAATTGCTCCATTTAGTAGGGTGGGTGAAGCTATAGAGCCTAATAGAGTGGAATCGTTTGCATGGGCGTTCAGATATGTAGCTGGCTAACATGCTGCCCAAACTTGAGAGGGGGAGGGGGGGTGGCACTGCACTATATCGTGGGGGACAATAAGCCATGTGACTTCTATCCCCTTGTCTAATAAATAGTTTTTGGCGCTTTCGGCAACTTTTTGTGCAGTGGAGTTAGCTATTCAAACACACCGGTAAAAGTTGAAAAAAAAAAAAAAATAGACTCTTCCATGTTGCACTCCGGACATGACTCAGATATTCACTTCTCCCACCGCCCACCGTGGGCTCCATGGAAAATCAGAGCCAGGAGAGTTTATTGTGTGAAACCCAAACGATGCCAGGATGCAGAATCTTGTTCATCTGGGTTTACTTCTCTTTTCTCTCCATTTAGGTTAAAGAACTTAAAATTGAGGTCTGGTATTGTGAAGTCCAGGTTGAACACCTGATAATTCCAACCATCAAAATTTAACTAAGGGCAACAATTTTCCAGTCAAAATCTAAATTTTGTTATACAAATAGGGATGCCATAGAGCATATCTCCATATATAATGGAATACAAAGGTAACTCACCACCCATCTAGATTTTGTTGAATTCTTTAAGAAGAGACAGAGTGATATATTATCACGTCGAGATAAAACATCTCATTAATTGGATATGGAACGTCCTTGGCTTCCATATCCAAAGGACAGAACACAAGTCCCACCAAGTATGTCTGACTTACACAATAATTTCAGCCATTCGTATGTAGAGTACCTTTGCAGCAGAGAACTAAATGGTCACAACCAAAACGCCAGGAAACCCTCGTCAACCGGATAGTCTGAATAAGAAGGGATGTTACTGGCTTTACTTTGCAAAAATAGAGACAAGAAGTTAGGAAATTGATATGCCAACTGCCAAAGTACCAATTTGTTATCTCTTTTCTTTTTTTGCAGACCAGAAACCTTAAGAAAAGTAAAATTTGGATACAATTATTGAAGGATTGGGAGGCAGAAGAAACGGATGGAATTCCATGGAAGTGTTGAGGAGATTTACTTGCAAGAGAAAAGGGAAAGGGACACGTATTTAACAGAGAGAATCAGATGAGAGAGATTGAGGGAGAGAGGTGACAAAAATTCAAACAAGAAAAGAAAGTGAAATGAAAGGACAGGTGGCAATAGCCACAAAGGTGTCATGATCAGCTGGGAGGCGCGGAACTAGTGCTGGCGCCGGAGCCGGCGCCAGAGAGACAATCAGCCAGGGCGCTCATGGCACGGACCTGCATCTCAAGCGCGGCTATATAATCAGTGGCTTCCTCTAGAATAACCGGTAACGGTTGTTTCCGGCAACCGGGGACCAACCGGCCAAGGACTCGCACTTTCCTCTGCACAGCCGGTAGACTCTTCCCCTTGAGCCTCAACACACTCACCTTGGGCTTCTTCGACGAGGACCGGCTGCTTCCGGTCACCATCGGCACCACTCTATTTCTCTTGTGCTTCTTCTGGAACTTTAGCTTGAGCCGGTTCGTCAATATCGCTCGGCTCCACCTCGTCCTCCCTTTAGCGGCAACGGCCAGGACTCTATCGGCTGCCTCGCGCACGGCTCGTCCCCGGCGCGGCGCCTCGGCCGAAACCGAAGAAGGAGAAGGCGGAGGAGGGCTGCTGAGCCGTACTTGGCTCAGAGCTTGCAGCAGCTTGGAGGAGTAGATTTGTTGTTGAGCCTCGGATTTCCACTTGATTTGGTCCTGATCAGTGTTATACTTGGCTTGGATTTTCTTCTTCTTCTTCTTCCGCGAGCGATCGGAGTTAGTTACGGGGTTCGAGATCAGAGTCGACGCCATCTCCGTTCCCTACCGGTCCGCAGGTACTCCGTATCTCTCTGCTCTGAATTTTCACCAAAAAATTCCGAACTCTCTGTCTTTGACAGAGAAGACGAAAACCTGGAGAAGATTCAGAGATTATATTAGAAAGAAAGAATTAAGCTAAACCTGATTTCGATCGTAATAAAACCCGATTATCTCAATTTAGAATCATCTAAAATCAGCTTAGAAACATTCCGGATCGGATATCGAACATGTAGAAGAAAAGCGGATATGATCTCGAATCTTGGTAGCGAGTCCAATCATTCCTTCATTGAAAAATTGAACACAGAACTCGTAGAAAGGTGTAAGAGAATTTACCTTTCAGGGAGTGATAAGAGAGCGGTCCTCTCACGTATCAAGCCCTTGATTCATAAATTGAGAGGAGGAGGTATGGAAATGGTAGAACGGAGTGAGGGTGACAGAGAGAGAGAGAGAGAGAACGGAACGGAGTGGGTGAGGTGTCGCTTGGTGATTTATGTGGATGAAGGGAGAGAGAAACGGTGGGAAAGAAGCTTATAAAGGAATCAGAGGATAGCACGGGTCGATCGTATCCTTTGAGACCACAATTTTTATTTCTGTTGTTTGCCCTTACGCCATGCCCCCCGCCCCACCCCAACACCCCCAGTCGCTCGCTTTGGTGTCCTTTGCTTTTATTTGGCGTGCCATGGGTCTTTTATTGGGATCCGACCCTCTAGCATTACGGGTTCGGTCTCTTAGCCCTTTCAAAATCAACTTTCAAGTCAGCAGTACACGAGTCGGAAAAGCGTCGGACTCTGGAAATCATACCCAACGCAATACTCGTGACGAAATTATATCTTTGATTTCTTGCAACAAATTGGTTACGCGTAAATGCATCCTCAGCCAATGGTATAGGAAATTTATAAATTAGACTTCACATCAAAATAGTTGCAAATTAATCTGTGGTAACGTTTTCGTAGAAAATACATCCCTCCGTTCAGCTCGTCTCTTTTATTAAAATGTGGATATTAAAAGAATATAAAATCTACTTAAATACGTGATATGTTGCTAGTATTTTAATTGATGGATGAAATATAATAAAAATAATAAATTAAAATATAAAATGTCAAGACTCTTAAAGATAGATAATGTAAAATACATTTAACTTAAAAAATAAACTTGTTCGTAAGAGCTAAAGAAATTTCTTAAGCTATATAATTGATCTCGACTTGCCTTTCTACCTTGGGAAAAAAATGCAGTAAACTTTGGGAATCGAATATTTACCTTCTTTGTTTACAAAAGAACAGAAAAAAAAAGAACGTTTATGTCTCTTTACTCCTTTTGTTTCCCAGAAACAGCCTCTGCTAATATAGAACGTTTCATTGACGTTTTTTCATTTTCATAGAACATCAAAGGACTCGCTAGTGTAATTATGATCGAAACGGGCTTGAATTGTGAGCGCCCTCATTTCCACAATGACTTAAAAAAAAATTATCCCTGAAAATTAGGCGTACTTAGTAGATTCAAAGGTTAGCAAAGACAGGATGGAAATAAAAGAACTATGTGGTGCTGACGTGTAATGGTCTAATTGGGTCGATCCGTGGCGTTGGCTTCCACTAGTAGACTGGGACGGGGGTCCCTCACAATATTTGTTTTCATTCCGTGCAATGATTATGGGGGGTTGATGATCCACAAAAGAAATGTTAAACAAAAGAAAGGCATGTGCAATGTGGGCTGTTTCTCTGGCACTTCTCTATCTCTAGCCTTGTTTCCTATTTGTTGAGGTTTTGGAATTTTGCTCCTTTCGTGAGGTGTGGACAGTTAAGCTCCATATTTTCTGCATTGGGACCCCTGCTCTCTCCAGTGGGGCAGATATTTTATCCACTGAAATCCCTAATTATATCATAATTATCTAGACAGGAAACCATTAAGCAGAGGATGGTTTCCCCCACTTGACATTAATGATAACGATCACTTAATCAATAATCCCCACAGGCCCTATGCTGCATGATCCCTTTCTTCATTGGACAAAGATTGGAGACCACTGAAGAAAGCTTCACGCATGTCAATTATTATGGGTATTTTAAAAACAGACAAAGTGAACACTATTAAGGCTGACAACCAGACTCTGAGATAAAAGCTATAAAAGCCAGATAGTGATGAGTTTTTTTTTGGTTTGCCTAAAAACTTTGGATAATCATGAACCTAATCCTCATTCCCATCAAAATCATGGTTACCAACACCATGTGTGAATCAATAGGGGACCTTTTACTGAGAAACCTTAAAATATTCTTTGCAGAAGCCGAGACACTTCTGGGCAGGTGCGAATTATGATGCTCAAGGGAAATTGCCCCCCTTATGTGAGACACAATAAACAGTCTGCATCAAAAAGGGTGAGAGCATTAAAGAGCACAAGAAAGTTGTGACACTTAGTGCATATGGACGGTGAAGGGTGATGGGAGATGGTTCAGGAAAACCTGTTTCAATCTAAAGATTCCTTACAATGGAGTATGGCAGTGTAGAGTATGATGCTGGAAAGTAGGGTATTTGGATATCCCCCGGCAATACTCAAAGTTTTGATGTAACCTAAACGCAAAGGCTGGTGATCAGGTCCAACGAAAGAGAGGTGTTCTTAACCAATCACCAAAGGTTCCTTTTCGGTAAGGAGAACTCTTGATACTACGACACCACTAGTTTTTAGCTGCATCTAGAAGAACACAGTTTGATCCCTTGAAACGCAAATCTGGAGACAGGAATATGGCACTGGAATCAAATTCTACTGAATTCACTCTACACTAAGCTGCTTTAATAACTAAACATCTAAAGGTCCTTTACAAAACCTTTTATGTAACTCAGGCGAAGTTTAACTGGTCTGTGGACACAGACTGTGAATTACAATGAGTCTGGAGTTCAAAGACAGACAAATTCTCAATTATCAAATTGTACAGTCCCGTACTAAGTCACAGCAAGTGAATCAACATCCTTCATTAGCTGGGGAAGAAAGGAGCAGTGCCTGCTCGTTATGTACTTTCTAGGTGGCATTTAGCTGGCAAGACAACTTGCTAGGATTACATTGCTTAATGGGGGAAGGCAAAACAATTGGATCCTCACTGTAAGCTTTTCAAAGCTGTCATGAAGAATTTAAGATAAAGGCAAATTCATAACCTTGTAATGACCACAAGATTTTGTCCTCCAGTCAAATGCACACTGGCCTTATGAACCGTTAAATCCCAAGTCAAAATGCTTATCCGATAATCAATGTCTCCTTGACTACGCACTCCTTAAATACATTTCCTAAAACAGCCACCTGAGTCTGCAGTGCCTCCAAAGGGTCTGCTTATCCATGCATAGTACAAGAGCATGGTTGCCAGTGGTGTTACAAGTTTCCGTCAATGTTTGCAGATTACTCTGAAACCCATTTGGATGGGATGTGTCGACGCGCGAAAAGATTTTTGACCTTCAATGCGCTTCTGCCATGTACACCTAGCATCAACAATCTGCATCATGGAATTCTATTTTGACACAGCAGGGGTAGGTACTAGAGGAGGATTCTCCTAATGGTGCAAAAATTTCGAAGGCAAATGCTTCCAAAGTACACTCATTTATATTGCATAGGATGAATTGTGCCTGATGCTGCAGCTACATAATCCATTAAACACCACTAAATGCTTACTGCAGCATGCTCTTCCCTTGTTTTCCTAGTCTTTTTATTTTTATTTTTATAAGTAACCTTCTTTTCCTAACCACAACATACTTTCTCTTCCACTTTCAAATACACAACGGTAAGGTTCCTCGATCTTGTTCAGCAGTTACAAATTTTCTTGATTACACCAAACCTATACTTCTAAGCATAGATAGATCTCTATGTTCATCCTCCTACACATAAGCCTGAATACTTTTTTGAGCTACACCCAATCATTCGCATCTAACTTCAGCTATACCCCACCACTCACCTCTCTTTGATCCCTACTAGTGAGTGCCATGGCTTCTTTTATTGACCCATTGATTATTCAACCGTCAAATTAGATTCTTGTCAGTCAATTCAAAAAAACCACTTTTGGAGGAGAGTCTATATAGGTCTTCTCTCGTGTCTTTGTCCATTCAGATTCTTTCTCATCCTGTTCTTGTAAGTTTTAACTACTTCCCGCCAAGAAAAAAAGTTTTAACTACCTCCATGAAAGAAGCTATGAGGACCTGCTTGGTGTCGTATCATTATTAAAAGTAAGGTAATTAACTAAAAGCATGAAGGATAAACCATATGGCAGCTAACAGAGCTTTTACGGGCTTGCGATGATGTATCCGGAGGACCACCACGACATTTTCTTAGTTCATTTCTCCCTTCCATAAGCCTAAACTAAGAAGTCCTCTCTACTGTATTGTTCTTCTCCAAAATCAATTTTTTGACTGTTTAGGTTGACTGATGTTTTGTATCTTCCATCACATGTTACCCACTACCACCAGGATTTGTTTAGCGTAACAAGTATCACTTTTGGATGATGTGCTTGCTTGAATCATTGACTATCATACTTCTATAACATTTGGCTAAAACTATTATCTGATGTGCACCTCTTCTCCCTCCAGTCATTACACTTGAACCATCTGTACCTTTAATTTGGGTTTATCAGTTGACCGTTTCAAGGGAGAGTATTACAGAGGAATTGAATAAATCTGACACAATTCTGACAGTTTCACTAGTTAAATGTCATCTGACACAACACGGACAAACTACTGAGTGACATATACAGATGACATAATAGACAATCTAGCCTGTAGAGAGATCAACCTGGCTGTTGCAGAAAGATTTGGTGAATTGTTATGAACATATATAATGATTTAACCCATCATCCTACTGGTATAATTTCTAACAGAACATTTATAAAATAAGAAAAGTTATCGCGCAGAATCCGTAAACGAGGAGGCATAGGGTTAGTCTGGGTATTCTTGTGTAAATGAAATCTATATTATTGACAAATCTATGGACATTTTTGGTTGCAAGTATGCTTTCGGGGAGCGACGCTGCTTCTAATATCCTTCCGGCCTAGCTTATTGACCAGACTGGGTTCATCAAATCCATCTAAGGACAAATCTATATGCGGAGGACATCGCTCCGCTAGCAGGCCTCCCCTAGTTATCACTGGAGTCTGGAGTGACACTTCATTTAAAGAAAAGGTAAAGCCTCAAAAGGCTACTTTGGAAAAGTGGTAGCTATCATTAGGAGTGGTGTTTGTCACACCTAAGCATCAAGTAATCAACAAGAGAAGTGTCGGCACAGGACAGTTCTGCCATTCGTGGTGGACTCTCACCACCTAACGAAATCACTTCAATTGCGGCCCGGTACGGCTTCTTGATATAGGCCCATTCCAGCTGAGAAACTATATGCACAAACCTATTTGTGGCCAAGAGGAACCACGATTGATGATGGACATACCTATGGTTGCCAAGAAGCTAATCGGAATGTCTCAAATAGCTGTTTCGGCCACCAAAAGGGGGGCGCAGAAACTTTAGTGTAGTTCTCATAACCACATGCCAAACTAAGCTCGTCTTTTCTGGAGAGCAGACAATTTCAAAGACCTTGAATATCATATTGGATAGTTGAAAGAACTGTATCTAACCTTAGACACATCATAGAAATTAAGGTAATCTACAGGGACACCCTACAATTGCTTTTGGAAATGAAGATGATATCCTAAAGCTTATCTGATACTTCATCTATCAAAGGGCTGGTAACAAACAGATATAGGGTCTGTATCTCAGTTTTATCCGTTCATTGGAAGAAAGTGGCATAATTTCAAATGAAAACTCTAAAAACTCCCACGACCACAACATGTACATCAGTACATGCACGATAATGTCTTCCTAGTAAGCATGTGACATTACTTCTCCTCTATTCAATTCAATGATAGACCATATTTGTCAATTTAGCACTAAATTACCATATATGTCAACGGCATATATACGCAACAGATGCGTCAATGACACAAATTACCCTTAACTTCCATATGGACGGTTCTTAGAAATTAAAACCAATGAGAAATCTAGCACAAGAGCTCTTAGTCTTAAGAAATATTGAGATGTACTGCATAAACCATACGTAACGAGATAATGTCTATATCACGTAGAGGCATATTGTAGGATCCGATTTTGCGAATAGCACTCAACCAAATAACTCCCATTCACACGCGGAAGATGTAGGACTGTACAGTTCCACTCACTAACAGAGAAAAGATTATGAGAGTAAACCATGGAAACGAAGACCGTATCATACTGGACTAAATTTGACCTACTATGCCGAATAACAAAAACGCTTACCACTTAAGCTTGAGGGTTCAGGTTGGAAGAGGTCCAGCGGAAGAGTTTTGGACGGCTGAACGGAAGGAGAAAACTGCCACTGCGAGGATCCAAAGGAAGAAACAGAGAAGAACAATTCGAGGTTTCATCAGAACAAGAAGGGCAATGTGGTCTCTCTCTTCTGGCTGACCGTATATCTCGTGAATAACGATTTCGATCAGTACATCAACAATCCTCTGAGATTGAGGATCTACATCTGACGACTTCAGGACCTGAGACCGAGTTCTTTGGAGAAAATCGACCACAATTTTTGCCTCCACTGAGCCGGCCTTTGAACTTCCCGATTGGGGAGTTCCAGAAGGTTGTCCCGGTTCATCCATCTCAGCAGTGACCGTGGACGATGGTGTATGTTCAGAAGGAACTGGGGATTCTAATGAATTAGAAAGAGCCGGATTCGCTGCCATCAAGAAGCTCTAAAGAGAGAAAGGATTCAACAAGGTCATAACAGACTGCGTAATTAATCAAAGTACGTCATATGGAAAAAAATCATTTCCTCTTTACGTCCTACGTTTTCTAAGAAATGAAACGAAAATTTCAATTTTATATCGATTGAGAGAAAGATTAACATACTCCATCACCGCAATCTTTTGCGATGATAACCAATATAAGAGAGTAGTAATCCACGCCAATTAAGCATATGTCAACACTATTATCAAGCTAATCAGAAAATCCATAAAATTAAGAAACGGATAAAGATGGATTCGTATGCTAGAGCTAGACTATATGTTGTACCTCTCATTTCTCTGAGAATCTACTGAATTACTGATAATAATTGACATAACTGCAGTTTCTGCTTTCTTTCTATCAAAATGGAGATAACTTGGAGCAAGTAGACCAACAACTTACAAATGGATGCTCAAAAATTAACACAAAATGAACAATCAACCATAAATACAGAACCAGGATGGAAAATCCATTTTACCTCTGCGATTTCTCCAATGTGATCAGAGTCCGGGATCTCAGAAATCGAAGAGAAATCAACCGATTGCGTTGAAGTTTCTGTAGCATCTCCGGAAACGGACGAAAATACAGCATTCAAGCTTTTCTTCGTGATCTGGAAAATAATGCAAAAAAAGAAAAGAAAATAAAACCGAATCTGATATCGAATTCGAATGCGTCGGTGGTGAATCCAGAGGTTTGGAAAGTTAAAAGAGTTTAGACTCGTGCCTTTTGAAGCTTCTTCGACGAGGAGTCCTTGGATCTCCCATCCAAGAGCTCTGAGGAACGAGCCTGTTCCTTCCGGGGAGTTCGGTACTGCTCCTTCATCTTGCTTGGTTTCGCGGGGCAAATTTTTTTTGAATTCCAGTTTTTGACAGCGCGGGGAGATATGAGCGTTATATTTTCCTCCTGCCTTTTTCTGCTTGTTGGACAATTTTTTTCTGTGTTTTCAATTTTTGCCCCCACAAAAAGCATATCTATGCAATTGACCCCATCAAAGTTTAACTCCTAGTTTTGTCCCTTTGAGGGATTAACGAGTAAAAAATGCATGAGCTAGCTCTATGCCTATTTTGTTCACCTATCTAATCTAATCGGAGCTTAAGATGCTCAAAACTAAGTTTTGGCTGATATTACTTGAGCAGTCAGGGGAGGCACTGGATATATTTTTTTTTTTTGAGTAAGTAAGTGAATATTTGTATTTCACCGTAGATGATCAAAATATATTAGAGATTGCTCTAACGGGTAAATCAGACCCTTAACAGAGACAACATCCCAACCAGCACAGCTAAATGGAAATCTTACTCAACTAACTTATCACACAGTAAGGGCCATCCCTTGGACTTCTTGAAGAGGCTGCTACACGTCAAAGGAGAGGCTTCTAAGATCTCTCTCTCTTTTTCAGGGAGATTCTAGGAGCTCTCGAAGCAAAAAAAGTTATTGGAAATCTTACTCAACTTACTTATCACACAGTAAGTTCGATTTGGTGACAAATATACATGCTCCTAATTTTGCAGGTGAGAAATTATTGATTATATCCAATGAACCGCATAGGCCGTTTCAACCCTATTGAAGCTTATAGCTTATTGATTATTTTACTCATCTGTATAAGTCCACGTGTACGATTATAAGTGGCAAAGTATGTTAGACTTTAGTTATGGTTGTTACGCTGTTGTAATGTAAAGCTCGACTATATATACTGTAACTCTTATTCGAAGAAATTCACTTGATAAATTTCTCTCAACCGTGAAAAACCCTACAATAAAAACATGCATGCTCCACGCGTACAGTCATTATTAACCCACTGAACATTAACACTGAATTCTTAATTATCACTTTTAATTAAGCATAATTAATATACCTCTTTGGTGGTTACAGCTTCTCGATCGAATTGGAGCCGCAACTGTGACAGATACACCCACTCCTCCGTCGCTTTTCTAGTGCTCCAATATAGTCCCATCACGCATCTAGCTACTCAATATGCGAAGAAAATCACCTATATATATATATATATATATATATGTTGGCAGCTTTGGCATCCGTCCCTTTCATCTTTCCATAAATATCTTGTTGTCGAAAATACACTACAGCGTATATGTTCTGGCTACTAACCCTAACCATAGTTACAGTGCTAATTAACTTCATCCAATTTACTTTCAGTGCTTTGCTTTTGTTAGATACTGTTCATAAAATAACACATGCGGCTTCGTTCTTAAAATTATTTCGTGGACAGACTGATCACGAAGAACCCACCTGCATTCATGGTTGCAATATTCCTCTTGACTTTATGTGAATCTACCATTCATCTTAAAAGTTTAAGTTGATAAGAAAATAAAGATTTTATTATTTAAGTTATATTCTTTAATACTTCTCCTCACGTGTGGGCCGAATTTTCCTTTAATTTGGAGACTCAACATGTATAGTATTTAATTGAAATTGGAGTGAAGTGCGAAGTCAGGTCTCGAACTCAGGACTTTTACTATGATACTATGTGAATCTACCACTCATCCCAAAAGCTTAAACTGATAGGAAGATGAAGATTTTTTTTATTTGAGTTATATTCTTTAACACTTTATAAGCGACTCTGCAAGCCGGTGTAGGACGTTCACTGTGAAGGGAAACCGTTAGCTTATAACTCACTGAAACCAGTATTTGTCGAAAGCTAATTATTATGGGTGCTGGCAGCACAAAAGCTCAAATTACTACCAATAAGGACGCTTCCGAGAGCACAGATACTTGGACAGGCCGTGACTGGCCACACTGCTAGACACTGACGATGACGAATTGAACGCGATGTATGGAAGCTATGGACATGCTGGTGGATCGTCCACTGAAACTACGCCGACCAGTGGCGGAACGACATGGGGGGCGCCCTGGGCGGCTGCCCCCCTCTGTTCTGAAAGTTTAAAGGAATTTTTTTTTGGTTTTTTTTTTTTTTAAATATATTTGTCCTCAAGTAGGCCAGGCCTGCCCCCCCCCTTAAGCCCAGCCCCCTTCTTAAGCCCAGCTTCTTTTTTGATCTGGAAGAGTATTTGGAACGAACCAGGAAGCGTGAAAAAGGAGTTGGGCTGTTCGTGTAAAGGCTGTTAGTGTTTTCTATACTCCATACTACTCTAAATGCTGGAATATGAATTTCTATATTTTTTTAAGGGGGGGGGGGGGACTTTCTATTTGTTGATTTTGCTTATTTATGTGGCATTGTATGAGACAGAGGGGTGGGTTAAATCTAAATGTGAGTAATAGAATCCCTCATTCTTCCTCTCGAATTTGTCTCGCTCTATTTAGTGTTTTTTTTGTATATTTTCATGTGATTGTGTCTTGTAAAAAAAAATATGTTGATTTGAATGGGCATACTATATTCAATCGATTTGCCTAGTGACAAACAAAAAGAAATGAATCCTCAGATTTTACCCGTTGCGACTGCAATTATTGAGAGAGTGTTTTTTATGATGAAAATTATCAAGACTGACTTGTGTAATAAGATAAGAGATGACTGGATGAATGATAGCATGATAGTATACATCGAGAGAGAAATTTTTGAAACTATTGAGAACGAAGCCATTTTGTAACATTTTCAGAAGATGCAGTCTCGTAGATCCAATTGCCACCTCTCAGTCTCAGCAAATAGTATTGTACCTGTATTTCAATATTTTTAATGCTTTTAGTCCTTAATTTTTGATATTTTAACTCTAAGAAAATTTTGCATTACGTAAAAAAAAATTTTGAGATGTCATTTTGCCTTAAGAATTTGCCCCTCCTTAACTAAAATCCTGGTTCCGCCACTGACGCCGACGATCACATGCCCCCAGGCCCCAACCAATCACTAAGCTTGTGAGGAGAAAATATGGTGTGGCTTGTGCTTGTAATAAAGTGGAACCAACAGTACGTTAGTAGCCAAATTATATTACGTATATGTCACATGTTTAGTTTCACCAAGAGGCCGAAGGATTCAGTTTACACATTATATGTAATATTATAGCTGTTTTGAAATAAAAGGACCATGCATGGCTGATGAATTAAACCCATACTAACCATATGTAACGACGCCTAGTTGAATTTATTCATTTGAGCTCATTTTATTGGGGAGTCCAAATCATGATTGTTCGAGCTTGACTCAAACGGAACTAGCTTCTCTATTTTGTGCACTTACTCTTGTAAAATGAATAAGTTCACTACCTTCAGCCGTCCAACGTACGGGAGCTTTTAAGGGGAACTCAAATGAAGGTTTAGCTAATAGTACTTGATCAAACAACACTTCCATTCGGCTTGCAAGCAGCTTATAATATAGACGCCCATCGCAGGGAGTCTAAAACGAAGAGGATATGAACACAAGAAACTACGAGATAGGTAATGTATTGGCAATTCTCAAGCGGAAACTGATAGAGTGATCAATATCATGACGGACTGCTAGTCTGCTACCGTCTATAAGTAAAGTGCAAGCACTTACAACAAAGTGATCGAAATGGCCAGAAATCCCAAACACTGAATACGTACGTGTTCTTGAAATTAAGTTTCTGATCATCACTCTAATGATCTCCACCCTTCAATTAAGCCGCTCTTTATTTTCGTACATATATATATATATATGACCTTCACCTTTTTTTTTAATTAAGAACGAAACCGTTATTCAACTCAAAACAAAACAACCAAAGAAAAATCAGGATGAATCAGTCCCTACATAAATCCAAACCAAGTCTGGATAAAGCTCACGAACATCGGGATAGCCACTTGAATCAAACAAAGTGGCAGCCCATCGAACCAAATGGTGCGCTTCCATATTAGCACCTCTTTTAACAAAGCCAAACACATAAGAATTAAAAGAAGAAACACAGCTGACCGCCTCTTCAATCTTGCTATGCACCCACCAATCAACATGTTCTGGGAATTTACAATAGGCTTCAATGGCAAGAAGGGAATCTCCCTCAATAATAACCTCCTGGAAACCATGAGCTTTAGCTTCCTCAATTCCCAACTTCACAGCAAAAACTTCTCCTACAAGAGGATCATCCACCAAAGTCTTCTAAACTTTTGCTCTCACCACACAACCCAAATGATCCCGAAGAACAGCCACCCCTAGTGCAAAATCTTTCCTCATAGCCATATCAAAATTTACTTTTATCTGACCCTCCTTAGGTGGCTTATATATATGACCTTCACCTTGCTGCTTCGAGAAGGTCCTTCATTCTCAACAACTAAAATTAGTTTGCTAGTCAATATTTAATGGCGATGTACACACACACACATATACAAGGTACCTATAAATAAATCTATATATATCAACCACCAGCCACTGATCTGGTTTTCGAAATAAAAACTTTCATAGAAGTGTAGATAGATGCTCAACATGAGAAATTATTGAAACATGGACCCCAATTAAGATTTGATACAAGGGGGCACATGCGTGGTTCAGTACTTTCATATTCCAAACCCTCCTTGTATATATATTATGAACTTTATTAATCTAGGGACAGTATGTCACTACCTAGTCGCTTAATTGCCCTGTATGTTGAAAGCTCTGTAAAGTTCGAAACTACCATCTATCATGTGTTAAAGCACATTAGCTAAACAGATTGTGGCTCAAGTCACTTTTAGTTAGGTTTAGTATGATTTTTGTTTTAGGGTAAGTAAAATAAACAAATATAGTTTGGATGCAGTTTTATAAAAATTAACATCTTGATCTTCTAACACCAAGGTCGTAACTCGTATCAGTTTTATACAAATATTGCAAAAGAAACTGTTACTTTTTTTCACCACACATTAATGGCATGTTGACTTGCTG
The DNA here is from genome assembly GCA_003952965.2 of Morella rubra. NCBI lineage: Eukaryota > Viridiplantae > Streptophyta > Magnoliopsida > Fagales > Myricaceae > Morella > Morella rubra. The sequence goes on from RXIC02000048.1 coordinate 60,944, forward strand.
GCCATAATCCCTTTGGCTTACCCGTGGTGATCAGAAAGAAATTCATGACGTGCTCGCAATTATTTCATGAAACAAATTATGCACTTTATCCTCATGACGGATCGCACAATTGCTTGTACCCTAAAATGAAAGCATGATCCATAATTACTTGCAATTAACGTATTGAATATATACAATTAATTAAATTCTTAAATATTGTCTTACTTATCATAATTACTTCTTTCGTGGCCACAGCGCCTCCAACATGGTGTCACGTACACTTGTAACCACCCCATTGCACCTTCCCCTTTTAGTGCTGTTATATGAATTCTATCACGCAACAGCAGCTCAACATGATGCCAAGAAAAATAGCCTATATATATATATATATATATATATATATATATATATATGTTGGGACTTTTGCTCCAAAACATCTTCAAGCAGGAAAGGTTGGCCCTACGTTCTCGTGCTAATTGTACACGTTTGTCATTTGAGTTTTTAGACGATAATATTTAATCACGAACGCCTCCTAATTTCACCGTTTTGCAGATAGATTGAGCACGATGAAGACCTTACTTTTACTCTTTGCTGCATTCTTCTTGATCTTAGCTTCTCTGCAAGCCAATGCAGAAAGGCTCACAGTGGATCAGAAGAAGCATGTGCCCAAGGCCAACCGTCGACTCCTTGCTGAAGCGAATAAGTTCATTGGAAAGGTCAACGTTGCTGGCGCTAGTGATACGAGATCAAACGACCAACAAGGTTGATGCCGTAACAGAAACTAAGGGTGTGTTTGTTTGTAAAATTTTGGGGAGGTTAAAATTTTAGGGTATTGAATTTGGTGAAAAAGTGAAGAGAGAGATGATTTTTAATATTTATTATAGTGAAAAGTAATGATTTGATGGGGAGAGAGAGATTATATTGTAATTTTTTCTTGTATTAAAATTTTAAGAAGTGTAAAATTTTGGTATGCAAACAGACCCTAAGACAACCAGCAACGCTACCAACAGTAATGACGGGGAACGAAACCCAAACTATTAGTATGTAAATACTCCTAGTTCGAAAGGTGAAACTCACCGCGAAATCATATGTGCGAATTATAGTTGTTAATGTATTTTTTAGTTGGCGTATAGACTTCATGACGAGTCTGTATTAATTCCTGAGATTTGCATTTGTCAAGTCCTGTTTAAAGACTAGTGCCTCAACACATTTGGTGATCGTCTGAATTGTCAATGTTTGATTGAAGTATGCTTACAGTTCACTAACGCGAAGTTGGAGCGCTAATTTTTCTGAAGCACTCGAAGTCTAATTAAAGTTCACTTATAGTTTGATCAAGACTTGCGAAAGGCAGTTACAACGGTTTTAACAGAAGCGCGCAAGAAGCAAGATTTTTGGAATATTCGTGAGAGCCTTCTTCCGATCCTCCAGAAAATAAAAACGAGTCTCTTCTCACATTCTCTAGACATACGATTGAATAGCCATGTCTTGAGAGACCATTGCTTCCAGAGCCTTTTTCGATATACAGTCTCTGTTATTGTTTGTAGTTTGTGTGTATGAACTGAGATTGAACCCAAGAGATTATTCCGTTCCCTCATTATCTCAGATCCATTTTTGATCACCATTACAAACCTTGCTTAAGAAGGTAAACTCCAGAGGTTGCTGGAGATCTACCAAGAGAAGCTGATTGCACGTGGAGTGTGGAAAAATCAGCTTGGCTGTGAAGATCAGTTTTTCGATATCAAAAACTTCAAACGGAAGAGGAGTTCTTGTTTCCCTGCAAGAGGTAGATCTGATGTTGTATTCTAGGTAAGGTAACAGTAGATTAGACTAGCAACGGGGTGTTGGGTAGTTTATAGATCACTGTGTACCGAGTTTGAAGATTTTAGTGGATTCGATTAACTGGCCTTCAGGCCCGGAGAGTTTTTACCTCTTGAAAAATTCTTTCAAGCGGTTTTCTCTTCGTAACCAATCTTGGTGTCTTTGTTGTGATTTTGTTTACGTAGATTAACTTGCTGTTGTTGTGAATTGTGATTGTTTCTTTCTTTAGTTTCCTTGATTAAGAAAGAAGTACAACATTATTTTGTGGTTTTGACAATCTGCTGTCCATATTGGGTCATTACTTCCGCACTGAATATTGTTACTTTAGTACTCTTGAAATTGCTGATTGTGTTTGTGAAGAGTGTGCAGTTTTTAGTAGTTAAAGGAATAAAAAAAATCAGAATCTATTCAACCCCCCCTTCTAGGTTTGGCAACATTACTTTGAGTTTTGAACCGTCCACTTCAATAATGAATTTAGAGGCGGTAAGAAGTGCAGGCGGTGAACCCAAAGGGGTCGTTCCAAAAAGGTAAGCATGTGAGAAGAATGGACCTTGTGATGTAATATGCGTACTAATTAACATATAATGTTATGGCTTGAAGTAAAGTGAACAACATGCTAATAGCCAAAGCATACGAATGGCGCATGTTTGGTTTCACCTAGATCGATGAAGTAATCTGCTTACAGATAAACTCTATCTATGCTGTGAAATGCTGTTATGAAATAAAATATTCATGCATGATGCATGCAGGTTAGCATGGTTACTGCTTTGCTTATATATATTTATATGCTTCCGGTTCGACCTAATGACTGTAGTGAGTTTAATCATCATTTGCAGTAAGTAGGGAGTGATGAAACTACGTCATATCAAACTTATTAAGTCTCCATCGGAATTGTCTCCGGCCGTTAGTCTTCTAGCTAGACTGCATACGTACGTACTATTGTATGCTGTATGGACCTGAAGATATCATAGCAGCTCCCATTTTTATGTACTTATCATCAGATTATTCACTGTAGTGCTTCTTTATGGACATTAGTAGAAGGGTGCAAGATCATTTGAAAAAGATCTGCATGTCAATTGGAAACAAAACAGGTCCGAAAATAAGAGGTCATGAGCTGAGTTGGAAGAATTCATGTGAAAAAGAAGAAGAAAATTTTCATTTTTTGTCCCTAATTAGTTTTATACCTGTGCCAAGAAACCTGTTTCTCCTTTAGATGCAAAGTGAAAGAATGGTAATTTCGTAGATACCGAACTAATTTCCAAATATTCAAGTTCCAACTCTCAATTCCTGCCATTTCTTCTTCTTCTTCCTTGAAGATTAAAGGTTAAATGATCATATCTTAGCTTAGGTAAACTAAAGTTCGAACTCCCAGTTTCTGATCATCACCCTAATCTCCGCGTCCCTTCAATTAATTAGCCGCTCTTTATTTTCGTGTATATATATATATATGACCCTCACCTTGCTGGCTCTTAATTTCTTATAACAAGCCCGATCGAGGATTCAGATCTTGCTTCGAGAAGGGCCTTCATTCTCAAACAGTTGAAATCTAATGTGCTAGGCATTTAATAGCGATGTATACGTATGCACGCGCACACGCACATATATATATAAGAGTTACATATAAATAAATCAACATATATCAACCCACCAAGCAAGCAGCAATATCTGGTTTTCCAAATAAAAACTTTCATAGAAGTGTCGATCGACGTTCAGCATGAGGAATTGAAATTTGGACCCCAATGTATAAGGGGGCACATGGTTCAGTACTTCCATATCCCAATTAAAAAATTAGTAGGGTTTTTTTTTTTGGAGGTAAGTAAGAGGGATGTTTTCCCGAACTTTTAGGGCTCTCCCAGGACTTCCCCTGGGATTCCTTTGCTTTTGACCCTCCTTGAAGGGAGGGTGTCTTTTTTTCTGTTTTTGCTTTCTGTTTGTTAGTTTGTTCTTGTTTAGAGGCTCGCCTGTTTTGGGTGAGCCCGAGCCAAAAATAAAAAATAAGTAAAATAAACAAATATAGTTTGGATGCAGTTTTATACAAATGAACATGCATCTTCCAACACCATGGTAGTATCAGTTTTATACAAATAATGTAAAAGAAACCGTGAGTATTTTTCACCACACATTAATGGCATGACTTAATGCTATATGGCCATACACCCTTTGGCTTACCCTTGGTGAGAAAGAAATTCATGCGCTCCTAACTATTTCATGAAACAAATTACGCACTTTATCCTCAACGGATCGCCCAATTGTTTGTACCCAACAAGGAAAGCATGATCCATAATTACTTGCAAAACGCATTGAAGTTATACAATTAATTAAATTCTTAATTATTGTCTTAATCATAATTACTTCTTTGGTGGCCACAGTGCTTCCAACATGGTGTCACAATTGTAACCACCCCATTGCACCTTCCCCTTTTAGTGCTGTGATATGAATTCTAGCTATCACGCAACTACAGCTCAACATGATGCCAAGAAAAATCGCGCGCCTATATATATTGGGACTTTTGCATCCATTCCGTCATTGCTCCAGAACATCTTCAAGCATATATAAAAGGTTTGCATTACGTTTTCGTGCTAATTGAGTTTGTCATCTGAGTTTTTAGACAATAATATTTAATCGCGCCTCCTAATTTCAGTGTTTTACAGATGGATTGAGCACGATGAAGACCTTACTTTTACTCTTTGCAACATTCTTCTTGATCTTAGCTTCTGTGCCAGTGCAAGCCAATGCAGAAAGGCTCACAGTGGAGAAGGAGCATGTGCCCGAGGCCAACCGTCGACTCCTCAAAGAAGCGAATAAGTATACTGGAAAGGTTAACGTTGCTGCAGGTGCTACTGACACAAGAGATCAAACGATCAACAAGGTTGATGCCGTAACAGAGACTAAGACAACTTCCAGCAACGCTGCCAACAGTGATGACGGGGAACGAAACCCAAACTATCAGTATGGAAATACTCCCGAGACGATCGGTAACCCTCACCGCGACCCAGTATGTGCGAATTATAATGAATTTAAAGCCGGTAAGAAGTGCAGGCGGTGAATCCAAAGGGGTGGTTCCAAAAAGGTAAGCATGTGAGAAGAATATATGGCGCTTGTGAAATAGAGTGGAGCAACTTGCAATAGCCAAAGCATACGAATGGCGTACGTTTGGTTTTCACCTACATCGATGAAGTAATCTACTTACAGATCATCTGTATGCTTTCCGTGATACACTTCCGGCCTCTGGGCACATAAACTATATATATGCTGTGAAATACTGCTGTTATGAAATAAAATATCCATGCATGATGCATGCAGGTTAGCATATGGTTACTGCTTAATTTGCTTATATTGGTATGATATATTATCATCATTTGCAGTAAGTTATAAGGAGTGATGAAACTACGTACATATCAAACTTACAAGTCTCCATCGGAATTGTCTCCGGCCGTTAGTCTTATAGTCCGCATATATACGTACTATTGTATGCTGTTTGGACCATCTTTATGTAGTTGTTATCTTCAGATGATTCATTGTACTGCTTCTTTATGGACATTAGAAGGGCCCGAGATCATTTGAAAAAGATCTGTCAGTTAGAAACAAAACAGGTCCACATGATCAAATCATCAATTTATGGAACCGAAAATAAGATGCCAAGATCTGAGTTGTAAGAATTCATGTGAAAAAACAAGAAGAAAAATTTCATTTTTAGTCCCTTATATATAAGTTCTATACCTAAACCAGTTTCTTCTCCTTTAGATGCAAAGTGAAAAGAATGGTAATTTCGTAGATACCGAACTAATTTCCAAATATTCAAGTTCCAACACTCAATTCCTGCCATTTCTTCTTCCTTGAAGATTTAAGGTCAAATGATCATATCTTTCAGTCGCTTTTGTTTTTTTGTTTTGTTTTTTGACCTTTTCGTCAAATAATGAATATTGGAATTAGCAAAAGATTCATCTCCGCATCAATGTCTTCGTGACCTCTCCATATAGTTGAGATCTACGACTCTCCAATGTTTTCTCGATCGTCATCATCAACAACAAAAAAAGAGATTAAACTCTTGAAATCGTTCACAAGTTTTCTCTACGTCCAGCCATTTTTTAGGATGAAACAGAAATTCAGGACATTACTTTCAGAAACGGCCAGTTTTAGTTGCGTGTGTGAGTTGCGGAAAGGGTGATGATCTGCATAGTGAAAAGGCATTTATTAAACCCTCGAAAGACAGAGGAAAAGAGGATAAAAAATTGTAACGAAAGAACCAAAAGATGTAGAGAGAGTGAGAAGCTGATAGGCTACTCGATCGCCTTGGTCGACCCTGAAACAAGGGAACTGCAGCTGTTAGTTTTCTCAGGTGGTACTCAGGGGCGGCTCAACATTTTTGGAGCCCTTAGTCAAATTATGAAAATGAGACATTTTAGTTTTTTTATTAAAAAAATTAATAAATTCTAAATTAAACTATAAAATTGCTTGTTGCCTACTTTTTGGATGCAAAATTGTTAATTAACTTTTTTATTCAAGTTTAGCAAATAAATCATTTTTTATAGATAAAATTACTAAAAGTTTAATCTATCTTGAGACATAGTTGTTCGTAAATAAATATTTTTATGATCTTTAGTTTTGAAAAACTTCTTTCTCAGATGCAATATAACAAGTATAGTAAGTAGTATTTTATATGCAATCAAACAATTTAATTTTTTTATTAATTAATATTTCAATTGGAGTATTGATTTTATTTTTGTAATTTCTTTTAAAAATTTGAATTCCTAAATAAATCCAAACCATCAATATCAGAATGCATGTCATGCTTAAGAATTTTTTCAAGATTGAGACATTTTTTTTAAGGTTGTGTTGTGTGATTGTTTTGGTGTTTAGCAAAAAGAACAATCAATTAATTAGACCATTGGGGTGCCACTATACAGTTAAAAAAATGACAAAATTTAATTTTTTTAGAACTTGAGTAAATTAGCAATAAAATAGGCAATTGTAATGTTTGGTTTTAGGAGCAGAATTTGTGTAAAGTGGTGCTATTATTGAGGAAAAGAAGAAACAGACTATGAAAGCTCATAGAGAGTTAATTCAACTGTTATTATTGATAGTGCTAGTTTTTATGATGCTCTTGTTTTTTTTTTTTTTTCAATTTCAATTTTGTAAACTAATTTTTAAGATGTTCCTATTTTATAGATTTTTCCTTAAGTTATATTTACAAAGTTTTAGGCAATTTTCATTTTTTATTTTATAAAAGTGCTTACTATTTTCTAGGCTATAATATGGGGCCTTCATAATTAGGAGTCTTAGGCAGTTGTCTCACTCACCTACCCATTTAAGCCACCCTTGGACTGTGTAAATGTATTTTTTAGTTATCGTATAAACTTCATGACGAGTTTGTATTAATTCTTGAGATTTGCATTTGTCAAGACCAGTTCCTCAACACATTTGGTGATCGTCTGAAATGCCAAGGTTTGATTGAAGTATGCTTATAGTTCACTAATGCAAAGTTGGAATGCTAATTTTTCTGAAGCACTCGAAGTTTGATCAGTGCTCACTTATAGTTTGATCAAGACTTGTGAAAGGCAGTTACAACGGTTTTAACAGAAGCGCGCAAGAAGCAAGATTTCTGGAATATTCGTGAGAGCTTTCTTCCCGATCTTCCAGAAAATAAAAACGAGTCTCTTCTCACATTCTCACATACATACACATGATTGAATAGCCATAACTGAGAGACCATTGCTTCCTAAACCTTCTTCTACATACAATCATTGTTATTGATTATGTAGTTTTCTGTGTATAAACTAAGAAGCGACCTCAGCTTGACCCTCGGCGAGGGAATAATTGAAACATATGCCCAAAATTCTGCACGCTTACGTGGAGATCGATTCAGTAAGTATTTTAATGTTCCAAACCCGTCATGGTTAATTATAAATACTCGTATAAGGGTTGTAAGTCATTACGCAATTGAAATATGAACTTACCCTATATGGTTGTTGAAAGGTCTCTAAAGTTGGAAACTGTTCTCTCATGTGATAGAAACAAAATAAAGAGAGTATAATATATAGCGGGTCAATGTAGCTGAAGAAAAAAATGCAAAAGAGAAAAAGTAATTGGGGGGCCGCTGAAGTTGCTATTGATATATAGACGTAGAAATTAGAAGGATTGTTTTTTCTTTGGGGGTAAATAACATTTTTTTGACGCAGTTTTATGCCACATTTTTGCATGCACCATATATAGGATTATTAGAACTAGTATGTAGGTAATTGTTCTACTTCAAATTGCACTTCATTTGCTTATGACAATGGGAGGTACACATATATGGCCGGTAAGTATAGGGATCAAGAATTAGGTTTAAAAAAAAATTAAATCGAAGAAACTGTTACTATATTTCACCATACAGTGACATGACATACTATATTTATTTTTGTTTTTGGTAAATGCTTGGTAAGTAGTTTTATTAATTCCAAATTCAAGATATAGAATAATTAAGTTCATCACAAACTGTGGATTTTACTTAAAAACCATTAGGCACTACATCATTTTACAAGCAAAATGATACACTAAATATCGATCGTTGGCATAATGGCCAAGATGATGACGTACATGCATAGTTAAACGGTATATACTCTAAGGGAGTCTTCTCATGGGTATACTTTTGTTAGCTTTTCTCCCTGTTGCTTTCATCTCCACGGTATATTCTAAGGGGTCCAAGAGAAAAGGAAGAAAAAAAAATTTTCCTGCTGATTTTGGGGTCGGGGCATCTGTCCTTGCTTATCACACAGTCCACAAGTTAAGTTTGATCGATGAAAAATAAACTTGCTCCTAATTATTGCAGATGAGAAATTATTGATGATATCCAATATTATATGAACCACACAGATTCGAACCCTAAAATTATAAAAGCATGCATGCTCCACGATCAATTATTAACCCACTGAGTATTAACAACGAATACTTAATTATCGCTTTTATAATTACCTTCTCGGTGGCTACAGCTTCTCGCAAGTGGTGCCACAATTGTGACACACCCACTCTACCCTCACTTTTTTAGTGCTCCAATATAATCCCATCACGCCACTAGCTACTGGATTTTCGAAGATCGAAATCGCCTGTCTATCGGCTGCTTTGACATGCATCCATCCCTTCATTTGCTCCACAAATTACTATCTCCTTGCAGAAAAGACGGGGTATGTATTCTGTACTAACCCTAACCATAGTTACGTACAGTGCTAATTAACTTCATCCTTTAGTCCTTTGGTTTAATATGTTAGATACTGTTCTTAACATTCACCTGCGGGTTTTTTGCAGGATTTTGTGGACAGCTCACAGACTGATCATCATGAAGACCTTACCTGTGTTCGTGGTTGCAGTCCTCTTGACCTTGGCGACACTGCAAGCCAGTGCAGAAAGGACGTTCACCGAGAAGGAGAGGCCGAAGGCAAACCGTCATCTCATAACTGAAAAAAGTCTTGGTCGAAAGGTAATTATAGTGTTGGTGCTGGCAACACAAAAGATCATGTTACCGACAAGTCGGGAACAGGGCCGGCTAAAGGGTAAGGCAAATTAGGCGATAAGCTAAGGCCTCACCTGAGCAAGGCCCCATAAAGAGTAAAAATATATATATATATATTTATGTTGTAGATGACTCAAGAAATGAAAGGACAATTGGGCTAAGAAAAAAAAAAAGAATGGCAAGATACAATCTTTTCATATTTTTTTTTTTATCATAAGCGGATTATCTTTTTTCTCTCATCGAGTATATATTTATCCCAGCCTCTTAATCATTTTTCAGATTTCTGAACTTTGCTCTAAGAGAAAAAAAAATACCTTATAAATTTCTTAACTATGCAAGTTATAAGGCCTTGATGTCATGTATGAGAGCCCCATAAAAATAATTAATGGACCTTTGAATATTTTATATTAAAATTTATATAAAAGGCCTACTTATTTATACAGCCTTAGGCCTCCATTTGGCTTGAGCTGGCCCTGGCCGGGAGCACGGAAACTAAGACAGGATGTGACAACGCTAATGACGATGACAAAGTGAACTCAATGTATGGAAGCTATGGACATGCTGGTGGATCATCGTCCACTGAAACTCACACTACAGAAATAAACACCTATAGGGCGGCCGGAAACCGCCGCTATAGGTCCAAAACCGCTGCTATATATAGCAGCGGTTTTTTAGCGGCGGTCGTGACCGCCGCTATATCGCCGTCGGCACAGCCCTATAGCGGCGGTTGTGGAGGCCGCTGGTGTATACGTTGGCTATATAGCGGCGGTCACACAGCGGCGGTCGACCGCCGCTATAGAGCCAACTTTTTGCCGCGGACGATCTGTAGCGGCGGCCAATTGACCGCCGCTACATGTTTTTAGCAGCGGTCTGATATAGGGTTATAGCGGCGGTTAGGTGACCGCCGCTATAACCCTATTACGTTGGTTTCACCTATAGCGGCGGTCAGTGACCGCCGCTATAGGTTTTTTTTTTTTTTTTTTTTGGGTTATATTTTCCTACCATACAAATTTGATTATAGATTTTAATTGATTAATGCAAACAAAGAAAAGTGCAATAAAACAAAATATATTTCATTATAAGGGGGTCTTACAAGTTTTACATCAAACAAAAATAAGTTAATGGTATTTTCTCAATAGACTAAAAACTAACAAGTCATGACATTTAAGTACAAATAACTCTAAATTTAATCCTCTCCACCTTCAGCACCATCTGCTCCTGCACTTTCTGCGTCATCGGCATTGTCTGCTATTACAATATTGTAAAATTAACAAACAGTAATGACATGAACAAAGATAAAAGAGCTTAGTACATACTTAAAATTAAATTAATGGCAGTATTCATTTATGTTTGTATCTTACCAACACTCGTTTTCCGACTTGCATGAGATGATCTATGAATTGCTGGTGAAACCTGATTGTTATTGGGAACATCTTGGTATTGACGTTGCTCCTACAACAGTTAAACAAACATTAATTAACTACGAAATATACATAAATAGAGTCAATAGTAATATTTGAGGATAAGTAAATAAAACTTTTACCCAAGCTTGTGCCATCATTTGTATTGTAGATTTTAGCGATGCTACTTCAGACTCCAACATCTGAACTCTATTTTCCATAAATACGGCTCTCTCGTTACTAGAGGATGTAGGCTGACTGGATCTTACGTTGGTGTTGGCAGGATGAGATGAAGGAGTTGGTCCTAATCCAACGCCGCGAATGCGACCATGTCGTTCTGGACCAATCACTTGTGCATATCGGTCAGATGGTGACCAACCGATGCTGCCATCCACTCTAAATTCGTTGGAAGTTTGTGAACTTCCTGAATCGTTCAGTCCAATCTCCTCCATTCGCCTCTGAGAGAGTACAACGTACAATTAAATTTTGAATTAATATTCGCACATTGAAATCAATCTCCAATTGTAATAATGACATACTATTTTCTCTGCTACGTCCGGATTTATTGGAGATCCGTCAGAACGCATATGGACAGTTTTATATAAATCCGCTCGATTGATTGGAACTTGTTTCTCTTTTTCCTGCATCACAAACACGAATTCGTGATGAAATTGTAAATTACAAATAAGAATGACAATGATAAGTACTATACTATTAAACAAACTAATGAAAGTACTACATACCAATTCGTGAGCATAACGTGCGAAGCTCTTTGATCCTGCAGTGTGGACCGTCGTTTGGAGCGATCTATTTTGTTTTCCAGCATGACTTCGATGCTACATTAACATCAAGACAGTTAAAATTAATAAGAAGTTATATTCATAAAAATTATAATACAAATAAATAAATGTCATACCCGTCCTGCATCAGAATACCAAAAATCGACTAATTTGCAAAATTGCTCCAAATTAACGTCTGTTGGAGCATTATTTTTCACATACTGAGGCGTAAAGGCCTCATCAAAATATTTTTGCTTTAAACTACACTTGTAGTTCCTCCATTTCTCTCCTAAATCTTTGAGGAACCAGCTCTTGACAATATCCCCCAATGGAGGCTCGGGGATTGTAAACCGTTTCTGCAAAATATACCCCAACAGTTAGGTGCGTCAATTATTAAATTCATATAGTTGAATAACAATTGTGACAAATAACCAAAATTATACCGTCATGAGGCTCCAACAGTCCTCTTTTATTGACATTGGGACTTTACGCCAGTCCGCCGCATCTAGGGGGATTTGATTCGCAACACGGGCAACACAACCAGTGAATTTGTTAAATATTCCCCCTTCATTACCCAATGGCTGCCCATTGCCATTGAATTGTACTGGAATCAATTCGTCTTCCTTCAGATTCCAGACGTCCGTCATCCGCGTGCCGCCACGCACTTTCCGGACTTCAGTATGACCTGCACATTTAGCATGTGAAACTAAATTGAGTAACATATTAAACTTAGATTATCTCTATTGTGGTTATGAACATACCAATTATTTCGTTATCGTTCAAAGATTGATCATAGTCGGACGATGGCATCGTAGCCTGTTCTGAAGGATGCGCAGGTGGCTGTGACGGCGTTGCTTCTTGTGATGCCGTTGCTTCTTGCGATGGTGGCACAGGTGGCTGTGATGAAGAAGATATAGTCCTGAATCTCTTCCTCGTCATTGTACCTATACAATGTTTGACATGCATAAAAGTGATTTCAATGTAAAATTGAACAATACAAAACACATTTCCTTAAACAAAACATCAATAAAACGAATATATGTAAATCTGAGCATGTAAGAAAAAAATATTTCAATCACAAAAACAGAGACATATTTGACATACCATAGGAAATTCCTGAGGTATATCTAGTGTTGTTCCTTCCACCTCATTTCTAAACCACGTCAAATCATCGTGTACATTCTCGAGGATTTGCTCAACGTTGAAATTGTAAGGTTCATTTTCACAGTAGTCATCTATGTCGTCATCATTACCAGCATCAAACACATCTCTTGGTTTGGTCTTGACAACTACTTCCCAATTTGGATGTCTTTCATCTGCTACATAGTATACTTGAGATGCTTGTGGTGCCAAAATGAATGGATCATCGCTTAATCGATCTCCAGTATGCACTAAACGCGAAAAATTAACAAGTTCGAATCCAAACTCATCAACTTTATATCCCCTACCAATAGCTGTGTCAACCCAATCACATTTGAATAGTACAAAACATTCTTCATCAAAATAGTTTAACTCAATGATACTTATAATTCGCCCGTAATATGTGGTGCCCCCTTCAACAGTCACACATACTCCACTATTTTGAGTTGTTCTGCCTATTTCATTGTCTTTTGTACGAAATTTCACACCATTATGTACATATCGGCTAAATGATCTAGCTTCGGGGTTTGGACCTTTAGCAAGCCATCGAACTCTATTTGGAAGTTGATGCTTCATCATCTCGTCCATATTTTGTACCTATTTTCCTCGAACAACAAGTCAAGATTAAAACTAATTGTAAGTTTCAAAGTAATCAGCCAATACAAAACATTTTAAACATAACACATACATAGTTTCGAAACCAGTCACAAAATTCATCCCTATGCATCTTATCGATGACATAATCTGTTGGTCGACTACTACGGTTTCTTGCCTTCAATCGCTCCTTATGCATTCTACACATCGACAAATTCTAAAAATTAATTTCACCATCGATAAAAACATGTTCAATGAAATAGTTAGAAGTCTAACATCACTTACGTGCGAATTTGAATTAACTCATCGCAATTAAAAAGGATATATCGATGAGCCTGCATGCATGTTTTCATATCAAGACGAACAAATGATATTCCTCCCATAGTATCGTCTACATTTCTTGGTGATCTATTAAAGATCGTTGGGACTGATTCTAAATATCTTGAACAAAATGTTAAGCATTCATCTGCTATATATCCTTCAGCAATAGAGCCTTCAGGTGCGGCCGTGTTGCGAACATAAGATTTGAAACGGTGCATGCACCTACATCAACAATATTAGACTTTATTAAATAAACACGTGCAAAGAAACGTGATGTAACATATCTCTATAATTAATATTACCTTTCAATAGGATACATCCACCGAAGTTGAACCGGTCCACCCATCTTACATTCTGCAACTAGATGTACGACCAAGTGCACCATAACAGTAAAGAATGCAGGCGGAAATATCCTTTCAAGTTGACACAATGTTATAGGGATTTGAGCCTCAAGTCGATCTAAGTCCTCTATCCGTAATGTTTTGGAACAAATTTCTCTAAAGAAACATGCCAATGAGATCAAAGGAGAACAAACCATGCTTGGCAATGATCTTCGTATTGCAATAGGCATCAAATGCTGCATCAAGATGTGACAGTCATGACTCTTCAAACCTATGATATTACGTTGTTGAAGCTTGACACAACGTGATATGTTCGAAGCGAAACCATCCGGAAATTTCGCATTCTTTATCACTTTTAGAAAGCATTCTTTCTCTTCGCGAGTCATTGAGTAGCAAGCACCAGGCAAATGAACCTTTCCTGCATCAGTGATCTTTGGATGGAGATCATGTCTTATTCCCATGCTTTGTAAGTCAAGACGTGCCTTATAGTTATCTTTTGTCTTCCCGTCCACATCTAACAATGTACCAATGATATTGTCCATTACGTTTTTCTCTATATGCATGACATCTAGATTATGGCGTAACATATTATCCTTCCAATAAGGCAATGTGAAGAAAATACTTTGCTTCTTCCATACACTTGACTCAAAATGTAAAGTACCCTGTAATTCCCTGAAAATGTCATCACCGGTCATAAAATAGGGTGGTGGAGTCATTTCATAAGTACCGTCAAATGATCTTTGATCTCTTCTCCACCTATGATTTAATGGTAAGAACCGTCTATGCCCCATGTAGCAAAATTTTCTACCATTATCCAACCACCGTGACCAAGTCTGATACATACAACATGGACATGCAAGACGTCCCTTTGTACTCCATCCAGAGAGGTCACCATATGCAGGAAAATCGTTAATTGTCCACATCAATGCCGCACGCATCTTAAACATATCTTTCGTAGCAATGTCATAAGTATCTAATCCAACATCCCACAACTCTTTTAACTCTAATATCAATGGTTCTAGATATACATCTATCTTGAAAGAAGGAGATTTCGGTCCAGGAATAAGTAATGACAACATTAAAGATGAACGTTTCATGCACATCCAAGGAGGCAAGTTATATGGTACTAATATCACTGGCCATGTGCTATGACTAGTGCTCATGTTCCCAAAAGGATTAAACCCATCCGCTGCTAACCCAAGCCTAACATTACGAGGATCAGAAGCAAAATCAGCATACTGTGCATCAAATGCCTTCCAAGCTTGACCATCGGCCGGATGCCTTAACAACCCATCATTTGCACGTCCATCGTGATGCCATTTCATATGAGAAGCAGTTTTTGAGGACATGAATAATCTCTGCAAGCGGTGCTTTAAAGGAAACCACCGCAAAACTTTCGCGGTTTTTTCTTGGATCTCTTGATGATCCACCTTCATTCGTGAGAAAATATTTCCCTCCCCATTGCCCTTCCATTTTGATGCTCCGCACTTTGAACAAACTTCTAATTTCTCATTCTCATTCCAAAACAACATACAACCGTTTGGACAAACAGGAATCTTTTCATATCCAAGTCCTAACCCTTTCATGTATTTTTTAGCTTCATAAGTGTCCTTCGGTAATTTTGCACCCGCAGGGAGCATATCACCCAGTGTTTGGAGTAACCACGTAAAAGAGGTATTACTCCATCCTCCCATGCACTTCAAATGATATAACTGTACAACAGCAGTTAACTTACTAAATTTTATGCACCCTTCATACAAAGGTTCGTCTGCATCTTTAAGCATGTCATAAAACTTTGCAGTATTTTCAGTAGGAAGTGGATCTCTTGTTCTCGTACATTATGGGATTGTGTTTCCGGTACTAATGGAAATACCTCGTGTAATAGTTCATGCATCCCAGATGATGGTTCACACATTTCATTATCTGCAACAGAAATAGAAGGATGACTAGATGCTGCCCTATCTCGCAATTCACCATGCGCAAACCAATAATCGTAACCCGGAGACATCCCATATTGGACCAAATGATCATGTACCGTACTGATGTTATACCTCTTGTAATTGACGCACTTTACACAAGGGCAACAAATTCTCTCATCACTACCCATACTCTTAGATGCAAAACCCAGAAACTCATTGACTCCCAACACATATTCACTTGTCCCGCGTTTCTTTTTCATCCAACTCTTGTCCATGAGCGACAATAATAACTATATGAAATGCAACAAAAAAGATTATGCATAAGATTTAATGTTTTTCACATTTTATCAAGATTTTTCAATAAAACTAACATAATTAATAAAACAACACACGTAACGAACATCATATAACAATTACCCCTCCAATCTCCAATAAACTCCACAGAACCAACAACAAATAATAGTTAGCCCTACCCTCCGCCTTCCAACAAAACCCACAAACACCAACATCTCCAATTAACTCCACAGAACCAACAATAAATAAAAGTTAGCCCTACCCTCCGCCTTCCAACAGAACCCACAAACACCAACATCTCCAACAATAGTTAGTTATTCCGTCCGCCTTCCAATAAAATCCACAAACTCTAATCTCTAAAAAAAAAAGGAAAAAAGAACAAACAATAGTAATTGACGAAGAGATTCAAAATACCACTGACCTGTGAAAGAGTAATATGTTATGGCAAGTCACCTAGTGTCCCTCAATCACAGTTACGAAAACCACGGTAGTTGAGACTATTGAGTTCAACTGTGAAAGAAATTTGAAAATAGATTTTTAATAAAGATACCTGGTCCAAAAAAAATAGTAAAAACAGCGGACTTTTGGACATCAATAAATTCATACATTCCAATTCATATATTTTCAGCAATTATATTTTTTCATACAATATATTTTCAGCAACAATTCATACAAACCAATTCATATATTTTCAACAATAAATTCATACATTCATATATTTTCAGCAACCAATTCATTCAGCAACCAATTCATGCATATATTTTCAGGAATAAATTCAAATATTTCAATTCATATATTTTGAATTCATACAAAACAAAAAATATATTTTCAGCAATCAATTCATACAAACCAATTCATATATTTTCAACAATAAATTCATACATTATAATTCATATATTTTCAGCAACCAATTCATTCAGCAACCAATTCATACAAACGCATATATTTTCAGGAATAAATTCAAATATTTCAATTCATATATTTTGAATTCATACAAAACAATATATTTTCAGCAATCAATTCATACAAACCAATTCATATATTTTCAACAATAAATTCATACATTATAATTCATATATTTTCAGCAACCAATTAATACATTTTCAGCAACCAATTCATACAAGCATATATTTTCAGCAACAATTCATATATTTTCATACAAAACCAGCAATCAATTCATACAAACCAATTCATATATTTTCAACAATAAATTCATACATTATAATTCAGCAACCAATTCATTCAGCAACCAATTCAGCATATATTTTCAGGAATAAATTCAACAATTCATATATTTCATTTCATACAAAACAACAGCAACAATTCATACAAACCAATTCATACATAAATTCATACATTAGCAACCAATTCATTCAGCAACCAATTCATACAAAACATATATTTTCAGGAATAAATTCATTTCAATTCATATATTTCCATTTCATACAAAACAAAAGATATATTTTCATAATTCATACAAACCAATTCATATATTTTCAGCAACCAATTAATACCAGCAACCAATTCATATTTTTTTCAGCACAATTCATACAACAGCCAATTCATACAAACCAATTCATCAGCAACAAAATAATCAACAACCAATTCATATAACAGCAACCAATTCATATTTAAAAATAAAAACAAAAAATAGCAATCAAAATTCAATTTTTAAAAGCAAAATTAAAAAAATTAAAAGAATTTGAAATAGTGGAAACGGGGTGAAAGCTCACGGACGGGGCTGGGGGTGGGCTGAAACTCACGTGCAAAGAGGGCGGCCGGGGGGGGTGACACTCACGGAGGGGGCGGGGGGGCCTGAAAATCGTGGAGGAGGAGGGGGGGTGCTGAAATTTTCGGAGGGGGCCGGGGAGGGGCTGAAATCACGAGAGGGGGGGGGGAGGGTGGGAGGTGAAATCGCGTGAGGGGGCTGTTGAAATCGGAGAGGGGGCGCGGGGGGAGGGCAAGCGCGTGGTGATTTGGGGGGGGGGGCGCTGTTGAAATGCCGAACGGGGAGGGGGGATCTGAAATCGCGAAGGGGGAAGAAGAAAGGGGGGGCGCGGGATGGGGAAAAAAAAAGCCCTAAACGCGCGTTTCATTAAGTCTATAGCGGCGGTCAGTGACCGCCGCTATAGACTTAGTAGTTAACCGCCGCTACATGTCATCTATAGCGGCGGTCAGTGACCGCCGCTATAGAAACCGCTGCCATAGGTATATAGCGGCGGTCATGACCGCCGCTATATCAACCGCTGCTACTTTGGTCTATAGCGGCGGTTTTTGACCGCCGCTATAGAGACCGCCGCTAGAGTTTATTTTTTGGTCGCGTTTGAATAAACCGCCGGTATATAGGGTATATAGCGGCGGTTTTGGTGAACGCCGCTAAAAGACCCACGCGGGGCCGCTTAACTTTTTTTTGTAGGCATTCAAAGTTACGCGATCCCATATTGATTTTTTAAAAAGGTCAATACCACATAGTTGTACAATAATAGGCTTTAATTATTATAGTCCAAAAAGTTATCCATTTATCTGGCCGGTATACGAACTAAATACATGAAAAATTTCAGATTGCAACTCAAATATAGAGACATCAATAATATGAGATGCTGTTGGAGTATACATAGTCCTACGGCGATGCTTTCCCGACAACTATTACCTCCAGTCCGTTCAAATATCTTCTACGCCAAGCTCGTTGAATAACAAGAGCTGCTCTCGAAACTAGAGTCTTCAAGTCTTTGGCCATTAGAGCAAAGGCTTCAACTTTCGTATGGGTTTTAACAGTGTGTGGAGAGGTTGGGAGGTTGGATAGGTTGGGTAAGGAGAAGCCATTGCAACCCCACTCTAGGAGTGCTTCTCCGATGAAATGACCATTTTCGATATATTCACCTTGGCTTGAGCAGACACTAGTTCCCTCACAAATAATGGTTGTGAATTTCCATGCAATGCCTTGAGTGATTAAGAGCAGACGATCAAGTGGTTCTCCCTGCCGAACAATGTAGCTGTCCTCATTGTAGTAAACTGGTTTGAGGTAGTTGCAGATCAATTGCAACTGTTTTGCCACTTAGTCTCTCAAGATTTGGCACCTAGCTTGCACAATATCGGGAGCAGCAAAGAGGAATGACAAGAAATAAAATACTTTGTAATTAATGGCCAAGCAGTACGTGAATCAAATACGTTAATTATTCAATAGTATAATTAGCCGTCAACAACGATTAATTAATGAATTTAAACTTTTCATTTATTTATGTTTCACATACATTTCTTACAAAGAAGAAAATTAATTAATTTGTAGTCGTTGATCTAGATTTTTACTCCACCTAAACAAGAAAAAGAGACAGTAAAGGTAAACAAGGACTCACTCTCTTTAGCAAGGGTAGGCAGAGATGTTGTTTAATCTCCTGTTGAAGTTTATGGAAAGATGAAGCAGCAAGTTCTCCGTATCAACGTCTTGATTTTCATCCAGTAATATGATTTGTGTGATCTCCTTGACCTCTGGCCATTTTCATGGTATCAGGGAGCCGCTTGTTTCTCGAAATCCACAGCTCTATTTCACGTTGCTTAACTCTTTTCTTCTGTATAATCTCTTTAGAGTTTTCAACTACAAACTGCATAAATATCTACTCCACACCAAGTTAAGTTTGTTAAATAGCAGACAAAAAATGATTACTTTTCTTTTAAAATATTTAAATTGCCAAGAAATACTAAGCTTAAATATATATTAAAAACAAAAATCTAAAAAAGTAAAGTGAACAGATCATCAGATAATATAATTGATACGCAATTAGCTAATTCTAATGGACGAGAGGATACTTTTGAGAAGGAAACGATATTCTTCCACCCTCCTGATTAGTACTGTTGGTTGGTGGAGGCGATATCGACGCTAGCTTGGGGATTGTACTCTAACTATCACTACAAGAAAAAAGACTTTGGGTGACAAAAAAATTTGTCACCCAAAGTACAAAATTCATCACCTAAAGTTTTGGGTGACAAAATTGAGTTATCACTCGGTTTGTCACCTAAAGCCCGTCAGCCAAAGTTTTGGTGACGATTTTGACGTTCTGTAGCTCGAAACCGTTCGGACGTTTTCCACACCGTCCGAACGGTGTTTTTCCATAGAGACGAAATTGAAAATCGTCATGCGCAGTACAATTCAACCGTTCGAATTAGCTGTGCGAACGTACTCTAAATATGTTCAGACGGTTAATGCGAATGGTTCTTCCCAGGTGACGAAACAAACGGTATACAACATTACAACAGATATACATCCGGACGCCATAGTAAAGACGTCCGCACTGTTGTTTCATTTATGACGAAATTTTTTTTGTCACCTCCAAACTGTTCGAACCGCATAAAGTCGGACGATTTTCTGTTGAACAAGTTCAACGTTTATTCGCAACGTTGTTTTAAAAGATTGCACGCGAAAAAACCAACGGAAGACGAATTTAATGCAACGTGCTTATCAACGTCAATTAACGAACGTTCGAAGGTTTTTTGTCATATCAATTAATTTAATTAAAATTTTAAAAATAATTTACAAATAATATAAATAAAAAGATATTCAATGCTCATAATATAATAAAATATCTATAAATATGCAATCGTTATTAAAAGTAAATAAAATAGGTAATCGATAAGTGCTAAGAAAGTAGTAAAAATATATAAATCTACCAAATTTTCGTTTGGGTGTCGAACGAGATTCAGCTGTCTGATCTGCTCCACCATCTGCTCACGCATCTGTTGCCATTAGTTGCATCATTGTTCTTGTTGTTCTACTAGGTTCCGTTGCTGCTCCTACATCATCTTCCGATGCTCTTCGTCTTTTTTCCATTGCTGCTCTCTATCATTTGCATCAGCTCTTCGTCTTCTTCGTTGCTGCTCCTCCATCATCTGAGATGCTCTCGCATCGTCTACTCCATATTTGCCATTTGACAAGAAACTTCATATTCCAACTGTCTAGCCCTCATCTCTTCAATTTAATCTGGCCTCTCTAATTTGTACAAATCAACGGACGATACTGATGAAGATGATCCAACAACGTACTGAACGGCCTAAACCTGCACGTAACCCGCTTTCATCCCCAGAAAATCTCCACTTTGGTGATGACTTTCCCTTTGACTGTGCTGCGTAGCTTCCATTTTTTCCTACAAAATTAAAAATAAAAATATAGTAAAGATGCGTTAAACTTACAGCACCGTTAACATTTATCATTAAATAAATAATTTATTTGTCACTCCTCCAAATCCGTTCTCGAACTATATCGACGCTAGCTCTCTAGAAAAAAGACTTCAACACCCAAAGTACAAAATTCATCACCTAAAGTTTTGGGTGACAAAATTGAGTTGTCACTCGGTTTGTCACCTAAAGCCCGTCAGCAAAGTTTTGGTGACGATTTTGACGTTCTGTAGCTCGAAACTTCGGACGTTTCCAACCGTCCGAACGGTGTTTTTCCATAGCGAAATTGAAAATCGTCATGCCAGTACATATCCGTTCGAAAGCTGTGAGAACTTACTCTCTATACGTTCATCGGTGATTCACGCGTGTATCAACGCAATAAAGACGTCCGCACCGTTGTTTCATTTATGACGAAATAGTTTTTTGTCGTTCGAACAACGCATAGTGCGACGTTTTCTGTTGAACACTCATTCGTGTGCACTTTTTACGCATGGATTGTTAAGCGTGCGCACGTTACGCAATTAACCTTCGAACGTTTGTTTTCTTGTCATTCAATTAATTTAATTAAAATTTTAAAAATAATTTACAAATAATATAAATAGAAAGATATTCAATACTCATAAATAATAAAATATCTATAAATATGCAATCGTCATTAAAAGTAAATAAAATACATAATCGATAAGTACTGAAAGTAGTGAAAATATATAAATCTAACCAAATTTTCGTTTGGGTGTCGCGAGATTGCACTGTCTGATCTGCTCCACCAGCTGCTCACGCATCTGCTTTGTTGCATGTTCTTGTTGTTTAGCATTCTTCTGCTCTTCGTTTCGTTGCTGCTCTTATCTTTGCATGCTCTTCTCTTTCTCCGTTGCTGCTCCTCCATCATCTGCTGATGCTCTCGTATCGTCTGCTCCATTTCTGACCGCTTGACCAAGAAGCTCTTCATATTCCATCTATCTAGCCCTCATCTCCTCTATCTTAATCTGGCCTCCTCTAACTTTTGGGACAAATCAACGGATGATACTGAAGAAGATGATCCAACAGATCGTACTGAATGGCCTAAACCTCGCACGTAACCCGCTTTCGTCCCCAATACCTCAGCAAAAATCTCCACTTTGTGTATGACTTTCCCTTTGACTTGTACTGCAACTGTAACGCTTCCATTTTTTCCTACAAAATTAGAAAATAAAATAAAAACTAGCACATATGAAACATAAACATAACGAATGCATCATTAAATCTAATGTTACAACTTACAAAATTTTCTGTGCATCTTCTAATGTCCACATGCCATCCTTATTAGTATGCATTTTTTATAAAGCAACGCAAGACTAATCTCATCAGATTCTGATTTTTCTGTGCACCAAAAGAAATATAAAACGAATCTTCAACTTAGCTCTACTCTCCTTGTTGATTGCACTCCTCCTCTGCATTATAAATTTACAATTGTTACACAATTAATAATAAAATAAAATAAACATTCAGTACGGAATAAAAATGTTTAACCTGAAATTCCTCGCTCATGAATAAATCACAAACACGAGTCATTCTTCCTTGTTCATCTCGGGATACGGGTGCTCTAATGCCTCTTCTTTGGAATTGAACACCAAGTAATGCTGGAACATTCTATTTCTATGCGTCTGTACGCTGTGTTCATCGTAGACGTCACAGTGATGCGATCCTCAGCTCGGTCATAATCTAGTTGAGAAGTCATCCTTAACATATATAACAGTTAGAAACGCAAAAAATTTTTAAACAATTAAAATTAATAAATTATACTTACCAACACTCGGTTCATCACATACGATTTAACCTTCGGGGACCTCCTTCCACTTACTCGTATCAAATGGGACATGTTGTCGAACGAGCGCACCAATATGACTCGAGAGCATTGAGGATGCCTTGTCATCACCGCCCGTACGTCCATCAGGGATATGGACAGTCAGCTTTCCTCCGGTGCGAGCCTTGAGTAAGGCAATCCCACGCGTACTACCTCGAACATGTCTGATTCCGGATGTCGCTACAAATGAAGAACAATAAATTTAAAATTCAGTTAAGCATAGAAATTTAAAAGTCATAATATTTAATTTCGATTGACGGGGTAAGATACTTACACGCACAACTACTTTGGGTGCCTACTGGACTGGTTGTGTTAGGGGACGGTAATTCGTTTCATCTCTAAGTGAAGGACCCGACACTGCTAGTGTACCGGGACTACTCTCAGCTCGAACTAATGAATCGCACCGAAGACGTTTTCCTCCCGCTGGCATGACGTCGTCCTGTAACCAAATAAATAAATATTAGAGAAAATTAACACAATGAACATGTTACTCAAAATGAATATAAAATAGAACGCAAAGTAAATTGAAACGATAAAGTTACTTTAGTCCTCGGAGTCATATTCTTCAGAATCACTACAATCTTCACTGAACGATTCCGAAGAATCATCTTCCTTCTATTCACGTTGTTGTTGATCGCTCTTATCGGTTACCGGCACATAAGTCTCGACTCATTTCTAGTCAACGAGATCATATCAAAGAAGCTAAAGTCCACAAAAACTCAATAGACTCATTCTCCTGGTATGCTTCACGGTTCTGGTCCTTCTCCATCTTCACTAGCTTCCTCCTCAATATGTGGAATATCATACGTGTTTCTCGGGGTAATCTTTTGAACAATCTTCCAGTGACCGCCCAACTTCATATCATCGATATAAAACACTTGATTCCCTGAGAAGCTAGCACGAACGGGTCGTCTTTGTACCACTTTCAGGATGTGTTAATACTAACAAACCGACCACTTTTATCAAGACCTAAGTTTTGAGTACTTAAGTCAAACCAGTCACATTTTAGTAAATAAACTAAATTCCCCCGTAAATAACACAACACATAAATATCCACGACCTGACCATAAAAAACAACATCTTCCCCATCGTGATCCCCCGGAACAACCACACCACTATTCTGAGTGTTACGAAACTGTTCACGAAGACCGTGTGAAACCTAACTCCATTCACTATACACCCAGAGTAAGAAAGTGCCGTTGATCCGGACCGGATGCTAATGCATACAAATCATCCGACATGAACCCGGATTTTCATGCGCATAGTTTGAACCTAAAATAATAAACACATGTTAACTTTGACTGAAAAAAAAAATCACTTAAAATTAAACATATAATAGGAAAAAATTAAATAAATACCTGATTTCTAAACCATAACGGAAATTCTTCTTCATGCCTCCTATCAACATTTATTGATGATTCCCTTCTCATCTTTTCCAAGTGCTCACTATAAAAAAAAAAAAAAGATATTTTATAATAAATTAAAATATAATGAACTAATAAGTGTTTAAGTGAGCAAATATTCTTATTTGTGCTTACTCTATATATTGGCTGATTTTTGAACAGTTGTTGAGTACATACCACTGTGCTTTTATATTTAAATCTTCACCCCTACCAGCTCCTAGTGGTCGAACAGTTTGAGTAAACACAGAAAAATGACAACTTCTATCGTCCATGTCGGCATAATTCCAGTCTTTTCTATTATATCTCGTCTCAACCATACTAAGATACTTTGAGCAAAAAGTTAAACATTCATTTAACACATAATTCTCTGCAATGAGCCCTCACACCGTGCCCTGTTCTTAACGAAACGCTTCATCTTCCCCATATACCTCTCCATTGGATACATCCACCGAAATTGAACTGGACCCCCAAGTTTCACCTCCCGAGGTAAATGAACAGCTAAATGAACCATAATAGTAAAAAATGATGGAGGGAATATACGTTCCAACTTGCAAAGAATCATTCCGATGTCCTTTTCTAACTGATCCACAACGTTTAATGTATTGTTCTTGAGCACAAGTCTCTGAAGAATAAACTCAACTCAGTCAACGCTGTACATACTTCGTTTCATAACCCGTGTATCATTGCGGTAACAGTCGCTGCAACAAGACGTGTGAGTCGTGACTCTTCATACCCATTATTTTCCCTTCATTTATATCATGCAACAGGATATGTTAGAGGCATATACATCCGAAAACCTAACACCCTTCAGCCATTCACAACACTTCTTACGTTCATCCTTCGTTAAAGTAAATAATGCTTGAGGCATCACCTCCTACTGACCCCGAACTTGCAAATGCAAGTCCTTTTTAATGCCCATTAATGCCAAGTCCCCGAGCACTAGAATTGTCCTTCATCTTACCATCGACGTTCATTAAAGTTCCTAACACATTGTCACAAATATTCTTCTCTACGTGCATGACGTCCAAATTATGTCGAAGTTTCAACTCTGACCAGTACGGCAACTCAAAGAATATCCTGCGCTTTGTCCAACTTAACTCAATGTCAGCCCGTTTTCTCTTCTTCTGAGTCTTCCCAAATGAACATAACGGTACCGATTCAAGTTGTTGAAGTATCTCCTCTCCAGTGACTTCTTCAGCACTGCTCTAAACTCTTTCTTCTGTCAAATATGTCGACATCATGCCTCCACGCATGCGTCGCGGGAAAATACGGCGATGTCCCAAAAAATAATGTTTCCCCCCATGTTTCAACCAAAATGATGTTGTGTTCGCATTGCAATTAGGGCATGCTAACTGTCCTTTCGTACTCCAACCCGAGAGATTACCATAAGCGGGGAAGTCATTTATAGTCCAAAGCAAAGCAGCATGTAATTTAAATGAACTTGACACAGCCGCGTCGTACGTTTGCATTCCATTTTCTCACAAGTCCTTCAACTCATCTACCAATGGCTGCAAGTAGACGTCGATATCATTCCTAGGACTTCTTGGAACAGGAATAAGCAACGACAGCATAAAACTTGAATCCTTTATACATTTCATGGCGGCAAATTGTATGGAATTAGTACCACTGACCATATACTATATGATAAGCTCATGTTGCCAAACGGATTGAACCCATCAGATGCCAAACCCAACCGGACGTTTCGAGATTCCCGACCAAACCATTCATACTTCTTATCGAGGTCCTTCCATACCTGAGAGTCTGCAGGATGCCTCATCACCCCATCTTCAACCACACGCTTCTCTTGGTGCCACCGCATATCCGTTGCCGTTTGCCTTGATAGAAACACTCTCTGCAACCTCGGTTTCAAGGGAAAATGTCGCAGCACTTTTTGAGGAACCTTTGATTTGCTATTTTGACTGTACTTCCACCTCGATTCCCCACACACCAGACATTCTTCTAACTCGCTGTGCTCCTTCCAAAATAGTACATAGTCATTTAAGCACGCATGTATGTTATCGTAGCTAAATCCTAAATTCTTTTTTAACTTTCTCGCCTCATAATAAGATGTCGGAAGTGTCTCGCCTCCGGCAGCGCATCTTTTATCAAACCTAACACATCTTCAAATGCCTTTACAGTCAAATTATTCTCTGACTTCATATTAAGTAACCTAACAACGAAAGACAACTTCGAGTACTTCTTACACCCGGGATACAACTCTCGCTCAGCATCTGCCCATAACTTAGTATAGGCAGAAAACCCGTCTCCAGACCAGACTCGACTGTTTGAGGACCCGAAATATTTTCACCAACGTTCTCATCAACCTTTGCTCCTGCCTCAAAATCTTCTAACATGTCTCTCATATCATCATTTATGTTTCCCTCATAGTCCTCGCTTCTAGGTTCAGGTTCTAAAATCACTACCCAGTTAGGAACTTATGATATCGACTCTCCGTGAAATACCCAATGAGTGTAACTCTGGTCAAACCCAATTATGTATAAATGATCCTCCATCTCGTCTACATGTTTGAACAACACATTCTTACATCTCTTACATGGACATCTTATCATTCCACGACTATCTGTATAACTACGGGCAATGCTTATAAAATCTCGAACACCATCACTATACTTTACACTTTTGAGTCTATCAGCCTCATAAATCTAGCTTTTATCCATATTGTTCCTTCAAAGATGAAAATAAAAACAATAATACAAACAATGATGACATTCACACTCAACTCTATTTCTTCGGGTGATAGGTCATATCCCATTCAAGTTTACAATATCACGTACTGCATGTAATTGACCCGACTATTGTGACTGATGCTTTAGAAATTTCGACAACATTTCCCTCAATCTCCAGATACACTCCTACAACATTGAGCATAAAAACCCACCATTGAAGGCAAGTGTACAAGCTCAAAGCTGAATGTGTATCCGAAAGACAAAGGAGATTTGCATCGAAATTTCTAAACACATCTGTCACAATAGCAAATACAATTACGCACATTACACATATTATAAACTCAAACTGTCCATAACGTGGACAATTCAAGAATTACATCTAATTCTTTATTCGAACTTCGTGTAATTCTTAAACGGGGTCTAAGGCTAATAAATGAATGCATGACATAACACCAACTACAGTTCGGACGTAACATAATCGTTCAAACCATACATAAACACGTTCGGACGCCTTTTGCAAAAGGTCCGAACGAAAAATATGCGTAATGTGTCCAAACACTCCCTTACATCACACTAGACTATTTAGGAAATACCAATACGATAGCATGTGATAATAAACAACCACGTTCGAACGTTATAACAAAGAGTCCAAATGGTGTTCAATTTTTAAACGTCCTGACCGTATAAAACAGTGTTCGGACGGTTTGTTTCGTATAATACGACACCATTTGAGCTTACATTAAACAGCCCAGACGGAGACATTAACGTCTAAACGGTTTTGGACGATTTTGATATTTTTTTTTCATTTTTTAATTCACTTTATTAGCAAGTTTTGAAATAACCAAAGTTAGTTAATAATGTAAATAATCTTAAGTGGATTAAGTTCTAATATCAATACTTTTTTGAATGAGTGTACCGAAATTAGAAACGTAACATTAATTAACATATTGTATTAAGTTCTAATAAATACAGATAACATAACTGAGATGACATAAATATATCAAGTATCGTCAAAACATAATATGAACAAAAACATCAAATAAAATCAATACATGTCCACAAAACATAATATAAAAGTAAATGTCCTCAAAACATAATAAAAAAATAAATGTGACAATAAAAGTAAATAAATGTTGACTACTGCTCATCATCATCATCATCATCATCATCCGTGAGTTTTAGAACGTGACGAACATGATGAAGGTGCTCCTCTATCAGCACAACCCGCTCAGTCAAGGGAAAGAGCTCTGCACGGTTGCCACGCCTTTCAGAACCTCTTTAAGCACAGCGACCTCCTTATTCCACCCAATGTCCATGTCGGCGACCTTCTACTCCAAAGCCGTCAGACGACGACTGATATCACTGACCATGCAATGGGTGGGCTGCAAGACCGATTCCATCCGCTGAGACAGCTCCGTCATCATATTGTCCATCCAACTTGGCCGTTGTGCCCCAAGTCCCTGAGTCAAGCTCTACCCAGGATCCTCCCCCTCCATTGCCTCATTAGGCTGCTCCTGTCATCTTACTCTAGCAACCCGAGCAACTTGCAGCGTTCGGCGTGTCTGGGCAATCGATTTAGAGAGCGTTGTCTTGTTGATCGACCCAAGTGGAAGCGCCCTCAGCTCGTCACCACTCTCGGGTACCATCATGGCGTGCAGGAACTGGGTTAGAAGAATCCCATGCGGCAATGAATGGACATAGATGTACAGGTATATCTCTGCACAAATGGACCGGTAGATGTATGATGCTATATCAACAGGTAGCCCCCGTACAACTGCCAGGTACAGGAACTCGGCCCGACTATAAGACAGCTCTGTGGTGTGCTTCTTCGAGTTGATGGAGGAGCATAGGATCAGATGCATGATCCATCAAAAAGGAAGCAGCTGCCCGTGTACCATAAAGGATCCCTCCAAAATCGTTGTATCATTGCCCAACATGGTCCGAATACCTCGGCCTTAGTAGGCCGCCCTCCTTGCTCATTGGCAGGTTTGGGAACGCCGTCAAATCTCTCTCGTACCCTAAGAAATCCGCCAGCTCATCGGGCGAGAAGATGATCGGAATGTTACAGACAATGACCTCCATACTAGGCTCCTCAAGGTCCCTCGCCCGTATATAGAGCAATAAAACTCCCGCACCATATTCTTTGATGCATAGCCGGTCCTGTGGATTAATGGAAGCCAACCTAACCCCTCCACACCTCCAGAAGCGTCCGACCCTCAAATGTGAGATCGTTAAAGTCTGCCAACTTGATATCCCTATCGACAACAATTGAGCGAGACATAATGATCGTTGTATGCTGCTCCACCATTAAAGTTCGAGCTGAAGATTGCTTGTCATCAGCCTGGCTACTGGTACGTGAACGCTTACTCATTTTTTCAGAATCTGCACAAAACAGCGTTCGCACGGTTAGAGATACGTCCGAACCAAAATAACAACGTCTGAACATATTTGGATAACCATCAGGACATAGTTCGCACAGTTGAATATTCGTCCGAACGAAGTTCGCACGGTTGGATAACCGTCCGAATAGCTTTGGATATCTGTCTGAACTTCAAGCAGATAAAAAAACTATTTAAATTTAACATTAAATCGTCCGGACTGCATTGAAAAAGTGTCTGGACACAATCAAAACACAAGAGTTAACACAATTAAAACGACAACGTATACCACTGAGTCCGAACGGTTAAATAACGTGTCCGGACAACTAAAGAATGCGTCCGAACGACTAAATAAAATGTCCGGACGCTTTCTGGAGGACGACCGAGTTAACTCAGCCACGGCAGCGTCCCTCCCCCTCCCCCACATGCCCAAAAATACAACCAAAACACAAACTAATACACTTAAAACAAACCTAACACTTAACACAATCACTTTTTACGTAAAAATCAATTAAAAAACACAACGTACTATGCAAAAAATGGAATTGAAATTCTATACGAAAAAGTATAAAAAAAAATGAAATTTTTACCATTAAAATCTTGTTAAAAGTAAGCAAAATATACCTGGATGTGATTAGATCCACGAAAGAGTGATATTTCGTCAAGATTTGTGAAGAAAAAACTTGAGTTTTGAGAGATTTTTTAAGGAGAAACGGTTCGGTATTTGTGAAAATGACGAACTGTCGGCCTATAAAAATACGTCGCTAGCGTCCGGACACCAAACATGCCATCCGGACTCTTTTCTGCACACATGGCCCAATCAACATACTTCGTATTAAATGTTAAAATTTAAATCGTTTAAAACCGTTCTGCACAATAAACACGTCTGGACAGTTTTATCACGGCGTGCGAACGTCGTTCTACTGAATTTACGCGACATGGAAGCACACATTTGGCTGAATAAACGACGAATATCTTCTGGACTTCTATAACTCGTGCGGACGGTGACAACCGTTTTCAACTTTCATATAACATAAACACGTGTACGCCATGCGACGGTTTCGGGAAAGTCTGGACGGTGCATAAACCGTTCCAACGCCTACCTAATTTACTCACAATTGCGATATGAGAGTCTGGACTCTCTTAGACACTGTCCGAACGTCTAGCAGATTTATTTTGCATGTTAAATTCACTAAATTTACTTTACTTCACAAAACCTAATTTATTTAAATGATTTAATTTACGTAAATAATTTAATTTATTTCATTCAATTTAACGAAATGTATTTTGGCACAAATATTTAACTTTATTTATTTATTTTGAATATATAAAAAAATATATATATAGTTAGGCATACTTTTATATTAAGTATCCGTTATAACTAATCACCAATTTAATTGTAATTGCAAGTTAATTACTCTAACCGTTACAATCTAATTACACTAACCATTCTATTAGTGTAATCACCCATTTAATTTTACTAATTATCCGTTTAAATTGTAATAAATTTAATCTAGTGAAAAAACATAATTAATATAAAATATCAAAAATAATCCAAATACCAAACGAAAAACACAATCATAATGTCTAGTACAAGCCGGAAACGGTCCTTCAAACGATAAATAAATAATAGTGATAAAGCATAAGACTATTCCAAATCACGAGCTGCCTCTAGCTCGTCCAAATCTTGTCCGAGGGCATCACGAACATGCGCCAAATGCTCCTCCATATTATCCACCCGTCTGACGAGTGTCTGCAGTTGTACCGGTATGGTATGGACAAACTGGGATAACAGAGACAATTGTCCTCTAATCCTTATTATTTCCATCCGCATAATATTCAGCTCTTCCGTTATAGCCCTATCCGTTAGAGCAAGTTTGGTCTCCAGACCGGTCAAGTGACATTGGAGCTCCATGCACAACGAATGCGTCGGCTGCACTATCGCCCGAATAATCTCGTTTAACTCCGCTAAATAGGCGTCTGCCCAAGCTGGTCGCTCTGTTTGTCCCTCGACATTGGTGATACTTCTCCCAGAGTGTTCCATGGTGAACCTAGCAAAAATCATCCGAACATCAGCATAAACCGTTTGCACGAACATCAAACTGCGTCGTTTAAATTTTAGAGCGTCCGAACGTACAATGACATAATGTCCGGACGTTTTTCGGACGGTGTAAAAAGACGTCCGAACGTGTTTCGATGAACACCAACAAAACAGCCTAATTTGATAGACACAAACAACACAACAAACTAAACAAGGGACGGTATTTAATCGAAATGCATGAAATTGAGAAGCAAATTCATAAAGAAGTTTTACCTGAAGTTCCTTGAGAGATCTCAAATGGATAGTGAAAACGTTTGAGAGAAGAGTTTAAGAGAAGTGAGTGAGTTTGTGATTTTGACAAAGTTTGGCGGTTTTAATGTGCCCAGTACCCGTCTGAACTCTGTATATTAGAGTTCGGACGCTTCTCAGTGGTTATATTCACATGTGGCCCTATCAAATTTAACGTCATTAAAATGCCCGATTCGAAAAGGTTCTAGAACTTATACAGTCCGAACACCATTTATGGGTCCGGACTGGTATCGATGTCACGGGTCTGAAGTTTTGCAACATGGAATTACACAAGTCGCGGAAGAAGCATTTATAATTGTGCGGACCTTTTTTGTCCCGTCCGAACGTGATTATTTTTTTGTTAGAACGCTGTTGACAACGTCCGAACTGAATAGAGTGTTCATGACGATTTTTAATTTGTCACTCTATCCTAACGATTATTATTTGTTAGGTGATGTACGTTCGGACGATATATAAAACAAGTTTGGACAGAAGTGTAAAAATTCTGATGATTCTAATTGTCACTCAGTTACGACGATTTGGAATTTGTCACCCTGCAGCAAGTCCGAATGGGTTTATTGTTAGTCTGGATGGTCCTTTGTTTTGTGAGGATTTTTATCGTCACTCATTCGCGACGCGTGTATGTCGTCACACCAGAAATACGTCCGAACATGTTTTTTGCAGGTCTGGACGGTTTTTGAGTTCCTGGATGGTTTTGGGTGATGAAATTAATATTTTGTCATAGAAAGTTCACTTTAGGTGACAAAATTTGGTTTGACACCCAAAATTTTGTCACCTAAAACTAAATTTCTTGTAGTGTGTGTGGTCGACACTTAGGGTTGGGAGATTCCTTTTTCCTCCACCACATAGGATGAGAATCTCCTTTCCTCTATGGCTCTAAATCCTACAATCAGCACAGAGCCAGGATCGTAGAAGGGACCATCTCCTCTATTTCCTTATATCTCTTTTGTTTTTCTTTTCAACTATTTCTACCACATGATGGAGAGACACGCCAAATGCCAGCATGTCTTTCATGTTAATATTTCCCATCATTTCAGTGAAAAGGTAATAGTACAAAACAGTTTGTGAGCCCCCTCAAGCAAGGTACGGGTGCGGGTGTCCCCGATTAGTACAAAGGATCCTCCAAACAGTTTCCCAGTAAACTTTACACATGTTTATAAAAAGTAATAGTATCGACACTATGAGTAGCAAGAAGAAAACAACAGGGAAAAAAGTATGTTGTGTTATAATTAGTGGCAGAATTAGGAATGCAATTGAAAGGGGGCAAACTCTAAAGGAAAAATGACCAAAAAAAAAAATTACTACATAATGCAAAAAAAATGTCTTAAGAGTTAAAATATCAAAAACTAAGGATTAAAAACATTAAAAATATTGAAAATATTAAAATACATGTACAATACTATTTGCTGATACTAAGAGATGACAATTGGATTCTACGGGACTGCATCTTCTAAAAAAAAATTGCAAAGTAGCCTCGTTCTCAATAGTTTTAAAAATTTCTCTCTCAATGCATATAACTATAATCACAATATCACAATTATTTCATATCACAATATCACAACTCAAGCAATGAACAGATTGGGAAATTTTATAAGGGTATAGACACTAAAATCAGAAGCAAATTATATATAGTTAAGAGAAAAATATTTTTTACACCCTCTAATCTACAAGGGTATAAATACTTAATTTACGATCGGAATTATTATTTTTGTCACACTGCACAAGCACATTAATTATTGTTTTTAAATACTTTGCACTCTCAATTTTTAACGCATGTAATGAATATTCTATTTTCATAATTCTTTTGATAGTATTTTTGTAACATTAAAATTTTCATTTTAAAGGTTAAAAAATTAATTTTTGTTTAAATTGGAAGGTGTAATATGAAAAAATAAAATAAAAATTGACATCTAACGTATCAAGATTTCACAGTGAAATTTATATTTATTTTTATAATTTATTAATATACTAAATTAGTTTTCTTCGTGTGCTAGCTATGTGGTAAAGTCTAAGCAAGGAACCAACTTTTGCTCCCAGCTCGAGAGACGTAGAACCCAACATGGAACGTAACAGCAGCAAAAGTAATCATATCAAGAATGAGGAGGCAAACCCGAAAAACAATTAAGAAGCCCCCTTCAGTGTCCGTGGTGCTCAGCCATATGAAAAATAAATGGAGTGAGCTCTAGGGGTGCGGCAGAGCCAGCAAGGGCTAGCAACTCTTGACACTTGACTTCTAGACTATTCTTTGCCAGAAAACAAAGAAAATCTCAACCGTTGATCATTTGATTCTGGAGGGTCCACCCAAACCCTGCAGACTACTTTTCGATTCCTTTTCAAACCTTTATGCGTTGTGCCCCTTCAGTAAACTTCTACCCCAAATCGTTCTCTCTCTGTCTCTCTTGCATGAAGCTTCTTTAAAGCTACCTGCAAAATACCTATGAAATTGTTGAACAGATTTTTCAGGCGAAGGGGCTAGTTCCGCCTATGGTTGTATACCAACCTACGAACCTCCGATGAGATATATCATCAGTATTAGCAAACCGAGGATCGAAACTAAAACAGCAAACCAGTTTTCCCAGACGTTGATACTTGTTTGAAGGTTTTGACCTATAGAACTGCAATAATTAAACAACAAATTAAGGATGAGATAAGGGAATATCAAAAGTTGTCAGCACATGATAAGAAGTTTAAATACATGGAAAAAGTATGAGCTAAGACTATAGAAGAATATAACTTCTAAGCTAACATTACATGAACCAACTATTGGCGTGAGTTGTCATATGAGAGGATAGTGGAGGAATTATAGGAGACTGGAGATTATAGGAAAGATATTCTTTCCTTTATAATTGTACACAATTATAGGTGCAAATCTGTATGGCATAGACAATTATTGCATTTTCTTTTTTTATATGGTTACCAAGTTAGTTTGTAAAGCTAAGGTTGAAATATATTGAAATCACATTTTGACACGGTATCCAGAGCCAGGTTCTCTTCCTTGGTTCTGTACCCACCTCAAACCCAAAGGTTTTTTTCTTTCCTCCTCACCAACCATGTCAGACTGAGATGCAAAGGAAAGATCCAGTGCATCTCAGACCAAAGCCATCTTCACTGAATTCACCAGAAAAATGACTAAATCCTTAAACAAGGTCCAGGCACCAACCTTGACCTCCGAACCTGCTGCAGCTCCAATCGGCATTAAGTTTGGACGGCTCCAACTATGCCCTATGGTCCCAAGTTGTCGAGATGTATATATTCAGCAAAGACAAGTTGGGCTATCTTAATCCAACGTTTTGCAAATGGTGTACCGACAACGCCTTTGTCAAGGGCTGCCTGATCAACTCCACAAAGTCTTCTCTTATTTGTAATTTTATTTGCTTTCCTACTGCAAAGCTTGTTTGGATTCTATTGCTACCACTTACCTCGATGGTAGTGATACATCTCAAATTTATGACCTTAGGCGTCGTGTGACCCGGCTTAGCTAGAGAATCTCTTGAGAAATTTTGTACCGATCTCCAGGGGTTATGGTGTGAAATAGATTTTCAACGTCCTAATCCTATGGAATGTGCAGTTGACAACCATCATTATAATAATATTGTTTAACAAGATCAGGTCTATGTTTTTGGATGGACTCGATGACAAACTTGACAAAATAAAAGGAGATGTACTGCAACTACGTCCTTTTCCCACGGTAGAACAAGCTTACGCCCATGTTCGACGTGAAGCTATCCAACAGGCTGTCATGATCATAGGCAATACGAATCATACTTCTGGTGCAGTTCTTGCCACCAAGGGCCTGAGACTTGACCCTTCTAATCAGTTTTCGACTAGCTAGAAGTCAAAACCAAGTGCCTCCACTGATAGCTTGAAGTGCACACACTGCGGCAACTAGAAACATACCTGTCCAAAATGCTTCAAGCTCCACGGGTACCTGGATTGGTGGAGTGAGCATCAAGCCCACAAATGTCGTTCCAATACTGAGAAAGATAAGGGTCAAGGGAAGGTAGTCATGGTAATTGCAGAACTATAACTCTCCTTCACACCTCAAGTAGCATCAAGAGTGGATGTTCCTGCACTACCCGATCCAGGTATACTTGGTTGTGGCTATTATAGTTCTTCTCATGATGTTGATCGTAGTATGTGGTTACTTGACTCCAGCGCCACCGATCATATGACCTTTGCAGCCTCAGACTTCACACATGCTTCCTTGCCGGGACGCAATAATATTGCAAATGCCAATGGTGCAATTTCCCCTGTGGTTGACGTAGGCACAATATCGTTGTCCCCTACCTTGCAACTTCATAATACTCTACTCGTGTCGTCATTGTCTCATAGACTCCTATCTGTAAGTCAAGTGATGATAGATCTTAATTGTGTGGTACTAATGTATCCTACTCATTGTCCTTTACAGGATTTTCTCATCAAGGAGATTATTAGGCGTGATACTAAAAGAGGTGAGCTCTATTACATGGATATTCTCAGTTTGGGTCAAGCACACAACATATTGTAAACTGTGGATGTCAAAGAGCGAAAAATTTGGCTTTGGCATTGCCGTCTAGGACACCCATCATTTGCTTATATGAAACATTTGTTTCCTTCATTACTTTCCTCTATGAAGAATTTTGATTTTAAATGTGAAACCTGTATTTTGGCAAAGAGCCATCAAGTTGCTTACCCTTTGAGTTCTAGCAAAAAAGAGATATTCCTTTTGGTTTCATTCACTCGGATGTCTGGGGACCTTCCCCGGTAACTACTGTGTTGGGTTTTCAGTGGTTTGTGATCTTTATTGACGATTGTACTCGAATGACATGGCTATATTTGTTGAAGCATAAAGATGAAATTTTGAAAGTATTTCGATCTTTCCATGTTATGATGCAAACTTAGTTTTTGGCCAAAATTCAAATTTTGAGATCTGATAATGGTGGTGAAATTATTAACCACTACTTTCGTGACTATTGTCGCCTCCATGATAT
This sequence comes from Morella rubra, assembly GCA_003952965.2. Lineage (NCBI taxonomy): Eukaryota > Viridiplantae > Streptophyta > Magnoliopsida > Fagales > Myricaceae > Morella > Morella rubra. The sequence goes on from RXIC02000048.1 coordinate 97,815, forward strand.
TCTTCATGAGACGTTTTACCCACATACTCCTCAGCAAAACGGCACTTCTGAACGGTAAAATAGACATCTACCTGAAATCACTAGAGCCTTACTCCTTGGTGCCTATGCTCCTAATCGGTTTTGGGATGAAGTGGTTGCTACTGCTGTTCATCTTTTAAAATCGCATGCCGTCGAAAGTCTTGGGATTTATCACTCTGTCACAAGCTCTCTCATTTCATGTCCCGTTGCCATCTATGTTGATGTTGCCTCCATGTGTTTTTGGGTGTGTGGCTTATGTCCATCTCCAAAAGCACCGACGCACAAAGCTTGATGCGTGTGCTCTCAAATGCTTGTTTTTAGCATATGCTTTTCAACATAAAGGATATTGTTGTTCTGATCCTAAATCTAACCGGACGTATATTACCATGGATGTCACATTTAAGGAGTCAAAGAGGTTTTTTTCTCCCAATTCCGCACTTCAGGGGGGGAAGGATCAAGAATAGCCGAATTGGTTAGAATTAAATTGGCCAGGGTTGCATGATATACGGCACAGGAAGATTCAGTCACAAAAAATGCTGATTTTTCTCCTAATATTTCTGCTTCTCTTGATTTGGTGGCACATGAGGCACAAGATGGGGGAACTTACGCTTGTTGCAAGTGGAGCCCCCTCTATAGTACCTGCGACATCTTATCCTGAGAATGATCTTGAGGTAAGCCAATTAAATTCAAATATTATGGAATCTTCTGCTGCAAGATATGTGCTACCTTATAGGCAAAATGGGGAAAGACCACCTAGCCGTTACTCTCCTAATTTTGAGGACAGAAGATCACAGTATCCAATTGCCAATTATGTGGCCACAAAGTCACTAATAAAGCCTATCAAGGCTTTTCTATGTGAGCTGTCCACTTGCTATTCCAACAAAAATTGAAGATGCTTTAGGAGACCCGAATTGGACTCAAGCAATCCAAGAAGAGATGAGTGCATTGCTGTAGAATAAAACCTGAAATTTAATGCCATTGCCGGATGGATAAAAAACCGTGGGATGCAAGTGGGTTTTTTTCTATCAAATACATGGCAGATGGTTCAATCAAACGCTACAAGGCAAGACTCGTGTTAAAAGGCGTCAATCAAACATATGGAGTTGATTATCACAAAAAAATTTCACTAGAGGCAAAATTAAATATTGTTCAGGTATTAGTGTCTCTTGCAGCAAACTTGGATTGGCCGTTATGCCAATTTGATGTGAAGAATGCTTTCCTTTGTGATGATCTTGAAGAGTAAGTGTACATGGATATTTTGTGACTAATGGAACTAGGGTGGTTTGTAAGTTACAGCGTGCCCTATATGATTTAAAGCAATTGCCAAGGGCATGGTTTGGGAGATTTAGTCTTGCAATGAGAAAATATAGATTTCATCATAGCAACTCACATCATACTCTATTCCTAAAGAGGCAAAATGACAAGGTGATAGCCTTGATTGTCTACGTGGATGATATTATCATCACAAGAGATGATCTTGATGAAATATCACAACTCCAAGGGCAGTTGGCGGGTGAATTTGAAATGAAAAATTTGGGTGGACTAAAATATTTTTTGGGCATAGAAGTTGCAAGATCACATCAAGGTATATTTTTGTCCCAACGAAAATATATTTTAGATTAATTAGTAGAAGTGAGTTTATTAGAATGTAAACCTGTGGATACCCCGATTATTCAAAATCATAAGCTGGGGATGTATGAAAATCAGAAACTAGCCAATAAAGAGAGATACCAATGCTTAGTTGGCAAACTCATTTATCTCTCTCGTACTCGACCTGATATTACATATGAGGTTAGTGTAGTGAGTCAATTCATGCATTGTCCAGGTGAGGAGCACATGGATGCCATGACTCGTATCCTCAAATATTTGAAATCTTCTCCAGGGAAAGAGCTTGTATTTTCTAGAAATAATCACTTAGATGTGGATGGCTATACGGATGCTAATTGGGTAAGGGATATCTCAGACAGGAAATCGACCTCAGGATATTTCACCTTAGTTGGTGGAAATCTCGTGACATGGCGAAGTAAAAAATAGAAAGTTATAGCCCTCTCAAGTGCTGAAGCCGAATTTCAGGGAATGGCCAAGGGACTATGTGAACTGTTATGGCTAAAACGGTTATTAACTGAGATTGGATTTGCTCCAAAATCAGACATGAATCTTTTCTGCGACAATAAAGCAACCATTGATATATCCCACATCCTCGTACAACACGATCATACCAAACATGTGGAGGTGGATCAGCACTTTATTAAGCACAATCTAAGTCAGAGGATCAATTAGTAGATATACTTACCCAAGCCATGTGCAGCAAGGATTTTTACAACTCACTAGACAAGTTGTGCATCAAAGATATCTATGCATCAACTTGAGGGAGAGTGTTGGCGTGAATTGTCATATGAGAGGATAGTGGAGGAATTATAGGAGACTGGAGATTATAGGAAAGATATTCCTTCCTTTATAATTGTACAAAATTATAGGAGCAAATCTGTATAGTGTAGACAAGTATTGTATTTTGTTCTTTATATGGTTACCAAGTCAGTTTGTAAAGCTAACGTTGAAATATATTGAAATCACATTTTGACACCAACTTCATTATTGAGATCTTTCTTAGATAATTTCAACGATTATTAGAGTAGGCTTTATAATTACCATTATAACAACCTCAAGTGATTCCTGGCGCAACGCAACAACTATGCTATGCTAAGCGAAGCTAAAGAAATGTAACTACTTTGTAAATGTATTGGTTGATTGGTAAAATTCTTATGTCAAAATATTATTTTATTAAATTATATTTTTGGTTTAATTCATGTAAAAGAATTAGTCTTGGTCCGTGATATTGAATAAGGATTAAGAATGCTGTAGAAAAGAGGTTGAAGCTTCCAAAAGTGTGTTTTTAGCTATCAGATAGGTCTGGAACAAATTTGAGATTGTTTTTGGAGTGTTTCAATTGAAGAAGTTAGAATGGGGTTAGATTGCAGCCAGACTGAGGCTTGCTTGGCAGTAAAATAATAGAATTGGTTGAAATTCTAGAAAACTCGCCTGACTTTTTCAATGAACCTTTTTACCCGACCTACCATTCACTCTATAAATAATTACCTACAAGCCTCTCTCAATGTCTAGTTGACAAATTGTTCATTCTATACACGCATACACTTTAAGAGTTTTTTATTTCCTTTGGTTTTCTCTCCAAGAAATCCAACACCTATTGAAAACTATTTGAGTCCATGTTTACTTCATATACTCGGAAGATGTTGCTGTATAGATCTTCTAGAGTTGAACATTCAACCATCTCTACATGTTGTTGGAGGTTATCATCACCCATGACCAAAGAAAGCCTTGAGAGTTCTCAAGGATTGTTGCTAGAGGTTCTAGTGGAAAGACACTTTTGAGTTCATGTGGTATCCACGTGAATGTGAAAATAGTTTTTATGGGGAAAGTCATAGTTAGCTCCATAAGTATGAGCAAAAATAAATTGGTACCCACAACTATCAAAAAGGCGATTTGAGACCCTTAACTTTTGAAAATAATCAATTCACGCCCCCATCCAAATTAGGAGTTAAATCCGACTGAAAATCATGCAAAATGATTGAAATGCCCCTCCAAGACTAAATTTTTAAAAAATAATAAAAATGTGAGAAACAAATTAAAAAATAAATAGATTATTGAAATAGAGTTTCAATATGTTTATTTAAAAAATATCATTTTTTATTTTTAATGAATTTTTTAATTCTTTTGGTAATTTTATCTTGGAGGGCATTTTGGTCATTTTTCATGATTTCCGCCAAATTTGGATAGGAAGCTTGAATTGATGATTTTCAAAAATTAAGGATCTTAAATTGCCGTTCTCAAAATAGTTGGTACTAATTTGATTTTTACTCATACTTTACGGGACTAACTATGACTTTACTCCTAGGTTTTATCAAGAATTATATGCTGGGAATCGGCTTGTGAAGGTTTCTTCTCTAGTGACTTTACAAATTGAAAAATCTAGAAAGACAAAAGGACTTTGTTTAGGATCAACGGTTGTAAAGTTTTGTTCATAGTGGATCGATCGGTATAACCTACATCCAGAGTATTTTTGCTTCTTGAAAAAGGACCTTCATGGAACTTTTCACTTTGTGAGAAAAAATCTTTGTGTGATTGTTGATCTCTTTCTTGCTGTCTTGGTAATCTTGTGTGTATCTTTATTAATTGTGATTGCTTAATTAATAATCTTGTACATTAATTAAGCAATCTTGATTTAAAGAATCTACTTTTCTGCAATCTTTAGTTATGGTTAGATTAACTTTGTCTGTAGTTAGAGACTCGTGTTAATCTGTTAATTGATAGCTTGTTATTATAAGTGTTGAAGGTAATTGTTTGAGTTTTTAAAATACCTATTCATCCCGGCCTCTTGGTATAGTTTAGGTCTAAACTTGAATTTTCATACTTATAAACCCAACTAAACTAATTAGCACCCATTCGTTACACATATACAAAGACCTACGGGATGGAGAGAAAGAAGACTACCTCTATAGATATATAGGGAAAGATCAAGAATGATAAAGCTCTAGAATAAGATCCATCGAGGAATGACAGAGTCTAGCATGTGGACGAGTGCAAACCTCAAACTTCGCATGCCCCACCAGAAACTTCCTAACCATCTTTCAAATATATTTGTGGACCCCACCAGGCCAGATTGAACTGCTTCAAGAAATATTCCAAAATCAAATACTATGGTATCTGGTGTTTTTCCATCGCAATATTTGTCTAAAAACGTGTAATTTCCTGAATTACGAGAACAGTCAAAGAAGTCAAGGGAACATCCACTATGAATTTCACAGGCTTTGTCCCAGCAAGACATCTTTCGTTCGACAAACCAAAAGTACCAAACGCCACCCAATGCCTAAGAGGTCGGCAAGTAATCAGTTCACACCGCAAATAATACTATAAGCCAAAAGAATGAATTAACAAAGAAAACTTTGCAGAAATATAACTCCAATTTGAAGGAAAGATAATACTAAAGAAAAACACGCGATTTTGAGACTCTAGTCATTAATGCTATATGTGATCAGTTCACATTCCAGTGTCGCTTATGTAGTAATTTCTCGCCCCTTGGGACGCTATCTAGTGGTTGGTGGACATGACCTCTAAGTATTCAACAAGCCATATCAATATTGCTTGGGTGTAGGGTCGAGTCAGGATTCGCCCAACAAGTTTGAGTCGCCTTGTTAGGCGAATCCTGACTCAACCGCATACATGTACGTGCTAGGCCGAAAGTGTGGATCGACCTAAAGGACAGAGACTATCCTACAAGAGAGGCTTAACTAGTAAGGTATAGCTCTCTTAGTGGTTAAGCTTTTTTTATGTAGTAATTCGTCTCCCTCCCTCCACATAGCTTTTCTATTTCCTACCTGAATGCAATGCATGCAGACCTAAAAAATAAAAAATCCACTTTCCGCAAATTATTTGTTAAGGAAAATAAATAAGCTTTAAGTACTGCTTGTCAAAGCAAAAATGAACTACGTAAACAAAAAAAATTAAGATGATATCAAAGAATATGAAATGGAGTCTGAAACTTACCAAGCTGAGATAGATGTACAGGAAGAGACTGAATGCAACATTTCGCCACACAATTTTAGCAGGTCCTCTGATACTGATAGCACTCATCAATATTTTCTTCCAATGTGAGTGTAGTCGAATAAATATTATCAGCGATTGGCAGACTAGAACAACTTGCAGAACCCGGGATGTATGCTCCGTACAAAAATTTGGAGCCTGACTTTGGATAGGTAAATTAGCACCTGAACATATGACAAGGGTACACGTAATTAAGATATGGTTATGAATGATATTAATTGTTCATTAAAATTGCATATGCTTTTCTCATATTCAAATCACATAGATATCCAAACTATCTTTCTAGGAAAACTAATTGTATTCTCTTGAGAGAAAATCAAGTTTCTTGACCATTACCTAGAGTAGAATTAATGGACAGAAAACAAAACAAAAAAACCCAACAGCTTTAACAGCCAGAATTAATGGACTTCTCCAATACCCCTGCTACGTACGCTAACGACAGATTTTTATATAATAGAGCTAATTTAATAATTTTTTAAGTCAACACATATATATAACTAGATCAAGCAGAGACGCGCGTCTAGTACTTCATTACCTGTGGGTTTGGAAGAGCAGCGAGAAAGTCGATTAGGAAGTAAGACGACAGGTACTTCTTTGCTATTAGCCAAGGATCTTTGATGACCTTTGGTCGACCCAGTTTATAATAGCCCTCCTATATATACGGACAAATAAATTGCAAAATGATATGTACAACAAAACTTAAATCCACCGTCGATCCTAAAACAATTATTGCAGTTCCGTTCTCTGTAAATCAAGGCACTTTCTCTCTTCATCGATCACAAGAACGTACAAGCAAGCAGCAATCATTAGTAGTACTTGAAACGGCCACATCAACAACTGTACATAATTAGATGATAAAGATCGACCGAGCCGCTCCCGGGGATCAAGAATTGCCGTTGGATTGTCCATGCTATCCTGATCCCTGAAATTAAGGCAAATAACGAACAAAAATAATAATGTAATTAGTATGTTCGTTTAAGTACTAAGAATCAAATTAAGTTGGAGCAATTGATCAATCATTTAATTTATATTGTTAATACTCTTATCATAATTAATTACGAAGTAGAAGTACCCTAAAATATTTAACAGAAGTTGATTGATGTGAACCTCGCCAAGAATAACGAGACCCAACAACGAAAGGGAATCCAAGATCGTTCTAGGACTGATTCGAATGGAAGACCTCGACCCGTTGTTTATGAAAACAAGAACCTCGGTATAAGGAAGACGCCACAAACGGTGATGGAAATTCCGTTTGATAAGTCAAGTTGAACGCCACGGGAAATCCCGATAAGTTCGAGAAGTTCTTCAAAGAACCAAAGAGAATTAATCCTCACAATTTTGATTAAACAATGACTGCCGAATTACAAAGCAAAGGCTCCTATTTAAAGGCTAAACGTTACAAGGAAAATAACCCTAACAAGGAAACCTAATTAAACCCGAAATTAGCTAAGGAAATAAAGCCTAACACGCCTAAAACAAAACACACTAAAAAGGCAAGAAAGTTGGCGCCTACAAGAGCCAAGAAAGGAAATAAATGGCGCCTAAAAATAAAGACTCAATAAGGAAAAGGTGTTGGGCGTCCAAAAGAAGTGCAAGCCATAAAAGGAAGGATTGGGCGCCTAGAATAGAGATCCTTCTAGAATGAAGCCAAACCCCGTGACACGTGACAAGGGAATCTTGTTCAATGGGCCTCCATGAATTTGCTTGAGCCCATGCCTCTTGAATTAGCCCGTTGAGTAACTCTTTAAACTTCTTGGCTCGTGCCCTCGTAACCGGCCCAATGGGAACTTGAATTGGATCCTTCGAAATGCTCCTTGATTTCCATCATTCCCCTCCTCTTGAAAAGGATTTGCCCTCAAATCTTCACCTACATCAAAAGGACTCAAATCAGTAACATTAAAAGTGGCACTTACATGATACTCACCTGGTAAATCTAGCTTATAGGCGTTATCATTGATGCGCTCGAGGACTTGGAAAGGACCATCCCCTCTTGGGAGCAATTTGGAACGTCTTTTTGCCGGGAATCGTTCTTTTCGCATATGCAGCCAAACCCAATCGCCGGGTTCAAAAACTATCTTGTGACGTCCCTTGTTGGCTTGTTTCGCATACTGCTCCGTTCGTCGTTCGATGTTGAGTCTCACTTTCTCATGAATCTGTTTAACAAAGTCAGCTTTCTTTTTGCCATCTAAATTAACATGCTCAGTCAAAGGCAAAGGAGATAAGTCCAATGGAGTTAAAGGATTAAAACCATATACTATTTCAAATGGCGAAAATTTAGTAGCAGAATGAACAGCTCTATTATAAGCAAACTCAACATGTGGTAAACATTCTTCCCATGTTTTGATGTTCTTTCTAATGATCGCCCTCAATAAAGTAGACAAAGTCCTATTGACTACCTCAGTTTGACCATCAGTTTGTGGATGACAAGTAGTGGAAAACAAGAGCTTAGTACCTAGCTTACACCATAAAGTTTTCCAAAAATAGCTCAAGAACTTAGCGTCTCTATCCGAAACAATTGTCCTAGGCATGCCATGTAATCTCACAATCTCTCTAAAGAACAAATCAGCAACATGCGAAGCGTCATCCGTTTTGTGACATGGAATAAAATGTGCCATCTTAGAAAATCTATCCACAACCACAAAAATCGAATCTCGTCCACGTTTAGTCCTAGGTAATCCTAGCACAAAATCCATTGAAATATCAATCCAAGGCTCACTAGGAATGGGTAAAGGAGTATACAAACCGTTGGGCTGCACTTTGGATTTAGCTTGCCTACATGTGACACATCTACCACAATTCGTTCAACATCTCGTTTCATGTGAGGCCAATAGAAGTGTTCTTGCAAAATAGCTAAAGTTTTTGCAACTCCAAAATGTCCCATTAACCCTCCACCATGTGATTCTTGCACTAATAACTCCCTCAATGAACAATTAGGCACGCATAACTTATTCTCTCGAAATAGAAATCCATCAAACCTAAAGAACTTACCACATGCAATTTTCTCACAAGCCCGATATTCCTCACCAAATTCGTGGTCATCAGAGTATAAATTTTTAATATGCTCAAAACCAAGCAACTTTGCATCTAGTGTGGAGAGTAAAGCATACCTGCGAGAAAGGGCATCGGCTACCACATTCTCCTTACCTTGCTTATACCGAATGACGTATGGAAACGTCTCAATGAACTCCACCCAACGCGCATGCCTTTTGTTTAGCTTGTGTTGGCCCTTCAAGTGTTTCAAGGACTCATGATCGGTGTGAATTCCTTAGGCCATAGCTGCCAACACTCCCTCCCCTAGCATTCGTTTGAATGCGCTTTTCCTCTTCCAACCCCTTGCTGCTTCTTCACGTCTTGGGGGCAGTTTTGCTAAGTGCACTTGATTTCCCTTTAATGAATCCCATTGTCAGGCTTGCCGATACTTACTTTCGTAGTCTGTTTGGTCGATATTTGTCCTGGAGAATCGCTTTTATATTTTTTTCAAATGATGCGCCGGGCACTTGAAACTCAATGGACGTCTATCTCCTGGGTGGTTCAAAAATGGAAAATTTCGCAAATGTCTCTTTCTCATAATCTCAAACAAAGTCGGGGTTTGTCAGATGTCAAGTGGCGCGCTTATACCTAGCTATCGGCGCTCTCAGTTTCTGTGAGAAGTTTAGTGGCACTAACATGCCATCTAAGCTCCACTTTTACCATACGGTTCTCTCTAGATCTCAAGAGGCGTAAGACAAGTGGAGTTTAACTGTTGGCAAAGAATGGTCCGTTAGCATAACAGCACCTGCACAAGTCTGTTGACTCAAATAAAAACTTGAAAAATCACACTGCTGAACAATTGGCAAAAGATTTTAAAGAAATGAAGCTAACTAGGCATGACTCAGGAAACATGAAGATTGACATTAATAGCGACCAGAAATCCTTTGGTTATTAGCCATATGAGTAAAGTACTGTCTAGAAGAAATAATATCTTAGGATTAACTAATGCAAATTGGTTGGCAAACATAGGACTGGAGGCCTCAGAGTAGAGGAGCTAAAAGGATTTAAAACTATTCCAACAAGATATCCAGGAACTAAACAGAGACCAATTCAGCTCCTTATAGCAGTCTCGTCTTTAGTTTCAAAAGAAGAAGCTGGACTAACCAGATATGTAGTTTGCATAAGATAACCCCAAAATCTTAATTTTTGCTGGATCTCCTCTTGAGCATAGTGGCTTTTCAAGTTACCAGTGCCCTTAACTTTTTCGGAAGCAGGTTTCTCGGCGGATAACTGGCATCCATATGCAGATACAATGGTCCCAAGCTACAGAAACAAATTAGCTACGTGTAAAACAAAAGCTGCTTCAATATTGGCATGGTTTTATTTGATTTCTAAAGAACATTTACAACAGGAAGAAATCCTCGGTGTAAGACGTACCGCGAAATCCGTAACTAGTGCAAAAGTCCACCTAGACGTAACCACGATCAAAAGTTCTAAATCCTCTGTTCAGGAGAAAACTTAAAATTTCTAGAATCCTGTAATCTCAACAACCATAAACGAAGTGGCTTAGTCAACTTCTTGGAAACCTAATCGACATCCAAGAATCAAAAGAAGCTGAGGGGTTAATGTCCGAGAATGAGGATGTGATCTTACTGTGTGTAGAAATAGAAGGCAAAAGCTCCAGCTGAGGCAACGATTTGGTATAGTACCCAAGCCAAGCAAACGAATGCGGCAGCTCTGTAGATGAGAAGCCAAAGAGGATTGAGGTTTCTCCAGCACGGAATCTCATTGTAATTGGGAGGCTCAGCTTTCAATCTTCTGATAAATTTCAGTGCTATGTGATCAGAGCTACTTGCCATCGAACCCAGTGAACCATTGTCGAAGGTTCAAGTGGGCCGGTTACGAGGGCACGAGCCAAGAAGTTTAAAGAGTTACTCAACGGGCTAATTCAAGAGGCATGGGCTCAAGCAAATTCATGGAGGCCCATTGAACAAGATCCACGTGAACCACAAAGGATTGTCAATTTGATTCAAGTTCTAGAAGGATCTCTATTCTAGGCGCCCAAATTAGCTTCAAGTTGGAAAGAAATATTTTTGGGGCTCTTCTAGAAGGATCTCTATTCTAGGCGCCCAAATCCTTCCTTTTATGGCTTGCACTTCTTTTGGACGCCCAAAACCTTTTCCTTATTGAGTTCTTTCTTTTTAGGCGCCATTTATTTTCCTTTCTAGGCTCTTGTAGGCGCCAACTTTCTTGCCTTTTAGTGTGTTTTGTTTTAGGCGTGTTAGGCTTTATTTCCTTAGCTAATTTCGGGTTTAATTAGGTTTCCTTGTTAGGGTTATTTTCCTTGTAACATTTAGCCTTTAAATAGGAGCCTTTGCTTTGTAATTCGGCAGTCATTGTTTAATCAAAATTGTGAGGATTAATTCTCTTTGGTTCTTTGAAGAACTTCTCGAACTTATCGGGATTTCCCGTGGCGTTCAACTTGACTTATCAAACGGAATTTCCATCACCGTTTGTGGCGTCTTCCTTATACCGAGGTTCTTGTTTTCATAAACAACGGGTCGAGGTCTTCCATTCGAATCAGTCCTAGAACGATCTTGGATTCCCTTTCGTTGTTGGGTCTCGTTATTCTTGGCGAGGTTCACATCATTTGAGAAGTTCTTCAAAGAACCAAAGAGAATTAATCCTCACAATTTTGATTAACAATGACTGCCGAATTACAAAGCAAAGGCTCCTATTTAAAGGCTAAATGTTACAAGGAAAATAACCCTAACAAGGAAACCTAATTAAACCCGAAATTAGCTAAGGAAATAAAGCCTAACACGCCTAAAACAAAACACACTAAAAGGCAAGAAAGTTGGCGCCTACAAGAGCCTAGAAAGGAAAATAAATGGCGCCTAAAAAGAAAGAACTCAATAAGGAAAAGGTGTTGGGCGTCCAAAAGAAGTGCAAGCCATAAAAGGAAGGATTTGGGCGCCTAGAATAGAGATCCTTCTAGAAGAGCCCCAAAAATATTTCTTTCCAACTTGAAGCTAATTTGGGCGCCTAGAATAGAGATCCTTCTAGAACTTGAATCAAATTGACAATCCTTTGTGGTTCACGTGGATCTTGTTCAATGGGCCTCCATGAATTTGCTTGAGCCCATGCCTCTTGAATTAGCCCGTTGAGTAACTCTTTAAACTTCTTGGCTCGTGCCCTCGTAACCGGCCCAATGGGAACTTGAATTGGGTCCTTCGACAATGCTCCTTGATTTCCATCATTCCCCTCCTCTTGAAAAGGATTTGCCCTCAAATCTTCACCTACATCAAAAGGACTCAAATCAGTAACATTAAAAGTGGCACTTACATGATACTCACCTGGTAAATCTAGCTTATAGGCGTTATCATTGATGCGCTCGAGGACTTGGAAAGGACCATCCCCTCTTGGGAGCAATTTGGAACGTCTTTTGCCGGGAATCTTCTTTTCGCATATGCAGCCAAACCCAATCGCCGGGTTCAAAAACTATCTTGTGACGTCCCTTGTTGGCTTGTTTCGCATACTGCTCCGTTCGTCGTTCGATGTTGAGTTTCGCTTTCTCATGAATCTGTTTAACAAAGTCAGCTTTCTTTTTGCCATCTAAATTAACATGCTCAGTCAAAGGCAAAGGAGATAAGTCCAATGGAGTTAAAGGATTAAAACCATATACTATTTCAAATGGCGAAAATTTAGTAGCAGAATGACAGCTCTATTATAAGCAAACTCAACATGTGGTAAACATTCTTCCCATGTTTTGATGTTCTTTCTAATGATCGCCCTCAATAAAGTAGACAAAGTCCTATTGACTACCTCAGTTTGACCATCAGTTTGTGGATGACAAGTAGTGGAAAACAAGAGCTTAGTACCTAGCTTACACCATAAAGTTTTCCAAAAATAGCTCAAGAACTTAGCGTCTCTATCCGAAACAATTGTCCTAGGCATGCCATGTAATCTCACAATCTCTCTAAAGAACAAATCAGCAACATGCGAAGCGTCATCCGTTTTGTGACATGGAATAAAATGTGCCATCTTAGAAAATCTATCCACAACCACAAAAATCGAATCTCGTCCACGTTTAGTCCTAGGCAATCCTAGCACAAAATCCATTGAAATATCAATCCAAGGCTCACTAGGAATGGGTAAAGGAGTATACAAACCGTTGGGCTGCACTTTGGATTTAGCTTGCCTACATGTGACACATCTACCACAATTCGTTCAACATCTCGTTTCATGTGAGGCCAATAGAAGTGTTCTTGCAAAATAGCTAAAGTTTTTGCCACTCCAAAATGTCCCATTAACCCTCCACCATGTGATTCTTGCACTAATAACTCCCTCAATGAACAATTAGGCACGCATAACTTATTCTCTCGAAATAGAAATCCATCAAGCCTAAAGAACTTACCACATGCAATTTTCTCACAAGCCCGATATTCCTCACCAAATTCGTGGTCATCAGAGTATAAATTTTTAATATGCTCAAAACCAAGCAACTTTGCATCTAGTGTGGAGAGTAAAGCATACCTGCGAGAAAGGGCATCGGCTACCACATTCTCCTTACCTTGCTTATACGAATGACGTATGGAAACGTCTCAATGAACTCCACCCAACGCGCATGCCTTTTGTTTAGCTTGTGTTGGCCCTTCAAGTGTTTCAAGGACTCATGATCGGTGTGAATCACGAACTCCTTAGGCCATAGGTAGTGCTGCCACGTCTCTAAAGCACGAACCAATGCATACAACTCCTTATCATAAGTGGGGTAGTTTAAGGCTGCCCCGCTTAATTTCTCGCTGAAATATGCAAGTGGTCGTCCTTCTTGCATAAGGACGGCGCCAATGCCAATACCTGAAGCATCACATTCAATTTCAAACGTTTTGGAAAAGTTAGGTAAAGACAATAAAGGAGCATTGGTCAGCTTCTCTTTAAGTAATTGAAACGCCTTCTCTTGCTCGTCTCCCCATCGAAATCCAACGTGCTTCTTGATCACTTCGGTAAGTGGTGCGGCTATGCTACTAAAGTCCTTCACGAAGCGCCGGTAGAAACTAGCAAGTCCGTGAAAACTACGAACATTACCTACACTCGTGGGACTCGGCCACTCTTTGATTGCACGTACCTTCTCTTCATCAACCTGTATACCTTGGGAACTAACAACAAATCCCAAAAATACAAGCTTATCGGTGTAAAAAGTACACTTCTTCAGATTAGCAAACAACTTTTCTTTCCTAAGCACATCTAAAACAGATTTCAAATGTACTACATGATCGTCCACGTTTTTGCTATAAATAAGTATATCATCAAAGTAAACAACAACGAATCTACCTATAAATGCACGCAAAACATGGTTCATAAGTCTCATAAAGGTACTCGGAGCATTAGTCAAACCAAAAGGCATAACTAACCATTCATACAAACCATATTTTGTTTTAAAGGCGGTTTTCCACTCATCTCCTTCTTTTATCCTAATTTGATGATAACCACTCTTTAAATCAATTTTAGAAAATATGCAAGAACCATGCAGCTCATCTAACATATCATCTAAGCGAGGAATAGGATGACGATACTTTACCGTTATGTTGTTGATGGCTCGGCAATCAACGCACATTCTCCACGTCCCATCCTTCTTAGGTACAAGTAAAACCGGGACCGCACATGGGCTCATGCTCTCCTTCACGTGCCCTTTCTCCAACAACTCACTTACTTGCCGTTGAAGCTCCTTTGTCTCCTCGGGATTGCTCCTATAAGCTGGTCGGTTTGGAATTGTTGCACCGGGAACAAAATCGATTTGATGTTCAATCCCTCGGATTGGAGGTAACCCATGTGGTGTTTCCTCTGGGAAGACATCCTCATATTCCTGCAAAAGAGAAACAACAGAACTAGGCAAAGCAAGGTCAAGTTCGTTAGTGTTTAAAAATGCCTCTTTGTACAAAAGTACAATCATCGGCTGATTTGAAAGCATCGCTCGCTTGATCTCACTCACTTTTGCATAGAAATTCTTTTGTTTTCTCTCTCTCTCAATGGCCGAACCTTGATTTTCTCTCTCTTTTTTGTCGGCCTCTCTCGGATTTTCACTCTTTTTCTTTTTCTCACTCTCTTTCTTTTGCTCACTCTCCTTTTGCAATCTCACTTGATCCTCATATACTTGCTGCGGTGTCAATGGTACAAGAGTGATTGGCCGTTGATTAGTACAAAAGAGTACTTGTTCGTAAAGCCATCATGCTTCACATGTCTATCGAACTGCCACGGACGCCCTAGCAATAAGTGTCCCGCTTGCATCGGTACTACATCACACAACACTTCATCTTCGTACTTACCGATTCGAAAAGCAACTAACACTTGCTTGTTCACCCTTATCTCTCCACTATCATTCAGCCATTGCAACTTGTACGGCCTAGGGTGTTTTAACACGGCAATCCCAATTTTTCCACCATAATTGCGCTTGCAACATTAGTACAACTACCACCATCAATAATGACACTACATACCTTGTCTTTAACGTAGCACCTAGTGTGAAAGATGTTCTCCCGCTGTACTTCATCATCTCCTTTTGCTTGCAAGCTCAAAGCTCTCCTCGCCACCAATGTCAGTGCACTAGGGGCTAAATATTCCTCCTCGCCAACATCCTCCAATGGCGGCATTTCGTCGGTGTCGGAATCCTCATCATCGGTCACAATTTCTCCATTGTCTCGTAATACCATGACTTGCCTATTTGGGCATTGACTTGCTATGTGGCCTCTACCCTGACATTTAAAACATTTAATATCACGATTCCTAGAGGTAGAAGCTTCGGTTTTACCTTGAGGAACATGGCTGGTGGTCACGGGTTTGTGCTCGGGTTTGGACATTTGAGATTTGTCAAATGGCTTGGTATGACTCGGTTTCCAAGAAGTAGAACTGGAGTTATGGCCTGAACGTATCCCACTTCCTCTCTTGAGTTGTTGCTCCACTTTGATAGCCATATGCACCATATCTTCCATCTCCACATAATGTTGCATCTCTACCTTGTCGTGAATCTCCCTATTTAACCCAAGTAGAAATCTAGCCATTGTAGCCTCTCGATCCTCCTCAACATTTGCACGGATCATGGCAATCTCCATCTCCTTATAGTAATCTTCTACGCTTCGGCTCCCTTGTCGAAGACCTTGTAGCTTTTTGTACAACTCTCGGTAGTAGTAGCTTGGAACGAACCGCTTCCTCATCACTACTTTCATCTCCTCCCATGTGTCTATCGGTCGTTCTCTATTCCGCCTCCTATTTATCACAAGCTGATCCCACCAAGTTATAGCATAATCAGAAAATTCAATCACGGCTAATTTTACCTTCTTTATCTCGGAGTAGTTGTAACAATCAAACACGAACTCCATCTTCTTCTCCCACTCAAGATATGCTTCAGGGTCAGATCTACCTTGAAAGGACGGAATCTTCATCTTAATACCACCCAAGTTGTTATCTTCCCGATTCCTAGCTTCTCTAACTCGCCCTCCATGTCGCCTATAGCCAACAATAGAATCCCGCTCCTCTTCTTCCTCAAAACCAGATCCATAAGGCTCTTCATCCTCCACCCTCGCCTCCCTCCGTGGAACTCTTTCCCGTCTACGGAAATTGGGGCCGTTTTGGGGTTGCATCTCAACTGAATTCTCCATCCGATCTATCCGTTCGTGAACTTGCTCCATTTCAAACTTCATCATACGCCTCATCTCGCTCACCATGGCCTCCATAAACACCTTCGGATCAGCTAGTGGTGTAGCATCATTGGACACGCTCTTACCACTATTGTGAGACATGGTTGCTGCAAAACAAAGTTAGAAAGAAAAAAATAAAAGGACCTCACGATTCTCTCCCTTACGTGTTTACACTCAAGGATGTAAATCACTCTTCACTCGTGTTTCACTCAAAAATACACGGCTTTTACCCTCTAATGTTCTCACCACTCTTGCCTTTTTCCACTCAATAATTCTCTTGCGGTTCTTTTGAAACTAAACAAACAACTCAAAGATTTCCAGCGACAATTCACCAAGAACTAATCAAGGAATTTCAGGAATAGCAAGAAGATAAAGAATTATCAAGAAAGCAAGAATAAAAGGAACACAATCGATTGGAATTTCAGAAACTAGAACAATAAAGATTTGTCACGAGATAGAAAAAAATACTTGCTTGGGGTAAAGTGATTTTCAGACTAACAGGACCCTCAATATATGGAAACAAACGAAATTTTTTTTGACGGACTTTTATACTCTTTTTTTTTTTTTTTTTTTTGAGTCTCTTTCTCTTTTCCTTTGATGGTCAGCAACTATCTTTTCATAACATCATCAGATCTCAAAATAGCTTGGATATATCAAATAAGAACACACTTTTAGACATGAACTAGAATAACCAACGTTGGAATAAAAGAGGTAAAGAAATTTCGGCTAAGAAGAGTAAGGTGATGTGAACCGAATTTGAAAGGAAACAAAGAAACGAAATTTGAAAGGTAGGCAAAGGATGTGAACGGCTAAAAGAAAGAAACAAAGGAACGAAAACAAAGTCAAAGGATAGGCAAACCTGAACTAGAAACCAAAGCTCTGATACCAAATGATGTGAACCTCGCCAAGAATAACGAGACCCAACAACGAAAGGGAATCCAAGATCGTTCTAGGACTGATTCGAATGGAAGACCTCGACCCGTTGTTTATGAAAACAAGAACCTCGGTATAAGGAAGACGCCACAAACGGTGATGGAAATTCCGTTTGATAAGTCAAGTTGAACGCCACGGGAAATCCCGATAAGTTCGAGAAGTTCTTCAAAGAACCAAAGAGAATTAATCCTCACAATTTTGATTAAACAATGACTGCCGAATTACAAAGCAAAGGCTCCTATTTAAAGGCTAAATGTTACAAGGAAAATAACCCTAACAAGGAAACCTAATTAAACCCGAAATTAGCTAAGGAAATAAAGCCTAACACGCCTAAAACAAAACACACTAAAAGGCAAGAAAGTTGGCGCCTACAAGAGCCTAGAAAGGAAAATAAATGGCGCCTAAAAAGAAAGAACTCAATAAGGAAAAGGTTTTGGGCGTCCAAAAGAAGTGCAAGCCATAAAAGGAAGGATTTGGGCGCCTAGAATAGAGATCCTTCTAGAAGAGCCCCAAAAATATTTCTTTCCAACTTGAAGCTAATTTGGGCGCCTAGAATAGAGATCCTTCTAGAACTTGAATCAAATTGACAATCCTTTGTGGTTCACGTGGATCTTGTTCAATGGGCCTCCATGAATTTGCTTGAGCCCATGCCTCTTGAATTAGCCCGTTGAGTAACTCTTTAAACTTCTTGGCTCGTGCCCTCGTAACCGGCCCAATGGGAACTTGAATTGGATCCTTCGACAATGCTCCTTGATTTCCATCACCGAATCCTTCGTTGCCGTCCGAGATTGACATTTCCCAGAGAAATATAACACCAGGAAAACAAAAAGTCGAGACGAGGGGTAGGCTAAAAGTCAATCAAGTACCTGTGTAGTTATATAGAAGCGAAGAAGTTGAAAGAGAAGTGCAAAGCGAATGACTGTTAAAAACGACACTAACATGCATGCTTTGGTCAAGGAACCTGTTGCAAGTCCGAACGCCAACTCAATATTTCCTGGCATTGCCCGTCACGCATTAACTTGGCGGTCCAAGTTTTTAATTTTTGCTGCGGATTGTCCTATAGGAGATTAATTATGGTTGAATTCTTAACACGATAATGTCTAAGTTTCTTTTACGATGGAATATGTGGCAATTAAGGGTGGCGGGTGGGTGGAGAAGGTCACTCATCACTGCGATGGAGACGCATGAAGGCCCATATTGAAGTTAAAACGGTCACGAGGAAAAACTGAATTTGGTGATTGATTCCTGGGAATTTCAATTAGATCATAGGAAAGGCATGAGTAACAAATTTTTTGGATTGATGCATCTGGTATTAGCAATCCCTTCAATTTCGTTTGTCTTAGCTGGCTTGACCAAACCAACTAACAAAAATCCCACTGCAATTCCATCTGGGGCAGACTGAGCTTTTTTATGGGTTTTTTTTTTTTTTTTTAAAGGGGTGTAGAGTTAGTTTAAGACCACAGCAATCATGTCGTCCGTCGTTCGACGTCCGAGCTGTTGGTTTTGTTCTTGCCGTTCTATTTTGGGATTAGCAATGACTACAGATTCATCTAGACAGGCCAAACTTCTAACGGTCACAGCAGAATGGAAGAGAGATTAGCAAGCAATTTGAAGACATTATCTCATCTTGTTTTCTGCGGCCGGAGGCAAGAGAACTTGGTTTGGGCCAGTTAAAGAAAAATGGTTTTGCCCTCGTGGACGGACAAGAACTAATGTCATAAACTGGTGTTTGTGCTTGCTAACATAAGACCTCCAAACCTTCAATCCAAAACAATAACTGGTTGACTTAATCAGCTGTAGAAAGATACTCAAGTTTTTCTGTAAACCTGTGTCATTCAGTCAAACCAAAACAGAGGACGAGGATGATGCACTCCTTAAGGGGAGATCACATCTATCATGATTCACATTAATTTGCTTTGCCAATCAATAGGAAATTCTGGCTCAAAAATCCACCTTCAGCTCGAAAAAGAAGGCCGTCAATCGAAAGAACAAGGAGGTAACTTAAAAGCAAAAGAGTATGGGAGATAGCTTCATTCTTGCTGTAGAGCTTGAGCATTGGTTCAACGGTATATGTCCAACAATATGGAGGAACCACCATTTATACAGGGGTTGGATCTGACCATCCCCTCCTTCTATACACAAGCATAACATAAAAAGGAGAACTACTTCCAATGGGAAACAATTTTGAGGACCACAAGAGACTAACATGACCTAATGAAAGCATGGGGAAACAGTCTGGGGAGAATTGAATTTTTCGCTTTTATGAGTAGTGCAAATGTCCCATAACAGGGGATGTGAAGAACAGCCATGCAAAAGTACCTGCGAATTAAACACACTGATTAGATTCTTTCTAACTGAAGGTGAAACAAGATTGACGAAAACGATGGCAAAATTATACCATAAAGGAGCCCAGGGAGTATCTAGGTCGAGGAAAGGATATGGCCACCTGGGAGAGAATCAAGATAAATTAAAAAGCTCTTCCACCAAAACATCAGACGATAGAAAGTATTTTACTGATTGAAAATGGCAAAAAAAGAAAAAGGGTGACGGAGTAAATTGTCCATACCATGACATCCCGCAGGCGTGAAGTATCCACTGGACAGTAACATAGACACAGCTCCAGATCACAAAATATGCAGCCCGGAACCAAGGAAATGGCTGAAAAAACAAGGTGGAGTAGGCGTATTTAGAACTGTGAATGGCTGTAATCTTCTATGTACTCTACCTGAAAATAGTACTGATCGGGAAATCCTATCCAATCAGTTTCACCTTTACCATGATGTACGCTGCTCACATACCATTACATATCTGTCTGTATCTGTTTCTTTTCTCAGAGTTTAAAGAGCATACTATCGCATAGGAACCATGTACAGGAGTTCCCACAGAAATCAATATACTTTTCCACGTATTACTATGTGACACTTACAAGGCTATTAAGTGAGGTATCCAGAAGAAGGAAAAACGCATTCAGGGTGTGCATGAAACCCATCAACTGCCAAAAATAAAACAATAGGAAATCAGTGAGGACAAATTTAGACATTCACCTGGCTACTTTTGGTGCTAGATAGAGAGAATTAGAATAAGTGAAGGCACTTTAAAAGCGTTGCAAACATTTCTTCGTATGATAGAAAGCTTTCAGAAGTGGAAGCTCACCAGGTTTAGGTAAAGATGTGCATCTGATAAAAAGGGGACAATAACACACCAAAACACAACGTCTGTAAGGATAACAGCACCACCGCAAGTCTGTTTCAAATGATGTGGTTAATAACATATTCATTAACAACCGTAAGAAGAAGAATTCAAAATGCTATAGGAATAAGTCAACAGTTTCAGAAAAGGCCAGAGAGTCGAGGCATGGATGGACTAACCTGATATGCCACTTGCATTAGATATCCCCAAAATCCTGCTCTTTGCTGAATCTCCTCTTCAGCATAGCGGCTTTGCAACTTGATGGTACCCTTAATCTCTATTTCCCTGTAGGCATTAGAGTTTGTGGATCTACTCTCTTCCAAATCCCTTCTCTGGAACTCCGTCCTTGTCCCATTTCCAAGCGCAGATTTTTGTGAGGATAGCCAACAGCCATATGCAGATACAATGGTCCCAAGCTGCACAGATATTCGTGTGGTAGAGTGTAAAGCAGATAGAAACTATGTTGCTTCTATTTCTTTCACAAATTTCCCAGAGCTTTTGGAAGAAGTAGGAGCCAATATAAACTGTCGAGCTGAAAAATATGAAAAACATCTAGGAATATGGTGCTTGACATACCGCAAAGTAGACCATAACTAACGCAAATGTCCACCTGCAGAACAATTACATCAAATTAGAAACAGCTTCAGATGTCATGACTTGTAAAGTTTCAAACACTTCCAGTACCCGTAAGAGATAAGATGTTTAGACAAACACTGAGGTCTAATAACTCTTTTGAGCTTCTTCAAAATCTGACAGATAAGCTTCAAGGTAAACTTTTCAAATCTTTTGTCAACAGCAAAATGGAGGGTAGAATTTGAAATATGAAGAGTGATTTCAGTATGTAAAACAGAGGAAAAAAGGGTTTGATGTAAGGCCTGAATGTCATTCAGCATCCTAGCCAAGGAACACAAAAGCTGTAAAAATGAGAGGAAAAGAGGATTGGGGTTTCCCAAATGTGGACTCCCCTAGTCATTTCTATAAGCTGGCTTTGTTTGCAGTCTTTTGATGATAAGTAGTTAAGCCAACATAGTTGCCACGAGGATGATTAGAGTACATATTGACACACTTACAATTAGAGCTATTATCGGAAACCATCTTCATTGTCATTTCTGAGACTGGAAAATGTCAAATTGTTGGGCAAAACATAGAGAAGAGTTGGAAGGACAAAGAGGATTTTACGGGATCATCCAAAGTTTTAGGAGGTTTTGAAGCTGAATGTGCGTGCCCAAAACAAAAAAGTTCGAAGTTGTTAGAGAAGCAACATTGACGTGCCTGTCAATAACAGTTCCTCTGGAACTGTCACAGGCAAGGAGACTCTTGAAGACCCTTTTAGAACCTGTTGCAGTCCAGAAAGGGCAACTTCAACAGCATTGTGCTAAACGTTCCATCTAGGCCTTTTTATCAGTGGTATATGGTTTTCCTCGCCCATTAGCGGCTTTCTGACTGGGGTAGAGGCTTTTCACCTCGCTTCTTTCCTGATTTCTCACTTTTCTGCAATTGAATGCCCCGCCAAAACTGGAATAGTCGGGAAGTTTTCTCCTTAATCGGGGCTTCATTACTGGTGATTGCCATTTAAATCTCAGCAAGTTATGGTAATCGTGAACTAGTTTGATTGCAACTTACGACAGCTATTTAAGTACAGGACCCTATTAGCCGTTTACAATGAGGTTCAGAACTCAGTCACACGGTCGCTCGTTGGTTAGGAATGGCTGTGTTTCTATGTGGCATTTGACGAGTTTCGTTACATTTCCCAATTAGAAGCATGTTCCATGTGGCATGAGCACATTTAAGAGAGAATTAGATATGAATATCTCCAAATTAGCCAAACGAAAGAGGCTATTTATAATCTCAAGAGACAATGCATATATTTAGGAAGGTCTGAGACACGGCAATATCAAGTTATAAAAAAAATTGGTCAAAAAGTACATAAATAAAATTTGCACACTTCAAGTGTCAGCAAAAGGGAAGTCTTACTCGGTGTAGTAGAGAAAGACGGATGCATCATAAGCCGCAACATCCCAGGTCAGGAATCCGGCCATGCTCACACAGGATATGAAACGCGTGGCCAAGAGCCATCCGGGGTGCACCCCTCGCCAACAACTGGTCCATAACTGGGAGGTACTTACATGACCCCTCGGCAGTGCATTCACATAGACATCAGTGTCTGGTCTAGCCACTAGAAGGCTCTCATAAATGGTGTTATCCTCCCATCTTGAGCTGCCTTCCTTCCTCCATATCACCCATAAGGCACCACAGAAGGAAAAGAAAACAATGCCAAAACAGACAAAGTCATACCAGTACACTTGTAATCCCATGTCCCTCACCTATGCTCTTACCAATTTTGAGTCACTGTGAGGCCCGCCCACATGAAGAAGACGAAGGCTTACCAGTATTAGATATGAAGTCCTGGGAATGGATTGTGATGATAGCAATCCTCTGTAGAAGATCTAGAACCCGTTTAGTTAGAGGAGCTGTAGTTGATAGTTTGATACGAGACTGTTAGTTTTGACTGTCTGGTTGAGGATATATTGTATTCACGTTTATGAAAGGGTTAATTATTAATGGAGTGGGGCAGTCATGTTGACGTTTTGTCGGCGACGAAGTTTGATAAAGAAAGAATGCTAACTTCAAACGTGGGCTAATCAATCTTGTTTTGGCTAGAACGAAAACTGTTTGGGTAGTGCTGTACTCATTTGGGTTCTCACTTGTCCACGACCAACTGTGATGGTAGATTCGGGAACGTGCTTGTCTCTTGTTTTAGAATTTTTTTTTCTCTCCTGAAGTTTTCTTGAAGTGGGTCCTCAATTTTAAGCCTTCTGCACTTGTACATACAGTCTCCACAAGGCAGGGAAGCGGCAGGTTGCACGACGTTTCTAATTGAAGAAGAAGGGCTGGTCCGGACTGTGAGGAAAAAGGACCGGTACCAAACTATCAACTGTCTCCAAGTCTCTCTCTCTCTCTCTCTCTGTTGTAAGCATACACTTGAGTCACGTTAAAGACTTTTTGGAATAGGGTCTATTTATCAACCAATTCAGACCAATCAAATGTGCCGTATTAATATATATATATAATTTATTCAATACAATAAGCAGGGTAGCTGTCACGAAAATCTGAGACTGAAAAGTGAAACCCTTGGTTGGCACCCATTTTCTCTCTCTCTTTTTTTTTTTTATGTTTTTTTCTTCTCTAGGCAATAAGGATTTTTTTTTTCCATAAAAAAGGTAGTACAGTAAGCGTAATACGTAGAAGGGCCCAGAAGACCATCTACATGACCCAACAGGCTTAAAGCCCTTTTACAACAGTTGAAATGGGCCAAAGGCCCAAATACAAAATTTCGAGTCCAAAGACCCAAGAACAACCACATGATCCAGTGATCCGGACACCCAAATCAAGTCAAAAGGCCCGAGAACAACACCTGGATCTACTGATCCGGGAACTCCAAATGGGACCAAAGGCCTGAACAATACACGCAACTTTTTGAAAATTCTGGAACTTGAGTGTTCTTTATTCTCTGACTTGGCGCTATGTGGACCTTTTATTTGTGCAACTTTGACCCGCAAACCTGCCATAGAGTACAAAGAAGACAAGGGGAAAACTTTTGGCTATGTTTGATTGATCTTAAAATTTTTTTAAAATTTTCTAGAATTATAACAAGCCCAAGGAGTCAGGACTAACCTACAGTTAAAAAGAGTTTTTTCAGTTCCGAATTTCCCTTCCATGCTCTTATAAGAGGCCTGAAAACACAATGGAATACTTGGGTAAGAGCTTCTTTGGTTCCAACTCATTATTTTGATAATGTCTTTTATCTTTTCAAATTTTGAAAGTCTAATTTTTTAAATAATTTGATAAACTCAAAATACAATTCAATTTAAATTTAAAATTTAATACAAAATTACGCCAAGAGTCAAATACTAATACTATTGTTTCTCTCCGAACATCAAGTTATATGAATGTTCTATTTTCAAAGTGCAAGGTAGAAATCAAGATGTATTTGCAGAGATCAAGACGTGGAAAAACTCAAAGATTAGAAGGTCATTCACAATACAAATGAATTAGTAAATTCCATATGGTTTTTTTTTGTTTACATATATATACACTTTATGTTTTTTACAATTTTTTTTTTTTTAAATTCTATAATTATCCAACACTCTTTAAAGTCTCCTAGAATATTTTATAACATGGCTGCCTTTCTTTAATTATATGTGCCTTTGGGTTTCTGGTGTAGTCAGTAGTGCCTTGGGAACGACATCTATTTTAGAAGGAGAACAAGTGTACATATTCCGTCACAAATTGCATATTGAATTCAATCAAATGCCCTTGCGGTTCCCTAATGACAGGAACTTGTGAGCGAGTGGAACATTATTAAGAGCTCAACGTGCATGTCTGGCTGGTAACATCGAATTTGGACACAAATTGAACTTGTTGGATGAGCATGTGTTCTCGCAAATTGCAATTTAAATATATATATTCTTCTTTCCTAAGTCCTCGATATATGGTGATTGATTTGGTGACAAGCCAGCACTTCTCAAGCTGCAGGATACCTCCAAAATTTGCCTACGAAAAGCATCTTACGTTCTCTTCTCAACAAAGATTGACTACTTATAAGGAACGTACAGGTTGGGGGTTAAATTTCATAACTTACCTCAAACATGAGCTGTGTGACAACTCAAATCTTAGGAGCTTACTAATATTATTATTTTTAAGAGATAAATACACTAACTCCTAAATTTTTATGTTATGGTATTCTCTTTACTTTTTAGAGTTTTGGGAATCCGGCGTACTATGCCACTAAATTTTAGTCAATTTGGACAAAAAATGGCAGCGTTTTTTTTTGACATGTAATTTTATTTTTATACCTCCAACTCCTCCTTTTAGTTGAGATTCAATGTTAATGATATAACTGCAAAAATTGTATACCAAAAAGTCATGTGCCGGTCACATGCGCCATGCCACATGTGCTATTTTATGTTCTAGTTGAGAGAAAATTTGACGGCATAGACGGTCAAAAATTCAAGAGTGAAATATTTTAAAATTCAAAATTTGGACATCACCTTCAAATTAATAAGTGAATATATATATATATATCACTTCTTTCAATTTTTGTTATTATTTACAACGACAAAAAGAAAAAGAATATGAAAATCCTTCACCAATTTTCACCGTGCACATGTCAAGATACCAAGAAAATCTCTCCTAGTTCTTCCTCATAAAACAGTTCAGTTTTGAACATTCACACAATTACTTATCTTCTGCATGATGGCTAAATGATTTTTTTTTTCCTGGATAATGTCGAGAAACTTGCATTTTAAAGTTAGAACGATAAAAAAAAAAATACTAATCCCTCACAAAACCTGCAAACGTGAACATTTGATCCCTCTTTAACCTTATTGTTTGTCTTTGATCTGTGAAAGTGGTATTCCTCAATTTCCTAAAGAGTTTGGAAGGCACATGATACTTGTCCCTCATGGTCGGAGAGCCTCATAACAGCAGATGTACGGGTTGTAGCCTGCATGTTCCCTCTTGAGCATGACATAGGTCTTAAGCTTTTGCTTAATATCAAACTGCAGTCATTTTGGCTTGTTACTTTGAGCGAGAAACGTGGTCCACGCAGAGATCTTATGACAAGCCAAGGAGTGGAATGTATAGCCTGCTCTTGACATATCTTAATTGAAAAGCTCCATAGAGTGAACAAAAAAAACTAAACAAACTGTTAAAGATTTAACATGATATTATAGTTATCACGATATCAAAGATATGATATCGTTATCAAGATTCAAATTTAAAATGTAAAAATATTCTCCTATTCTGCTCTCCATTGTCTCTATAAATAGAGACCTTCAACTTTGTAATTGTATGGACTTATAATACAAACACAGCTATAAAGAGCTTTTACAGTAAATATAACTTAAATCTCTCTCCTTACTCTTTCTTCTTTCTCCGTTATGTTTCAATCATGTACCGGTTATCTTTTCTTTTTTCTTTCACAAACAACCTGCAGAAAACAAACCGACATTTCAAGATGGTATCAATTGAGCATTTGGCAATAGTTTACCCCTTTGAATCTCAAGTCCATATCCTCAACGTTTTACTTCATTACTTAAATGTTCTGCCTCACTGTCTCCCTCTAGATTAGTACAGCAATTTGAGTTCTTAAATAATAGAAGAAAAATAGCGGAGGACGTGAGCGAGAGAAGCGGGTGAGGCTCGGCCGGAAGAGGGAATGTGCTGAATCTGATGATCGTGGTCTCAACTTCCACAACAGATAACAAGCCTTGCTCTCTGTTCCGCGTTCTTTTTCCATTCACAAGTCTTTTTTGTTTTTTTAATCGAAGACTGAAAACATTCTCATTGAAAGCTGAATAGAAATTGTCTACAATCCATGTCAGTTCAGTTGCGGGGTCATGTATGACCGGGTAGCCTCCATTATTGTGAATGAGGCCAGCCCAACGACCAAGATAGAAAGCCGCCCTGTTCGCACCTCTGTTAATATGAGCGATTTTCCATTTCTTTATCTGCTTTAGTTTCTCCATTGCATGTTTCACCTTCTCATGGATGGAACTTTCTGACTCTGGTTGCGGAAGCTGGAAGTACTACTTCCTAGTTCCTAATCCAAAATATACAGTTTCCTGTATTTTTTTATTTTTTTTACAAAAAAAACGATACCTCTAATTTTATTCAAAAACGTCATTTACAGTAAGGAAAACTCGACATAGTTCCTTGTACCACACTTGGATATTAGATACAGAATATCTTGGTGTGAAATTTAAGGTCCTATTTATTAAATGAATATATAAAAAAACCATCCTTTCTCTTTCCTTCATTCTTGGGGCAGGGGAAAGCAGAGTGTCACTTTGTTTTAATATGTGATTCATTATGGGTCATCACATGAAACACATGATGGAAACGAAACAGTTGGAAGAAGGGTTGGTTGAACAGAGCAAGAGGCTTAACACGTTCACATAGGCAGACAAGACTGATGGATTTATGACTTGGAAAATACAAAAAGGATAGCATTGCAGATTACAAGGAAAATGCACATGGGGAAGTGCTGGTTACAAGGTTTGACTTCAGAAAGTAATTATGGTTTGAATTTTACAAAAAAACTGGAGAAAAATCAACAAGAGAAAGCCAACCATACATATAATATTGGCTCCTCAGAGGAACTGAGGCAAAACGTTAATTTTCAGATACCTGAAAAGCCGCGATTAACCACCGTGAATCCTCCATCAACGACCAAGTTGTGGCCACTGATGTAAGCTGATTCATCAGAAGCAAAAAACAAGGCAGCCTCCGCAACGTGGTTGGCCTTCAACACAACGCCTTTCAAGTTGGCCGCGGCACAACTATTGGCTTCAACCTCGCTTGGTTGCAAATTGTAAGCATTACATGAAAGAGGTGTGCCAATACCGAATGGGGATATGCAATTGACTCTAATCCCGTAAGCCCCAAGCTCGCTGCAAGCCCCCCGGACTAGACCAAGGAGAGCATGTTTGGATGTAGTATATGCATGCGGACCGGCTCCCCCAATTGAGGCAGCCACACTGGCGGTGCAGATGATGGATCCACGTATATTTCTACCCACCATAGCACGGGCCGCGTGCTTGATTGTTGCAGCCACTCCACGAACATTTGTGGCCATGGTGTTGTCGAAATCGTTCATGTCAAGCTCTAGGATGCCAGTTAAGGGACCTATGATTCCAGCATTGCTGAACAAGACATCCAAGCTGCCGTATTTTTCCAAAGCGTAACTCACCGTTTCCTCAACTTGCTTCTCATCTCTCACATCACAATGGCGATAGAAACTCTCTCTGAACTTATTGATGCAACAACTTGATGACCCAGTTCGTCCTGAACATCAGCAGCAACAACAAAAGCCCCATTTTCCGCGAATAATCTGACTGCCGCCTCCCCAATTCCGCTTGCTGCACCAGTGACAAGAGCCACCTTCCCCTCCAACCTAAAGATCATTATGTATATAGACCCTATCAATAATCCATGGAAACATATATGCCTAGGAACTAACTAGCACAAAAAGGAAAAAAGAGAACTCGAATGTTTGCAGATGAACTGGATGTTGAGGTAGATCCAACGGGAAAGAAAGAAAACCTTACCTGGCTTAGACATTGGGAAGCACTTGTTCCCTTCTCAGAACTTCCAAATAAGGCTCTTGGATCTGCTGCTCATATAACCTTTGTCACACACCAGGGCCGGTTCAATCCGAATGAAGGCCTAAGGGGATATACAGAATTATGCTTCTTATAGAAATTTAAAAATTATTAATTTTAACATAAAATATTTAAAAATAATTCTTCCAGCTCGTGTTTTGGACTTTGAACTGTTTTGCTCTTTGAGTTTGGCTTCTATATTCTTGTAGCTCGTTTTTTTTAGGACTTTGGACCATCTTGCTCTGCCAGTTTGTCTTTTGCCTTGAAATTTGATGAGATGGAAATTTTACCCTTCCACACGTTTTCACCTACTTCTTACAAATTTTACTCTTCCGCACGTAATTTTTCTTTGATTTCTTTTTTCCTTTTTACTTTTTGCTTTCTTTCTACTCTAAAGTTGTTTACAGGGGCTTAAGCAGCTGCCTAAGTTACCTTACCCTTGAGCTGATCCTATCCCATGCATTTATAAGAATAATTCTACAGGTGACCTCGGTAGTTATATGTGTAGCAAACCTTACATGTTTTTTTTCTTCTTCTTTATAATATGTAGCAACTCGTATAAGTGTTAGAGATAATATCGTAATTAATCTATAAGATTTGATATGATATTTTCATGATATCAAGTTTAAATGTAAAAATATCTTTCTTATCATGCTTTATATTATCTCTATAAATAGAGACATTTAACTTGTATTATTTATAAATTAATAATACAAAGCACAACTTTAGAAGACTTTTATAGTAAATGTAGGTATTCTAAACCGAATCGCTTATATCTTTATCTCTCTTTATTATTTCTCTTCATTATATTTCAATCATGCACTGTTTATCTTTTCTTTCGTGAGCTTATAGAGAGCATATAATTATGTATAATCTCAACCTCTGGTAGGCACGTAAGGGAGAGAAACAAACTCGATTGGGAAATAAACTTAGTGATGCCCCATCAAGCATTCATTCAAGTCAACTGTTCATACATCTTTTAAAAATCTATCATATTCTATAATTGGAGTAACTCTTTAAACTCACTGAGCCAAGTCTTTGTATTGTATATTTCTCGGAGTTCGGTGTTTGCTTCTTAAAATATTGCAATTATTTTAGCCAGGTTTTGTTTAATTGCAACTGGATCTATCATTTATTCTTTTGAATTATTCCACGTTAGCATGATCATAATGGGCTTGCTGATGTTTACATTAAGCTGTTAAAATATAGAGTAATATAACATGTAGAGACATAATTCAACTTAAAAATTTAAGTCAATTTGGGTCTAATTGTGTTATATTAATCACCTATACTTTTGATCTATTTTCAATGCGAGACTCAATTTGTTTACACTCTCCTGCGTGTATACTCAATAATACATGCTGTAAAATCTATATGGGTGACTTTCATTTGCCTCTCGGCTCTCTTCCCATGAAGGAATGTAATTTTTGCATTCAAACAATGACGACAGGATAACTCTAAGCAGGTAGTCGCTTGAACTGTCAAAGGAGTTATTTGAACTCCCAGCACTCCACCCTGACCCTGGTTGACTTTATAAGTTGTGTCGCCAACAACTTGTATGGCATCCAATGCAAACCTGATCTGCCAGACCCATTCTGTCATGCACTACAATACATGTAGGTTTCATAGGTTGTGGTGCTCGAGTCAGTGACATCAGCGGCAGATTGTTCTGGTCCTCTGGATTCACATTAGGCTTTAGGTTCCCATGTCTTGTGGGAATGTTTTGGGGGACATCTGCCGAGCTTTTGAGGGGACTTTGCGTATGGTTTCAACTGTTCAAATCCCAATTGCCGCAAGCTTTTACTTTCTGGTGAATGTGGGTGAAAATTTTCTTATTTACGTAAGAGTAATGTTTGGTGTTCTTTCTGAGTTCTTTTCAGATTCTTCTCAACGGCTCAGGATTAATTTCAGAAGTACGTCCTACACACTCAGAGATCCTGATTCGTTAGATTCTTCCTATAAGAATGGGAAGAACTCAGGAAGGACACCAAGTATTTCTTTATGAAACCTCTTGGTTCCATATTGTAATGTGGATCAAAAAGTATGTCCCTTGCTTGAGAACTTGAAACATGAGGTTACTGGTCCATTCTCGGCCCAAAAACTTGCCAAATTATTTAGCCTATAAGCTTCTTCCTCCACCAAGTTCTGATTTCGGCCCGTATTAGGCCCATATTTTAGACTTGCGATTAGTTGAACTGTCAATACCTATTAATTTTTGGTGGATTATTTAGGGGGGCGTTCGGGAGTAAAAATTTTGGGGTTAGAAATTTTGAAAGCTTTGAAATTTGTGAAAAGTAAAGATTTTTATAAAATTTGATGAAAAAGTGAAAGAGAGAGAAATTAAATGAATATTATAATAAAAAAAATAGATCGAAAAGGAAAGAGAAATTATTTTATAATTTTTTTTTAGTGTGAGTTAAATTTTTTTGGATGGAACACCACCTTAAACAGAATAAATATATAATTATTTTTTAACTAAACAGCCGTTAACTTCTAGCGCCGAGAAAACAAAAACAACAACAAAACCCGTTTTTCCAGCTTGCACTCTGATAATGCCCACGCGTGTAGGTTCACATTTGGAAGGACTTACTTGGTCTGTCATATCCAGAATGTGACAGCTTTTTCAGATTAGCATCGGGAATTCTACTACAGCCGGAGAAATTTGTCTGACACACAACCTGGCTTGTGTTGTGGATTTGGTGCCTTTGACGGTCATTATATCCGTCGGCGCCTCGTGTAAACTTCCCTCCTGGTTTTCTGCCAAAGACAGCGTTCCATGTCTGCAACAGCAACATCCTTCGTCTTTTCCAGCTCAAACTCTTTGGGCCTTAGCCACTCGTCGTCAAGAGCAAGAACCAGGAATGTCCTGTTCTTTAGCTCCATAGCCGTCGTACCCACTTGGAGAAGCTGCCATTTTCCGCGACCACTTTCTCTATTCTTCAGAATCCCATATGGGTCCTCCAAGCGAAGCTCGGTCTTCACTGGCTCCAAGCCCTTTTCCCCTGTCATGGAGTGGCAGGATTGCACGTAAGAACTCTCTTACCTGGACATTGTATGTTTCTTAGCATTTCGTTGAGTCATTACCCAGATTCATGAAATTTGAATCAGAAGGAAGATAATGACTATTTAGAACTCTGAAGTATGAGCCTTTTTTTCTAAGAGCTCCAATATGACTTTAGGAGGCAAAGTAAGGATCTATGCAGCGGATTTACTAGGGTCGGTTATTGCCCATTATGCAGTTCATCTCGGATATGAAATTTTATTTTCTTTCGACTATTATGCATTTCGCATCATGTCCAACTAGTTGGAGGACTGCATCATCTATTAACAGTTTAGGAGATATAGGTAATAAGTAGGAAATGATTGTAGTTAATCTTATTCACTTTATCGCCTTTGCATAACAATAATTGGCATCGTTAGACGTTAGTAACCGGAGCTTCCTTCTTGATGTTTATTTCAGCCCACAATATAGTTTTGACTCCGAGATGCTCTCAATGTTGACTCTTTTCATTTACAACACTTGAAGTAAAAGAGTCCTCATACATAGTCCATTTCCGGGGTGCCTGGGTTAGCAATTTGAACCTTATATATCAGCTTACTAGTTACAACTATTAACTAGAAAATGTGACGAAATGCAGGGTAAAGATGGAAGTTGAGGTGCCTGCTTCGGTTGCCTATAACTGCTACTCTGATCGTGAAGCCATTCCCCGTTGGATGCCCTTTATTTCGTCTGTAAAGGTGGCACTGGATACCACAAAATGGCTCTTTAGATTAGCTTTGGTTGATAGGATTAAATTTCCTAAGTGCCTAATAAAATTCTTTCCTATGCTTGAACAAAAGTAAAGTTTTCATTGTAGAGGTTGTTTCTTGTATTAGGAATTCAAATAAACTGGACGCTTCACTTAGTTTTAGAGCTCAACAGAATCTGGCAAACAGTCAATACATTATTAAGTCAGCCAAGTGCGAGAAGGCAGAAATAGTTCTGCTTTTAATTGTTTTCATGCCTGCAGCACATTCTATTGGAGAGTCAAGTTATTAATGACTTTGAGACCCTGCCTATGTAATTCCTAAATAGGTATCCATTTAATAATTCTCTCGAGTCTCGAGTCCAAAGTAGTTGATGAGCTTCAAACTTGTGCATCAGCAAGAACCTGATTTTTAGTTTCTCCTACCAGATATTGGCAGACAAGCCTGACCTATCTCGGTGGTCACTAAAGTATAAAGCATTTGGTCGTGATATTGAGTACTCTTGGCTTGCACGAAATATGCAGGTAAGGATTTTCAGGTCTAACCTTTCCTGGTTCCCCATCATTTTACCTACTAATATATAAATGCCTTTACTATATTTTGCAGCCCATCCCAAATCAGAAAATCCATTGGAGATCTCTGGAAGGTCTTTCTAACAGGTAATTCAAGAAAGAAACGGTAATGCAGTATCAGGAATTGGACCTGTTGGTTTCCTCTCTGTTCAATGTTTGCGAATGTCTTGTAAGGTTTTATCTGGTAAGGCACATACATGATGGCATAAGAGGAAGAAGAAGAAAGAAGAGGAAAGAGAGAGAAACTTAGTATAGAATCTGAAATTAGACTTAAAAAACTAGGATAATGGGGGTTTCATCTCCTTTCATATTTACCTGCAAGCAATCTACATTTGTGATCTCGTATATGCTGACACTTTATTATGTTTCCCCCTCATCTTTTTGTGAAAAGCCACTCCATTGATACTAGTCATTGTCATTGGGGCTCCTTTTGAGTTGATTTGTCCAATGACAAATGCGAAAGATGACAAGGATCCTCCTGCTTTGAAGTAGAATCTTAGTGGTAGTCAGCTTCTGGGCGATGCCTCCGTGCATGGACATTTTCCCAGTTACCTTGTTGTGATTACAATTGCCTAAAGGCCCATGATTAAGGTCAGGCGTACTTTATTTGAGTTACAGCCTCTACGCTTTCCAAGTTGGTGGGCATAATATCAGTTACCTGAAAAAGATGGATTTTATTTATCAAGTTGCCTCTCCCACACCAGGTGCCAAACTGCCTTAGTTTGTTTTGGGTTTTGCTTGGGTGAAAAACGATGCTTTTCTTATGCTGAGAAGCACAGAAAACAAAGAGTTGAAAATTCCAACTTCTTAGAGCCATCAGATATCATTCTTCAGCCATTTAAGCTATGCAATTATCGAATTTCTTGTGAGCTATTGCCTGTTTCATATCTGTAGCCAGTACTTCTGTACATCCCCATGTCTAAGTTCCCGACAATTCATGAAGACATAAATGGGATGCTGAAGTTTTTTGGTCTACTAATTCTTTACATAGATTTTTTCATTTCAGAACTTATTATCAGACTTGTGATAGACTGATTTTCCTCACGACAGAGGTGCTGTTCGGTTTTATCCTAAAGGCCCTGAATCATGCATTGTAGAAGTAAGGCTGCTTTTTATTTATTTTTGTAATTATTGTCTTGATTGTTTTATGAATGTTACTCGTGGCCTCTTCTCTTCAATTTTAACTACCTACGGTTCCATTGTGGGGATATCAACCCAGCAAATTGATGCCACAAAGAGGGGGGGGGGGGGGGGGGGGGGGCGGCACAATATGATAGTTGTAATAAGATTGATATCCCTACTTGACGTCGATTCGGTCGCCAAGAGGAAAAATCATAGGATGACTGGGGATAAAAAGTAATTATGACATGCTTCCCATGCTAGGTAAAGTAGATGAATGTCTTTCCCAGCGTTTTCCACTTTTTATGGCTCTGGTTTCAGTTATGTCCTTACAATTATTTGTCTTTTTTCTTATCAGTTGACAGTGTCATATGAAGTTCCTCAACTTCTAGTTCCAGTGGCATCCGTAAGCTTTCTGGCTCTGTTTTTGGATAACATTGCCTTGCTTCAAGCGGATCACCTCTAATTACTTGAAATTATTTTGAAGCAGCATGACATGAGGTATCATTTTTTCTATTTGTGATGTTAAAACTTGTTCAGGCACTGCAACCTTTTCTTGAAGACTTACTACGACGTGGTTTGGAACGGTTTGCATCGGTTGCAAGAAGCTACTAATCAGACACAACTGGCTGATGGTACAAATGGCAGCTAAACCTAACGTTCCATAGCTGTCGCTGATTCTTGGATGTGGAATCCATGTTTCTACCATATCCAATTATAATGCGCACATTGCAAAGAAATAAAGATTGTTATCTTATAAAAAATACTCTGTTTCTCTGATTACAATTAGAGTTTTCATGGATGAATAAGTCAGAAGTCAACTCAGACAAATTTTTTGTATCCACCGTCTTCCCATTTGTTGGTACCACCAAATCCCGCATGATATTTGCTTCGACTAGCATGATAGCATCTAATGTGCCTCAACCATTAATCCACGCCCTTCTTTATCAATAACAGATCCAGCAATAGTAGACAATATTAAAGATTTGTCCAGTCCATCTGGAGCCATGGTGGCTGTTTAAAGAATTCACAGGTTGATATAAAAATAAGACAAAATCAAGATGTCTCTCTCTCTCTATCCCCCCCTATACGGGCTTTGGGAAACATCACGAATGGTAACTACATCAAATGAGTTGTCACCTCAATACCTTAATATAATATGCAATGAATGTATTTGGAAGGAACGTAATAGTAGATGTTTTGAGGATTGTTCCTTTTCTTTGGTGAAGTTGCAAGGATGTTTGTTACTTTCCCATTTTGGTTGGGCTAATGCTGTGCTTGGCTGTCCTTTTGTTGATTTTCATGATTTTCTTAGTTTTTTGGCTTGTTTAGACTACGTGCTTTCGATATAGTCCTTTGTACTGTTTTTGCTTTTTCTAATGAGATTGGTTAGTTATCAAATTAAAAGAAATAGATACCTTTTTATTGAGAAATATATATAAGGTACACATGATGAATGCAAAATGGACTATCAGAAGAGCCAGGTCACTCTGGACTGTTCACAAAAGGAGTCCATAATGACTTTGACCGTAGAAGGTATCAATATGAAGATATCTAGTATGTACACCACCATCTACATAAGGTGGTTATGGACATCAGCCCGGAGCTCATAAAGTATAACTGAATGATCAGCACCAAAACTGCTAGCTGCTTTTTCTCCCATCTAACTGAAGCAGCCGAAAACAATGAAGCTTATCTGAAATACGAATATACACTCAACCGCTGGCACCACCATCCAGCAAGCTCCTCAAGCTACAAATGGCCTCTGCAGAAAGACTACAGCACCTCAACCTCCGTTGCCGAGACGGTGATGGCTCCCAGTGATCCAGAGAAGAGAAGCATACAACAACCACAGTGAGATTGTCAAATGTATTGAGACGCAACGCTTCCATGACAAGGTCCCTTGCGCACTGCTCCGGGTCGTCGTGCCGCCGCAGCCCACGACGAACAAGGCTAACTGCTTCCTGACTTGACATCACATCCCAAATTCCATCACACCCTATGATGAGGAACTCATCATCCTCTGTTAGAACCACCTGCCTGAACTCTGGCTCTGCAATGAGTGGCGAAGGAGAACCACGAGGGAACTTCATATCCCAGTCCCCAAGGCTCGACTAACTGATAAAACACCATTGAGATACCCGTCATCAATGTACCCACCCAACTCTTCAACTCGCATTCTTTCAGATGGATAAATAGGCCTGTGGTCTTGAGACATATCAATTGCCTCTCCTTTGCGGCAGAGAACTGCTCTGCAATCCCCAGCATTTGCAACCAAGAGAAGCCTGGAAGAGAAAGGAGATAACTCAGCTAGAAATCAAGTAATGCTGAAAAAAATAAACAGAATGATCAAACCAAAGCATATTAAGAGCTATTGACAATTTCTTCCTGAGCTACCATACATAAAGAGTCTGCGAAAGGAACAAAAAGGCATAGTATAAAGCCAAAAATAGCCCATTTGCCCAACACAGAAAAAAGCATGTTGAGGTAATCAGGAAAAGTGCGACTGTTTGTTGATTCAAGTAATATAAAACAGAGAGATAATGATAAACATCACTTCCTAACTCGGCAAACATTAAGTCAAATACGCTAGAAACTAGATAAGCAACTTTACTAGCTGCAATTCTAAAGTACCAGTATACCTTCCAAATATCAGAGCAGTAAGAGCCGTTGTCCCTGAAGAACTGCTCACACTGCCATCATTTGCTAAGGCTACGTCGGCCAGAAGAAATGATTTCCGGAGTGAGTTCTCAACCTCTTCAACGAAAACATCATCAACTTCAGATGTTTGGGGGAAGTTGGCATTCTCAAAAAATAGACTAATAGCATTCTTCTTTATATAAGCAGCTGCTTCAGGTCCTCCATGACCGTCAAATACCTGCATAAGATAGACATAACGGGTCAGTTTTCAGTCAGCCAAAAAGTAACACAAGCATCACATCAAAGCAGAACCATGGTTCAAGAGTTCATTACCCCATAAAAGGCACTTGGTTTGGGAAACTCAAAAACTGATCCCAAGTGAGAGGCGAGATCATCTATACGTATATGCTCATCTTCCATGTACCTTCGAGAACCAATGTCAGCAAAGCTACCAGAACGGATACTGGGCACAAATTCCAGGATGGATGATTCAAGAGCTGCATCCGGAATTCTATCCACAGGTTTAATATCCTATAAATAACAAGTAATTGCACAGTCAAATTCTCCCCTTGAGAACTAAACAACACAGTGTTGAAACCCCAAGGTACTAACATCAGCAAAACTCTATTTGATAGTAAGAATCATCAATCTTGTCACCTAGGGAGCATATAAAATACTCCGGTCATAGGCCCCACTTTTCGGAGCTGGTCCCAGCTGAAGCCTTAATTTATCACACTAGTTCAGTGGAAAATGGGAGAGGATTCACCAGCATAGCTAGCTAGCCTGGAATGTTCAAAACTATTGACACGACCTGAACCACATACCTCAAATCCCTTGTTGAGTTATCTACATGTGTAACACACAACCAAGATTACTACATTTCAACAGCTTTCTCATCGAACAAACAGAAACTAAACCAGATGAATCCGCTAGGCCGTCATGGACCATTATGAATTATGAGACTGGCTAACAAGCCAAAACTCGGTATACATAACTATATTGCATTCGGCGTATAAGAGTTAGCAAGTTGTACCAACTGGTTCACTTGTGCTAGGTTCACTGGTGTTGTAGAAGTATGTGGAAGTCCACTTTCTAACATATCACACACACACTTAGAAAGGCTGTGGCTTTTTTTTTTTTATAATTATAAGTTAAGAGACAGCACACTTATTATGGTATTCTTAACCCCCTAGATTTAGATTCCAAAGCAGACAATCAAATTCCTTCAATCCTTGAAAAGAATATTAAGATATCAGGCAAACCTCTGCCGTTAGACTCAAAAGCACACAAAACAAGCGTAAGCCTTTCACAACTTCCCATAACTTCCTTTAATCTTTTGACACAATAAATGGTCCTAATCTCTATAGAAAGTTTTCAGACAAGGCCATAGGAAGCTAAATAAAAAACCCTTGAACTATTGTCGGCTTCAACTGTATTCACAATAATAATAATAGAAAAAAAAAAAATTAAACTGCAATCCCAGAAAGCCGAACTAATTACTTAAAGAAACCATGCAAGATCAAATATCATCGGCCAGTACTCTCATCTAACTAGTATATATCAATAAACCTGCTATCTAAAACATTAAGTGAATACAATTAACCCAATTACAACTTTCTGCAGAAGGGGATGCTATTTTTACCAATAAGATTTTAACAGCAACACCCACCTTAAAAGCTTATACATACTTCGCATAATCCTCAATAACATCCGGCTAATATTATAACTAAGAACTGTCTAACGCAAAATAAGTCCTAAAATCCACAGCACCCAAAAACATGGCTTCATATCGAAAAGTAGCACAAAAACCATTAACGAAATAGTAATCGCACGACAAAGAAAACGAAATCAGGCTAATCAAGCTGAGAATTTGAGAGAAACATCAATCTCTTCACATAATCCGTAATAACGTTCAGGTAATTCAATATCTAAGTACTAAATTGAAAACAACCAAACTCTTACTTCTTGCGCAAAAGTATCACAAACCAATTTGTTAATTACCATGCAGAAGACCATAAGAATAAGACATCCACCTAATCAAGCTGATCAGAAATCTCACCGTTTGAGCGCTTGATATATACTGAACATCCAACACAGGCACGCTCTTTTGGCAAACAAACTCAGCTTCAGCAACCATTTTTCTGTATCATACCAGAATAAACACCACCCAACAGCTCAAACAAACCAGAAGAAGATCGCTTTGATATTTTCTCGGGCTTTCTTGACAATTTTCTCGCACTTTCTCTTTGGCTCTTGCGTAGAATCGATCAAAAGTTTTCTAAGAGGAGCGGTTGGACTGGTACTTATAAAGAGTCATGTAAAGGAAACCGGTTGACTGGTGGCTACCGGTAAAGTTTTTTCGATGGTGGACAGGTGTGAGTCTTTTTACCGCACGATGCGTGGGAATATTCAGCGCACACGCAACTACGGCTTCGCTTGACGGACACGTGAAAGTTTCCAGGTTGACGCGGAGCACTGAAATGTTTGTATGTCAAATGACAAAAACACCCTTAAAGTACCCTCCATGAATGATCTGGCCTTTGACTTCTTAAAGGAAAGTAAGGGTTTAGTCGGTAATATGGGTTCGTTTAAGGGTACTACGGAAAGCCTGGAATAATATCGCCGACCTGGAAGTTTACGTGGTATTTCGAGTTCACACTTGCTGACGCAGGCCGTTTACGCGCTGGTAGGTTAGGAGCCGGAGACTTGTTACAACTAAATTGACGCATCTACCACTGCCTTTAGAGCGCCGAGGAATTATTTATTGTTGAACGTGGAAATCCTCAGACACGGATATTGTTGCATCTGGGCCGTGCAAAACGCCAAGTCAGCGATTGACGTCTTCCACTCATGATTGCAACCTGCTTGAAACTTTCCCTTTTTTTTTGGCAAAAAAATAAAAAATTGGTGATGTAGTTCTCTAACCCATTTTTTGTCTGATTGGTAGACTTTTTAAGATTCAAATCTACAATCGCCGACTCTAAAGTGATTTTCCGACCGACTTCCTATTAGCATCTATCACTTGTCAAAAAAAGGTATATATATATATATATATATATTTCAGGAGCTTCCAACTCCACATCATTTTATTGGACTTTGTATACAAAATTTTAGGAAAAGATTACTTTTTCTGCTTTTTCTTTTGTAGGCTAGGAGATGATTACCTCTAGTTGAACATATAGCAGAATAAAGAAGACCAGAGAATCTCATTGGGCGGGCAAAGTGGAGCAGATAAGCACACTTGACACTTTGGGCAGGCCCATAATTTTAGCTTATTTGTAGAAAGTAGGTAAACCAAGTACAAAGCTGCTTAAAAAACGTATACCTTCCACATTGACCTGATCCATATGCCTGCCAGAAAGCTTCACCAGAGTTTGTTTCACAAATCCTAATTGGTTCTTCGAAGTACGACGCACCCTTCCTAATTAGGTGTCCAGATGACATGCCCTTTTTTTTTTTAATTATTTTTTATTGTGGCTTTGTTTAGCTGCGTATGCGGATTATATTATGTGCTGGGGACTGGAAGACGGCCTCCATTGCACACAGATTGAACAGCTGTTAAGAAAGTTGGCTAAGTGGGTTTGGTGGCCCAACCATCTAGCTAGAGGCTGACTCAGATGCTCTTTCAATTTTTAATCAGATGCTCTTTCAATTGGTAAACCTAATTGGACCCTTCTTCCAAATGGAGGCTATTCCTTTTAATATTTTTGTGGTCTAGAATTGATAATGCTTTTAAGAATGTTTCAGAGCCAGAACTTCACAAGAGGCTCACAGTTGTCGGGTTTTACCAATTTGGGTTGAAAACTATCGCACCTTTTTGTTTCTATCTGCATCTCCAACCAGGTTTTCTTTTGCTGATGACCAGATTGTATTAGGCACCATGGTTTTTTCCGTCCATTTGCAAAAAGCTTCAACTTGCATTAAAGAAGAGTTTGTGAGCCGCCTTCGAGTCAAAGTTTTGAGAGAGGATCAAGTGGGAATCTCAGGGGGCTAATATAACCAAAATATGTCTGTGTCTTGTATTGTCTTTAATTAATTATATGGTTTTGCTTGCTTTCCCATGAAGTCTAGGAGTTTTACCATAATGTTAGTGTTATAGTGGTGGCAAAATTTTGTGTCAAATTTTAAATTTTAAATTGAGTTGTATTTTAATTTTGGTCTAAGTGTTAAAGAGATTAAAGAATCTTTTCAAAGTTATAAGGACATCTCAACTAGATGGCCCCAGATACAAAGTCTTTGAGAAAATTTTGAAATATTTCCCAATTTTGAAAAATTTCTCTATTTTGAGAATCTCAATTGATTTGAAACTCAATCAACTCTATAAAATACATGCTGAGGTTGATCAAGAAAATTTGAACCTCTTGAGAGCATAAACAGTTCAGATTACTTAGATTTGTCTTTCTTTTGAAAGGTAATTACAAGTTTTTCCCTTACATTTCTTATCTATTGATATTTATTTTATTGATTGATTATTCATATTTAAACTCAACCAGTTCTAAAATTGTTACTGAATTTTTAAATAGAGGATAAGACCTATTCACCCTAAATAGGATTTTTCACCATATATTCAAATAGATGAGCCCATGAAAGTCCTAATCTGAACTCTGAAGAATAATAGGGGCTTGCTTGGTTGTGGGTTCAGGTCCTGGTTATGAGGTTCAAACTAGGTTTTGAATCCAATTTGTTGAACCAGCGTTTGGCTGGGTTAAGGGCTATAGCGACACACGCACGTGTCATCTGCTAATTGGCATGGTCGGCACATAACCAGCTTTAACGTTTATCTGTTATTCCGACAAAAAAACAAGTCATCAAAATACGCTCTCTGACATAATACAGACATAACAAACAAATATCTTCAGCTAAACGAGACGACTATGGTGTTTGTCCACTTCGCTCGCCCGCATAAGACACACACACACTCGCTCTCTCTCTCTCTCTATGCCCTTATCAGCGTGTATATTTCTCACACTAAAGCCCTTATGATTCTCCCATCTCTCTCTCTCTCTCTCAAAGAGGCACTCATTTCATTCATAACCCCCTCCCAAACACTTGTCTTAGTTGCTTCATCCCATAGTGGTTTTTGTATTTATTTCCTTACATAATCACCTGTTCTTTCAATAGTCATCGAAGAAAAATCTACGCGTCTGTCTCTACAATATCTGTAATCACTCCGTGCTTAAAACCAAAAGCTTTTGCTTCTAAAAACCATTTGTTGAAACCTGTTGTTTAGAAAGAGAGATAGTGGGAGACAATACAAAATCCAATTGAACTTAACTCCTTCAAAGACGTCAGCGATTTCTTCATTTCTTTCCATGGTGACAGTAAACTTGTGTTCTTTCTTGGACTTGCTGACCTTGGGTCTGCGCGTGTTGGGTGTGATTTTGTTGCCCGAGTAAATCTTTGCTACCTCGTAGATTTGGTTTTTGACGAGGTCATTGAACTCGTTGATGACCATTGTGAGCTGTGACGAGATCCATTATAAGAAAGTTGGTCTCTATCGACGGAGGCTTCCGTAGACAAAGTGTCACGCCCCGTGCTCATACTTACCCCCCAGGCTCACCTATAGTAATGGTATGCACATAGTCGGGGATTATGGCACGAAAGTCACTAGGAAGTCTTAGTCGATTTACCATGAAACTTAGTGGAAAGCGAAAATAAAAAAAATAGAATTGTAGTGGGAAATTGGAAAAGATTTAAGGTAAAAACTCTATGTTTTTAAAAAGGCAATGAGTTAATAAAATCCAAATAGGTTGAAAGTGTTAGATTAGGCTTTAGAGTAGAAATAAGAACTTTGAAATAAAGGATGAGGAAAGAGACACGAAGGAGATTGAAAACCTGAAATAACAAGGACATCTTGATACAAGGAAAGTTCAAACCGTCCTCCCGGGACTACATAAAAGGCTACATAACAAAAATTAGGGAACCTCCTAAAGTTCATTGTACAAATTGAAAACTGATTACAAGGAAACAAATACCCTGGAGACTAATGAACACTCTAACAAGCCTAAGAGGGGTACTAATCCTCATCGTCCGATGTAAGATCAATAATCTTGGACCCCGGAGTGGCACTACTATTTCCCGTTGGAGGGGCCGGGGGAATGTAATCGAACCTCAGCCACTCGGGCGGTACATCCAGCAAACCAAAGTCCTCAAATCGGGGTAACGGGGATAGTGGGGGTAGTGGGGGTACAGGGGATGGTGGGGGTACATGGGATGGGGTGAGGGCTCCCTAAAGAACCAGTGGGCCTCATGCTCCACTGATACTTCAAGGAAATCCGAAACCCACGTTTGGATCTTGAGTACCAGGATATAAGGGTAGAAATCGTAGGTTAACTCGTCCTCAATAGCTTCATTCTTCAATACCCAAGTCGCCAAACATTGCAAAAACAACATAAGAGAAAAAAGGGTGAGTCCTATTGACTCAGTAAGGTGGGGGTGGGGAAACATGATCAAACAAATACAGTGCATATAATTCACTTAAACATGGTGTAAAACTAACTTCAAGCATAATAAGTATGAACTTGGATGAATTAAAATATGCAATGCATCACACCATCATAGGTTCCTGAGGAGTTCCCGATGTCTGCTCTGTTCACCCCAGAGTCGGGTTGTGCGTCCCCTCCCCTTCTATGGGACTGTCCCGTGCCTCCAGCACCAGGACCCTTAACATTACGCCTTAGCGTTCATAAAGGAGCCCACCCACTCCCTGCTGTGGGGGTTGCACGTCTCCTAAGTGCCCGGTACCGTCACTACCATTCGGGGAATCCCTCGCAGGCTTAGGGGGTTCCTCACATTTGTTTTCCCTCTTATGAATGCAATCTCATGTCCAAGCATTAAAGTACACATGTAACATTCCACCCAACAATGCACACAATTTGCAATAACTTGAAAGAAGCATAACAGTTTAAAGAATAATCATTGACAATTGAAACAACCATGATAATAACTAGTAAGATCTAAGACATTAAACCCCATTGAAGGCCTATTGGGCCTCCTTAGACCCTGCTGGGCCTATTCCCAAAGTATTATTGGCTTGGTGCTATTTTAGGGTTATTGGGCCTAAAGTCCATTTAGGCTCCTAAACGGGCTTTGTGATTTGAGCCCTTATTTCAACTTGGTTTGAACTCAAATTTGGGCTCCCCCATCAATTTTTCGTGCTCTATCCAACCATGTAATCATTTTCTCATTTTGGACCCTTTTTCCCTAACGAATTAGGCAAAATGTCGAATCTGCCCTCAGAGACCTCCAGGGCATTTTTGACCTTTTCCTTCATCAT
This sequence comes from Morella rubra, assembly GCA_003952965.2. Classification (NCBI taxonomy): domain Eukaryota; kingdom Viridiplantae; phylum Streptophyta; class Magnoliopsida; order Fagales; family Myricaceae; genus Morella; species Morella rubra. The sequence continues at coordinate 141,754 of RXIC02000048.1, forward strand.
TTTGGGCTGAAATTTTTACAGGGATCCTAATATTAGATAAGGATGCTATCTGGAAAGTTTCATGCAAAAATACAACTTGTAGCTTAGGGTCGATTTGGGCAGCACCTATGTTTGCCTAAATGCCCTAGATAGGTGTTCATGCCTTTGATTGATCTATGCTTTTCGAAACTTTAGGCTAAAAATAATTTTAATTTATCAACATAAGGGAAATCATAGAGCACATAACATGTGGATTCTTCAAGAAACTTAAAGGCAAACAAAGATCATTTGCAATATCATCAAGGAACATGCATAATGCATCTTTTTCATGCTTTCAACTTTCATAACCTCTTTCTTGAGCCCATGGCTCTTTCTTTGGCCCCATTTGGCCTTCTCTTGATCAGGGATACTTTAAAGCCTCTTGGCCATCATCATTCTCATTATTGCTCCACATTTCATATCACATATGCATGACATTGAATCATAAAATCATGTAGTGCAACATGCAACACCATAAGCCATTTTTCTTGACCAACCCGTGGCCTATAAGGCTTCAAGCTTAGGCTTATCACCACTGCCATAGCTCATAAAGCATGTCCAGAGCTCTTTTGAAAATCAAACCAACTCAGCAAGCAATCTTATACACATGTTATAAGAAATATTCATTAAGCCTTAACATGCAAGATGTCTAGATTAGTTATACTTCATAGCACCTATGATGAACTTTCTTTTTGCAAAACTTTGAATCCAACATAACCCTAACATGTTCATCATTGAATCACAGCTTCTATGCACAAAAATATGTATGATCAATCAACACAAGAGAACATGTTATCCATCCTCAACAAAACACAAGAACCTAAACCCTTACTTTGGCCGAATGCTCTCAACACTCACTCCTTTTTCTCAAGCTCAAATGGCCGGCTATTGTGTGTGAAATGCATGGCAAGGGTTGGCTTTTATAGCCAACCTTGCCATCATTTGGTCAAGGGTGGCTGCCACAAGCAAGCCCCTTGATTGGGTGGCTTGGGCGGCACAAGGGCTGGAGGAGCCAAATGGCACACTCCCCCTTCCCTAGGTGATGATTAAGGATACTTACACAAGCTAAAATCACTTCAAAATCAAATCAAATGTGATTGCAAGCAAGCATGGCCGGTTGGTCCATTTTTGAATCTTACTATTCATGCATTAAGGCCAAGAACATGGGACAAGGGAAAAGGACAAAGAAAACAAGACAAAACAAAGATTTCCTTGTGTGTGCCGTGTGACCTAGGGAGGAGAGAGAGAGTGGGACCCACATGACATCAAAGTAGACTTAGGTTAGCAAAATGATTAGCTAAGTTGTAAAGTTAATCAATGCATATGTTAGAGAAAAGAAATAGGTAATTAGTCAAGTAATTAACCGAGATTAGTGATAGAATAATCAAGATTGATACTAGGTAAAAATTTAGATGTAAGCAAGAGAATGAAAAGGGAAAGAGATAAGCATACGAAATCCATAGGGCAATTAGAACCGAAATAAATCATGTGTCAAGAAATCAAATCTAATACTTAGAAAATGTTAAATATGAGCTAATGAAGTATACTTAGGAAAAATATCACGTGTTTAAATCAAGCAATAGGAATACTAAGATATTAACAAGAGAATGGAAGAATTTTGTTAAACGCATAGAAACCGATAAAATAGAGACAATCACGATCATAACGTTAATTGGCTAAATACGAGAATTCAAGGAAATTAGAGAAATTGGGAAATTTAGGGAGGGGATATCATACAAAGACATGGAAAACCATCACGGAATGTCTTCAGCCGCGACATTCGGTCGTTGAGGGGTCGTGGAGGTTGCCGCATCACAGTTGCCTTCTCCTGACGATTTTTCTTCTTCGTTGAGGACAAGTTATTTGCATTGAACTCTGTCGAGGATGCTCCGACGCTGACGACCTCCTAGCTCGTCAAGATTGACATTCTCTTTATCGATGACCTTTTGGAGTGGGTAATGACTTACTCCGACCGAACATAGTAACTGATAGTGTGTGCACCTACAGATCTGGTGAGCGTCAACCTAGACTGGCTCCTTGTGAGAAATTAGCAAAGCCGACGAGCAGAGATGGTTTCTGGTGGGGGTTGATTTTTGCTGAAGACAAGTAGATTTTTGTTTTTGTTTTTATTTTTTTGTACGAGCAGTAACGATTTCTGGTGGCGGGCTTTGATTTTCGCCGACAACCAAGTATTTTTATTTTTTATTTTTTTGAGTGGATAACAATATAATATGTATTATTTTCTTGGCATATTTGCATTTTCCATGACCATGAAGTGGTGACCTTTTTCTTGGCCGTGGACGACAAGTTGGGTTGTATTTCAGTTAGTTGGTGTCAGATGAATTAATGAATTTGTCAGGGCTGTGTACCATCTGGCAGAGTGAGCAGGAAAAAAACCATTTGTTGAGCCCGGGTCCAACTTATATAACCAAAACCAGAACTTTAACCCTAAACCAGAATCTAAACCCGCAACCAAACAAGCCCTAGATAAGCTTGAATCGCGGATGTGCACACTCTGCCCGACCTAAAACAATTAAATTAATTTTTTTATTTTATTTATTAAAACGCTGCGTTTAGCAAAGAGGGCCTGGGGGTTAATGTGTTCGGCCCATGGCTGTGCACTACTTGCCCGATCCGACTCTGATCCTTCCCAAACACAATTAAATAAATTATATTTTATTTGATTCTCATGGAACGCCGCGTTTAGTGAGGATTGCCTGGGAGTTGATGTGTTCGGTGCTCCCAATCGGCCATTCGCAAAAGCACACCTTCCAATTCCCTTGATCCCAACATTTCGAAACCTAACCTAGGTCTCCCTCTCCCTCTCGTTGCCTCCTCAGCCGTTGCCGGTCCTTTGCGTCTGTATCTCTGCTTTTATCATTCTCTCTGTGACTTTGTTTGGCTAAAGTCTGAACGGTTCACGGTTCACCAATCACCCTAGCCGGTCGTGGGTCCCTCTTTCCGCCTCTCTGTGGTTCACTGTCACTGCTACAGTGTCTTGGTGACTCGGTTCTCTTCTGTTCTGTCTCTTGGTCTCTGTCTCTCTCTCTCAACCCAATTCGAATCAGCTGATCAACACACTAATCAGGTAAGTTAGAGACCTTGATCAATGATTTTGATTATTCTTTAAGTTAGGTGATTTTGATTTATCGTGGGTGGCTGATTATCAGACCTCACTTGGTGAATCGGTGATCAACTGATTTCGGTGGAAAGGGGCAACGATTTGCCAAAGATTATTTGTGTCGATTTTTCGTAAGATTTGGAATATGGCATCTCTCATACTCCCTGTTACATTATCTTCCTCAATTTATTGTGTTTTATTGACGGTTTCTATTTTTTGTGTAGATTATTAGTGTTGCTGCCTTGCTCTCGGATTTCAGGTCAATGCCTTACTTAATATTTTTTTAATTGAATTAAAATGGAGATTGGAGGGCAAGTTTCGCTGGTTTCTATTGGTTGTGTGTTCTTTTGACTGAAGTAGCCCAGGCTCAAAATCATAAAAAAGGTCGAGTGTAAAATACTGCTTATATTTTTCACTAATATGGGCTCCTTGTATTGGGCGAAAGAAGCTTCTTCCTTAGTCTAGAGATGATTGCCTCAATTCTTTGGCCTCAGGATTGTGATTGGCTCTCTGACCGAACTGCTAGCAACTGAGGATCATATATAATCTCATTGGCTCCTATACATTCTTTCCAGTCCCCTTTTTTTGTCCTCTTCTCTACAATAGCTGAGTTGTGTTTGGAAGTCGTGGTCTAAGTTAAAAGTATGCTGAGAAAGCATTTAAGTATCACTTCTATCAACTTGATGGCAGTTTACTATTGTCAAAACTTAGGGGATGTTCGTTTTGTAAAAATTTGAAAGATTTTTAGGATTTTTGATATAATTGTGAACATTTATGTAGATTTTTTTTTTTATAGGTTTTTGGGTAAAAGTTGGTGAAAAGTTTTAAAGATATTTAATTTTTGTTAGAATTTGTAAAAAGGTGTAGAGCGAGATGATTTGATGTAATTGTTTAATAAAAAAATATTGGAGTTAGGTGAAAAAGTATGGAGAGAAAATATTTATTATAATTTTTTTTGAAAAGGTATTGGAGTTTATGTGAAAAGTTGTTAGAAATTGTGTAAAAATATTAGTGTTTGTGTAGAAATTTTTGAGATTTTAGATGTTAGTTTTGCAAATTTTGTTGAATACATTGTATTCTAGAATACTGTTACAAACGAACATGCCCATACTTGTTGAGTTTGTGTTTTAATTTTATGCTTCTCATCTTCGACTTGTTATTTATCTTTTTAGATGTTTACGTCTCTTTTTTGCAGTATCACATTTTGTGACATAGTTGTTATTCTTCTTATAACTATTTAGCGACAACACAAGATGGAGGACTGGGGTAATTTTTCCTGCTCTATATTCTTACTATGCATGCCATCAGTTCAGTGTACCATTGTAATTTGTATTCTTTGGAAGCTTTTAAAATCTTGGGATTGGAAAATGCTTATTTATAGGTTCATGAGAATTGCAATTTATTAGGGGTTATATTTTGCTAATTATGATGACTATTTTGGCTTACGGGGATCCAACAGACTGTCTCAACTCTTTTTCAATATTTGCAAAGAAGTTGATATTTCGTTTTAGGTTGTCAACCCTGAAAGTTCCCCAATGCCTTTACAAGTGCCTGACACCATTTTGGGCTAGTTGCTTTCACAGGTCATGATACCAATTGGTCTGATTTCTATATTGGTGGGTCTATATAGTCCTATTCCCTGACAGAGCCCATTGTAGTGAGAGTCCAGTGAAGTTATCAATGATTCTGATTGATCTTTTCTTTGTCATCTTTCAATCAAAAAGTGGTAACCGAATATGGAACTTTTGGAAGGGAAGTCTACAGTCAGCCTATTATAATAATACTAACCAAGAAACATTATGAAAACTGTCATCTAATGCTGGGCTACGATGCCTTAAAAACGGTAGAACTGAAGTGCAGTACATGTCTCAAATCGGCTTACTAGTTAGTTACATAGTAAAATTAGCTCATACTTAAGAAACTAATTATCCCTAGAAATTTGTCTAGATAGGACATTATTTGTCTTTGCTTCCTTTCAAGTTAATTTGGTTGGTGACATGAAGGGATGTGTCTTCATGTGTCATCTCATGGATATGTTAATCAAAAGCTCACACATTGTTGTTTTGATTGCTCCCGTTGTTTTAATTTGTGCAGACTGATATAGAGGAATCGCACTCAGGAACTGTTTGGTATTATTTGGTAGAACATCTAGGAAATAATATAATTAGCCAAGTTTGGTCTCAATTTATGTCCTTTATAATTGCCTTGTGAAGGTTATGGTTGGTTTTTCTATTGGGGTCTGCTACTTAGGCTTACGAAGGCAAATGCTTTTATTTCAGAGGATGAGCAAATTCCACCTATTCTTGCAAAGGAGCAACCTAAAAATAAGTGGGATAATGAAGATGTGGATGATAATGATGTGAAGGAATCCTGGGAGGATGATGAACCCACACTGGTATGACTGAAATTTAACAAATGTTCTCTAAGCATTTTTTTCTTCCCATGTGGATTGGCAAGGAGGACTGAATAGTGGTTGATTTGTGTAAGGAATCTGTGTTATCAAAAGATTTCCTGCAATTGTTTCTAGAATTCCACAAGTTGGAGAACTATGAAGATTACGCCATTTGTACAACAGATTGAGTTTAGCCTTTGATTTTTTCTTTAATGACCATAACTTGGTTGAAAATAATACAAGCCCTTTCTTGAAAATAGTTTTACTAGCATCTTAGTCCAGTTTGGGCGATTGCATAAATGCTTCACTTGTTGGATGTGCATGTTCCACTGGAACATTGAGTTGAGTTTCCTGTTATGCAGTTGTGTTGTTACAGCAAACTAACATGGAGTTACATACTGATCCCTAGTGTGTGTTTATGTTGGTTCCTTCTTCATGTTAATGAGAGGTCTGTTATGACAATATTTGATAGAATGAGGCACCTGAAGTAAAACCTTTAGCTGAGAAGGCCCCTAAGAACCCCACAGTGAAAGCTCCTGAAAAGAAAGGGAAAACTGTTGAAGTAGTAAACGAAGTACCACTAGATCCTGTAGCTGAGAAACTTTGCCAACAAAGGTAATGGTTCATAGCACTTCGTTGTACCAACAATGGATGCATTCCCCCCTATTTGGGCAGTAAATTTATAGGGAGCTTAGCTATTACTCATCTAATGAGTAGTGAATCATGTAAAATTATTGAGCGGCAATATTTGTGCATCATCTGACTTGAGCTGCATAATCTGATAAATCCGTGGTTCTTCTTTGTGTTTGTATTTGATTATGCACTTGCTGGCTGCTTTGAGTGAATCACATTGTTGGGGATTAGGTTTGATTTTTCCTGGCTCGGAGGACATCATGGTTAACTCAAATTGTAACTACTAATGCAAGTGAGTCTGGCTCAATATTCTGCTAGTCTTGTGAATTGACAGCTTTTAACTCACCTACTTTGAATGATAAAATTGATAATATCTTTTAACTCACCTACTCAAACAGCATCGATTGAGGTTTTTTTTTTTGGGAAATTTAAAAATCACTACCTAGGGTTTTATGGATTAAAAACATGCTTGAGTTTCGAAAAATTGACAAATTGTTGCCTAGGTTTAGACCATACTTGCAAAATTTCTCCTTTCATCATATTTCTATCCAAATTTCTAATAGAATTGATGACGTGACATATCACATGTCAATATATGGTCATGTGGCAATGCCTTATGTCTTAAACATTAATAAAAATTATAATTATAACAATAAATTAAATTTAAAAGTAAAATTAACAAAAATTCTAAATTAAATAAAAAATATTAAATCTTACAAATATATTATAATTTTTATTTATTTTTAAGAGATGTGGCATGCCACATGATCATATATTAACATTTGGCATGCCACATCATTAATGACGTTAGAACTCTGGGCGTAAATGTGAGTGATTTTGCAATCATGATCTTAACCCAGGTAGTAATTTATCAATTTTAGAAACTTAGGCCGTTTTATAAAATCTCATAAAAACCCGAGCAGTTATTTTTAAATTTCCCTCTTTTTTTTTTCAAGCTAAGTTCACAACTGAAATGACCCTCATGTGAGCTGCAATCTCCCTAGCCCAATTGGTGCTTTTCTAGATCTTTGTGTGCGAATTGAGTGGAAGGTGTTAAATGTAGACATGTCTACTGTTTCTATTGGATTTTCTTTGATAGGGTACCAATTGTCATATGCGATATTTGGCTTTCAAAATGATCTAGGAGATTCAATAGCTTAATAACTTTTGTGCAAGAGATTTCAGAGAGAAAATATTGAGTCAGTGGCTTTTTCTTTAGGAATGAAAACAACACAAAAAATTATCTATCATCATGCATTGATCCAGCTATTTAGGCACTTTGGTACTCTTCTGAATAGACAATTTATATAGAGGCTCATAAAACTAAACATGATTTTTGTGTTTTTTTTTGCTATGCTTGGAGTGTCTTAACTGCAATGATATTCGCCGTGCAGGCTGGTGGAAGAAGCAGATTATGACTCGACTAAAGAGCTGTTTGGTAAGACAGGTGACGAGAAGACCCTTGATAATTTTATTCCCAAATCAGATAGTGACTTTGTGGAATATGCAGAGCTCATTTCACATCAGCTCCGTCTATATGAGGTGTGTAATTGTCGTTGTCTGTTTTGACTAAAAGTTGAGGATTTCTAACTTTTGCTGAGATATATATGCTTCCGTTATGTAGAAAAGTTTCCATTATATTGGTTTACTCAAGGCTGTCATGAGACTATCAATGACTGCTTTGAAGGCAGCAGATGCAAAAGAGGTTGCATCTTCTATCTCAGCAATTGCCAATGAAAAGCTAAAAGCAGAGAAGGAAGCAAATGCTGGTAAAAAGAAGACAGGTATGTTTTGTGTGCTTGAACTAGTTCTGACACTTTAGGCATCACGCATGAACTTGTGCTGAATGAGCTGATCCTTTGTAATGGATGGACTATCTATCACTTCTATAGATTTGTAGGATTGGTCTCAGATTGTTTCAATTGCTCTCGATTTTTCTGAAACCCATGGTGGGTGTTTCTCACTTGCTTCCCCTTGCCTGCAGGGTCTAAGAAAAAGCAGATCCTTGTTGACAAGTCAGACGATGAATTAGTTGTGAATGCCTATGATGGACTTGATGACTATGATTTCATGCGAGTGTTCCAGTTTGTTCGACACAAAAAGATGAGTTTTTGCATTTAAGCATTGATGTAGGGATAAGATCCTCCGGCATCCTCCCCCGAGATTGAGATTGATATGAGTGCTATTGCTGTACTTTGTTCAGTAACATAATGCATCGGACGTCTTTCTATATACTGTTGTCAGTTTTGTTCGTATGTGATACTCGATCTACATCTGTCTGCATGTATTATATGTTTATGCTTTGCACGAGTCCATAATGTAGGATGACATTTGGAAAAGTGAAATTGCTGTTTTTGAGGTTTTATTTATTTATTTAGACTCAGATTACAATATCCAAATTTGTTGATTGGATGAATATAATGCATGCGTGGTTGAAGAGCACATTACATTATGAAGTTGCAGTAGTAATTGTCGCCATTAATAGACAACCGAAGTGCACGGCATGGAGGTTTCACAACCAAATCGGAGTAGGGCATACTCTTCATCGGTTTCAGGGATGGAAGGCCAATCATGTGTATAGGGGTGCAAATATGCAAGTGCACCATTTAGCTTATTGGGCGTATCTGCTCGTTTTTTTTTAGCATTATTTTGATTTAACTTGGCTGTATATGGGTACTAATCTTCCTGATTGCAATTCTTCCGGATCAGTAGAATGTCTTGAATAAAAAAAAAAAATTGACCCAAACACACCTTGATACTTGAGAGGTAGATAGCAAGGGAAACAAATGTATCTTACATCTGTTCTAGGTCCTAAGGAGAGCCTGAACCATCTGGTGCAACTTGGTACACCCAACATTTCACCTGTGGAATCTGTTGTTATTGATGGTTCAAATATGTATATCTTTCAAAGGCCAACCACAGTACTCCCCTATACCCAAACTCCCGTCCCAGAAGTGCTTGATAAATACAGCCAACGCCATGACCAATAAATAGCCTACGTTTAGGATTTCAACGAATATATATGCTAATTAACTAATTTTTTTTCCAAGAAATATATATTAGATACGCAACGGGTTTGAATGAATTGTGAGAATGGCCTTGCAGAAAAGAATTATATCATATATATTGTTGACAGCTTGACCTGATCATTTGGTCGGAAAATGCTGACAGAACTAGACAGGAAGATTAGGATCTATGACTGCAAATGCAAAGCAGTAGGAAACCATGTTGCTAGTTTATCGATAAAAAACCACCAGCTTTTCGTGGGGAATTACAACATTTCTTGAATATTTTCGTGAAGAAAAATCATCTATTCCAGATCTTGACAATAGCCTCCTCATCCATGCATTCATGATGACGTCTTCCAACCGATCAGACCTAATAAAAGGGAAGGGGAACATCTTGGTCTAGTGAATGTTGGGGAAAAGAATACACAAATGCTGCAGATTGGAATCAAGGTATACGTATGCAGCATTTGTGTATTCCTTTCCACAACATTCACTACACCAAATAGTGGAGAAAACTAGAGCTCTCAACTGGGGGATGGCTCCTCCTTCTCCATGGCGTGACCCAGTTGAAGCGGAAACGGCCTCAGGATTGGTGCTGGTGGGCAAAGTATCATCGGAACGTGATTTTTCTCTGCATGCCATTCGAGGAGGGTTACAAAATGCTTGGCCGTTTGCAGCCAACTTAGTGGTATCTGAACTGGCCAAAAACATTTTTCTGTTTGAATTCGGATTTGCTGCTGCTCGATCGAAAGTCCTAGACAAGCAACCCTGGAACGTCAAGGGTTATTTAGTGGTGCTACAACAGTGGCCGCGGGGCCTTCCTTGGCAGGACATTGATTTGGACAAGTGCCTGGTGTGGGTTCAAATCCATAGCCTCCCCATGGATCGTTCAAATGGATACACAGCCAAATTTGTTGGGGATGCGATCGGGAGAGCTTTGGAATTGAAGGTGTGACATCCGTTTTTTTTTTCAGCTGTTTGACATATTTAAAAACTAGTATAAGATAATATTTGGAGTTTTTTAGTCTAAATTATTTCTTTGTTAATGATTTTTTTATCATACTTACTTGAATATTTAAATTCTCTTATTATTCGGCTAGGTGTTTGCATTTTGTCCGCATATTTATTTCTTTATGAGCTTCATATTTGCCATTAATTCATTTTACTTGCATTAGAGAATTTAATTCTATTCAAAGTCTTTCCAATGTCATCTTACTTTAATTTTATTTTCTTGCCGTAATTTTTTCATTAATTGACATATTTAATTATCTTTGCTTAACCTTTAATTATTTTTCAGCTTATAGCCGAATATAAGGTAAGCCTTATGGTTTTGTATATTTTTTTTCCACCATTATATTAAATCATACCATGACCTAATTAATGTTCACTGACTTGGTCGAATAGACACATGCATGGCTAGGTGATGATTTTTCTCTCTTTTCTTCCCCCTAGGTTTGGCCACCCCTTGTTCTCCCATTAGTCTTTGCTTTTTTTATTTTTATTTTTTTGTCTTCTAGTGCATGCATATTACGTGAGAAATAGAAGGCCAACCGGTTGTGTGTGTGTAGATTTTGTGTGATTTCTTTTGCCCTCATGATTGCCTAAGAAAGAGAAGTGGAGACACACGGCAATTGCTGCCTCTTTGCCGCCCAAGAGAGCCAATCTTTTGCTTGCTTCCATAGTTAAGTGAAGCTTAATGATTACCTAGCTAGGTGAGGTGGCAAGTTAGAGAAAAATCCTACATTTTTAACTATAGTTAACTAGCCCTCATTAAAGCCAAAACTGTATGAGCTAAATGGTCTCCTTGCTATTGTCGACTAAGAGAAAGAGAGAGAGTTAGAGGAAGAGGAGAGGGGTGAGCAAGGCAGATCGAAGGAAGAAGAAGAGAAGAAGAAGAAGAAGAGAATAAGGAAAGGGAAGAAAGAAAGGAAAAAAAAAAAATAGGAGAGAGAGGTAGGTCTTTGAGACCTTCGGCCATGGGAGAAAATTTCTCCCATGAGCCCTTCCTTTTTGCATCATTCTCCATTCTGTTTGTACCCCTCTTTTCCTAACGTGGTGACTTGTTTTTAGGTGTCTATTTTCAATGAAATCTAGCACCAACCGAATCTAGAGGTAAGGGGTTTAGTTGCATGTAGAAATTTGAGGGGAAAAATGAAAGTTTGGCTTGAGTCATGCAAAAATGTGCTCTTGATCTGATCCTATGTTTACACATCTTGGTTTGATGATTTTTCTATTTCATTTTGATTAAAAAACTACTCTATGTAGTTGCATGTAGGTGATGATGAGATTTTTGCCTTGTTCATGGTCAAATGCCCTAAAGTCATGCGTGTGTGACTTGATTTGTGAAGCTGAGATATGTTAAGGGTGATGTGGTGTCTTTTGGTCTCTGTCAGTAGGAGAAATGGTAAACATGGGAGCAAGAGCGCCGCGGGTTGGCCATAGGAAGAGGAGAGAATGCATGTATGTTCATCTCTTGCATTGCATGCCATTTTGGCACCTTTTCTTTGTGAATCCTCTCAAATAATGCTATGTTCGGTACTGATCTATAAGCATGTGATTTTGTTGAGACATAAGAGTTATGAGGGTGCTGGATATCACGTATGAGTGCTGCCAAAAAGAGAACAAATGCCATGCATGACTTTTCACATTGCTTTTATTGTACACGAACAAATGTCATGCATGACTTTTCGCATTGCTTTTATTGTACCCGATTGCTTAGTACTCTCTTTTGTGAAAAATATGTGGATTTAGGTCCTGAGAAAATTCTGGTAGGTCATTGTGGTGTACTGGACGAAGCCCTAAAAATTTCAAGAAGAAAAGATGTGAAAAAGAGGTAAAAATGACCAAAAAGGCCATCAGGGACAGTTTTGGGATTTTTGTAAAAATCAGGGGTAAAAATGTCATGACGTAAAATCTGGGCCTATGGCAGTGTTAAAATCTGTCTAGAGGACTTAGGCTAAAAAATTGGGCCGAAGTCCATTTAATTTCAAGGCCCAAATCACAAGGCCTCATAAGGGTCATAATCGGCCCATTAAGAAATAAATAAATAAAATGCAAGAGAAATTGAGTTTTAAGCTAGGAGGCCCAGATCTGATTAGATTGGGGCACTCCATTACAGGGTCCAATAGACCCAGCCACTTGTGGATTAATAAAGGTTATTAAATTAAAACTTAATTAAATATTTGAATAGTTAATTATTAAACATTACACTAATTTTATTAGTTAATAAACTTCAATTGACTAAGTAGTTTAGTACGTGTTAATTATTAGTCTTAATCAAAGGAAGGTCATTTAGATATGAACCTTAATCTAAGTTCTATTAAGTTAGAACATAATAGTATGTAATTAGTACGTACTAATATTTCTTTTCCTATTTAAAGTTCAAATGCATTCTTGTGCCATATCTTTACATTGTAAAATGTGAAAGTGCATATGTGCATTTTATAACGACTTATGTGAATTGTGAATCTTTTATGCTTATGATATGTTATACTGTCATAATCATCTCATGGGTATGGGAAACACTGTGATGACCGAAAATAGCCTATACTAGAGGTGGTTCTGAGATCGGGTGACGGTACTGTTCACATTGGGATAGTGCAAGCCGCCACTGATAGGATAGTGGTTGGTATCCCTAGGCGATGGAGCAATTATGCCTAACCAAGTCCTGATGCCGGGGCATAGGATAGTCCCAGAAGAGAGGAGGGACGCACAGCTCTGATTCTAGGGGTTAAACATGTGAAGGCAGGAGGCAACCCAAGAGGGGGGGAATTGGGTTCCAAACTTTTTCGCTTTTAACCCACCCGTGTTAGCAAAGTAAAGTCTAATTTAGCACAAGTATATTAAAACAACAAGTAAATATTTTAGCACAAGTATATTAAAACTAAATAAGTGCTAAATGTAAAGAGTAGGGATAGAGAAGCAAACACGTGATTTTTAGGTGGTTCGGCAAACCCGCTACATCCACCCTCAAGCTCCTTCCGAGCCTTGAGGTTTTCCCACTATCTTCAAATAGCATACATTCTAGCTTCCGGGTGCTAGAGAACCGTACAAGTTTTTCCCGGGCTTAACACTCAAACCCAAGTGGTTTTTCGGGCTCACCACTCACAACCTAACCAAGCTTGAGATATACCCTCTCTAAGCTTCTTCTTTAGTGAACAACCTCACTAAAGGAATGAAAAGAATCTCTCAAAGAGTCTCTATCTCTTGATTCACACAAAGACAAGGATATGAAAGTGTGTTTTGTGTGAATGATATGAGAAATATAGAAATATGAAGGTTTGGATATTTCTCAAGTATCTAAATGATATGTGGTCGTTGTGTATTTTGGATTATGAAGGTGTATTTATAGGCCACATATGAAAACTAGCCGTTTATAGCCGTTGGGGTCGATTTGAAAACCGTTGTCCGGTCGACCGCTTCAACTCAGCCGTTGCTCAACGGTCATATTTCAATGCTCAAATTTGTCTCATCACGCTACAAGCCGGTCGACCGCTATACCAATCATTTTCATAACCGCTACAATTAAAACCCATTTTTGACCTTTTGAAATCCCCAATTCAAAAACCAACTTCCCAAAAGTATAACAAGGTTTGGGAGTTTATATAAATGATTTGAAAACATTTAAAGTCATTTTGGTTTCAAACATGTGTAAGAAGTTTATGCACGTTTTGAAAGATATGCAAGTGTGTGATTCAAATCCTTGTCAAAAGTGAAACTAAGAGTTACAAGGTTTATACCCTAAGGTCTTGAAACTTCACTTTTGAGCTCCTTTTGCATCTTCTTCAAGTCTTTGGCTCTTTCATCAAAAATGTCTTTGTCTTTATTTCATCAAAATCTCGATTGTGCACAAAAGCCAACAATCTCCCTGATGATGATCTGACAGTTTATCCAAAAGGCAATATGATGACAATAAATTGATAGTTTTGGGATGACTCCCCCTATCTTTTGCAATTGGACAATCATTTGAAACTTGAGACAAAGCATTAGTAGCCAATATTTATAATCCAATTCAAAGGAGAATATATAGTCATTAAAAACTATCAACACATTTCTCCCCCTTTGTCACATCAAAAAGACAAAGGAATATGCATTCTAAGATATCCATCATATGATTCAAAGGGAATAGAGGCATATAGACATTTAAGAATCTCCCCCTTTGTCAATCAAAAAGTGAATGCATGGATGTAGCTTCAAAAAATAATCTTTTTCATCCAAAAGAACAATTTGAGGCTTTCAAATGACAATCATATTGAAATGGTATAGAGGATGACTAATGGGGACTCAAAAGTCCATCGCTATTACGATAGTAGCCCACCGAGTGGTTTGTACCAACCTCTTAGCTACCAATGACAATTTAAAGGTCATTCTCAACCAAAAAATTTAAGCTCACAAAATCTCATAAAAGTTCATGATTTTGTAAAAGTGTTAGCTCATAGAGATGTTCTATTTTGATAAATGCAAGAAATATGTCAAAGAAAAATACATTTGCATTAACACACCAACAATTTAGAACATATTCTCAATCAAGGATTAGAAGTTTACCAAAGGATTTTCCCTTAGCATTTGTCCTCAAATGTCACAAGCCTTCTTGATAGGCAAGTTTCATCCAAACACCATTTGTTGCTCCATCCTACAAGAGAATCAAGAAACCATTTTTGGTACCCAAGCTTTCTTGGGTCCTTCGGTGTTAGCCTTGGTTCCTTTTGGAACCCATGCTTTCTTGAGAGTCTTGCTCCCAAGTTTCTTTAATGCACAGTCAAAAATAAGATGCCCATCTTTTTTGCAAAAATGGCATGTTTGAGTAGGGTGCACAAATGACTTAGCCTTCACAAAATAATTCTTAAAATATTTTTGGTGAATAGAAGGCTTGTAGCCTAAGCCACTTTTGTCAAAGACACATCTTTGACTATAAGAATCAAATCTAAAGATTTTGTTCCTTGAGTAAACTTTTCAAGGATTTTGCTTTGAGAAACAATTTTGTTGTTCAAAGCAACTTTCTCATTTTCAAATTCTAAAGCTTTTTGTTGGAATAAATCATTTTCTAGCTTTAGAGTATCTCGCTCATTTTTCAATAAATCAATTTCTTTTGAAATCAAAATGAGTTTCTTTTTCAATGATGTATATTTTGAACCTAAGTTTTTCAAATTGACAAGAAGTTCATCAAAGGCATTTTGAAGTTCAATATATGAAAGTTTAGGTTCATCATCGGAAGAGTATACCTCATCATCATCCTCAAATGCCATGAGGCACATGTTACGATTTCTCCATCATCTTCTTCGGAGGAGGAGGAGCTTTCATCGTTAACATTCCAAGATGTCTTTTGTATTTGAGGCTTCTCTTCTCTTTCTTTCTTTTGAGGAAGTTCTTGAACTTTCTAGTCATCAAGACTATGTCTTCCTCATCGTCATCCTCATCTTTGATTATGGAGGATTTGAGAGCGATCCTCATCTTTTTCTTGCTCTCATCTTCATTCTCGAGCATTTGGATTTCATGGGTCATTAAAGATCCAATAGCTCATCTAGAGGAAGCTTGGTGAGGTCCTTGGCTTCTTGTATGGCGGTCACTTTGGCCTCCCATGACTTTGGTAGTGACCTAAGGATTTTTCTCACCAAATCGGAGTTAGTATAAGATTTACCAAGTGCATTCAAGGCATTTATAATTGTGGTAAATCTAGTATACATGACAGTAATGGATTCCTCTGGTGTCATTTTAAACAACTCATAATTATGAACAAGCATGTTGATTTTTGACTCTTTAACTTGGCTTGTTCCTTCATGAGTAATTTCTAAAGTATGCCATATATCTCTAGCATTTGAGCATGATGAAATTCTATTAAATTCTCCTCTATCCAATGCACAATATAATATGTTCATAGCTCTTGCATCTAGAGAGATTTTCTTTTTATCATTTGCATCATATTCATTTTCATTCTTGGGAGACTCCACTGCTCCAACTTTCTTTGTGGAATATGTGGACCATTCAATATGCATAACCACAAATCATAATCAATAGATTGAAAATAAATACTCATCCTAACTTTCCAATATGCATAATCACTACCATTAAAGAATGGTGGTCTAAGTGTGGAAAGTCCTTCAACTTGAGTGTTGAAGCTTGAAGTTGCCATTCTAACTCAAGATTTTTAAATCTTGTATAACGAGCACCAAGCTTTGATACCAATTGTGAGTCCTAGATTAAGGCAACCCAAGAGGGAGGGTGAATTGGGTTTCCAAACTTTTTCGCTTTTAACCCCCAAAACCGTGTTTGCAAAGTAAAGTCTAATTTAGCACAAGTATATTAAAACAACAGTAAATAAGTGCTAAATGTAAAGAGTAGGGATAGAGAAGCAAACACGTGATTTTTAGGTGGTTCGGCAAACCCGCCTACATCCACCCTCAAGCTCCTTCACCGAGCCTTGAGGTTTTTCCACTATCTTCAAATAGCATACACTCTAGCTTCCGGGTGCTAGAGAACCGTACAAGTGTTTTCCCGGGCTTAACACTCAAACCCACCCAAGTGGTTTTCGGGCTCACCACTCACAACCTAACCAAGCTTGAGATATACCCTCTCTAAGCTTCTTCTTTAGTGAACAACCTCACTAAAGGAATCACCTCTTTTGGATAGGAAGATTGAAGAATAAACTCTCTCAAAGAGTGGATATGAAATTGGAAATCTCTATCTCTTGATTCACACAAAGACAAGGATATGAAAGTGTGTTTTGTGTGAATGATATGAGAAATATAGAATATGAAGGTTTGGAATATTTCTCAAGTGATCTAAATGATATGTGGTCGTTGTGTTTTATTTTGGACGTTATGAAGGTGTATTTATAGGCCACATATGAAAACTAGCCGTTTATAGCCGTTGGGAGTCGTCTGTTAAAACGAGCCGGTCGACCGCTACATGAACCGGTCGACCGCTTCAAGTTACCGTTACTCAACGGTCATATTGTCAGAAGCTCAACAATCTATTTCAAATCAACCGGTCGACCGCTATACCAAGCGGTCGAAGACCGGTCGACCGCTTCACCAGCCGGTCGACCTCCTCAACTTAAGCACATGATCCGGTTCAATTAAAACCACGTTTTTGACCTCTTTGAAACACCCAATTTTAAAGACTTACTTCCCATAAGTATAAGAAAGGTTTGGGAGTTTGATTGGGGTGTTTTGAAACCTTTAAAAATATTTTAATCTTTCAAACAAAAGGTAAAACGGTTTATGCACGTTTTGAAAGATATGCAAGTGTGATTCAAATCCTTGTCAAAAGTGAAACTAAGAGTTACAAGGTTATACCCTAAGGTCTTGAATCTTCACTTTTGAGCTCCTTGCATCTTCTTGATCTTCTTTCATCAAAAACGTCTTTGTCTTTGAAGATGTCCGTTTTGTAAACTTGGTTCATTTATTGAAATCATCAAAATCTCGATTGTGCACAAAAGCCAACAGTTTTGTCTTTATTCTAGCTAATTAATTAGGGACATGCTATATTTTATGGTGATATAATGATTATGGAGACAAGACATTAATACCATTCATTGAATTTTAACTCAGTGTTATTGACACATGGCCAACAAGATAAAATTTACAAGAAACTACAGTTAGTTGGCCGACCACGAGATAAATAAGCACCCTTATTATTATTATTTTTTAAGATAATAATTAGGTGCAATAAAATCAATTGCATGAAAAAAATAAATTTAAATGTAATAAATTACTCTAAGTAAGAAATAATGATTAAAACAAGAATTTAAAATCAAGAAAAATGAATTATCCAATTGAATAAAACTCATATCACTAAAATAATTTAAGCTTAGGAAATTAATTGAAATAATGCAAGAAGAGAAAAATTAAGGGAAGAAATCACATAAGGAATTTAATGTAGCAAAAATGTAAATCTAAGTGCTAATGAATTTAGAAATTGAGGAAATCAAGACTAAAGTCAAAGTGCATATTTTCTAAAACTATTTATAGTAAACATCATACATACACCACCAAAGGTGAGGGGCATCACAGGGATGGTTACTAGCAGGACACCTGCTACCGACTCCACGGGTTCCCCACCGGTCACAGATCTTCTTCCCAACCCCTAACATACACCTTCCTCTAGCTCATCACGTTGAAGTTCACCTTCCTCCATGATGAGAATGCAAAATGTCTTATTTTTCTTCCTTAATTTTTAGTCTTTTATACTTATTTGGTGCCTAAATGTACTCATTATTCTTATGTTTTGATTTAGGATACAAATGGAGGCGTTAAGTGCAAAACAAAGTTAATTGGGCAATTTTGGACAGTTTCAGCATTGCTTCGTAATCTGGGCATAAATCTCTCATGCAAGCTCTGATTGAGATGATTCAAGATGATATGGAATGCAAAGACAAAGATATACAACTTTCATGTTTTAAGTTTTAAGAGCTACTAGCTGCATGAAGGACGAAATCGGGCTTGAAGTTGCGTCACCTACACTGTTGACGTTCTTGAACATTCCATATATTGCAATTATGATATGCAGATCTGACCTGTTAATTTTGGAAAGTTTCCAGACCTGGTGTACGAAAATTCCAGAGGAAAAACACCACTTTCTTAGTTTTATTAGGTCTCTATTTTATCTTTAATATTTTCCTTAAATAGTCAAATTTTGATATTGTTATAGTTTAGAATATATTTGAGAGATTTGCTAGGGTTGTAACACTTAGGTTGAATGGGTAAAAGAAAAATTGCAGCTATCAAACTTCTGAACTAGCCGCCTCTCTCTCCCCTCTCTTCTAACTTCTCTATCGAGTTTTCATCATGGCCTTGTGTAGCTAAACTTTTATACTTGGTCGAAGGGAAACGGAAGCCTCGGAATCAGTAAAACTATGAGATCTAATTTATTTTCATTGTTCAATTTATCTTTGAGTATTGGATGTTCTTCTATGCCTATTTTCATGATTGTCTCGTTTCATAACTAGGAGACCTACTAGTTTTTTATTTGTTGCAATCTAATGTTGGGTTAGATATCAAATCCGTAATTATTTGATCCCTCTAATTTGTGAAGCAACTAAGATTTAATGATTTGCTACATCAGAAATCATTAGATCTTAGGAAGAACAAATGACTAAATTAAATGCAACCGCTTGTGCTTGTGTTGTTTAGATTCATCGATCTCTCTAATTCTTAAGGCTGCTACTCAATTAAACCTTTAGCGCTTGTCTTGGGTTGTTTAGTAGTTAGGGTTAATTAGATCTCTTGTTTTCTAATTAACTGCGACTAAGAGAGATAGGAAAATAGTTCCAGCGGTGAATATTCAAAGTGTGAATTGATATATGCTTGCATCGATGATCAGTTGTAAAATTTTGATGGTGGATGTTAGCCTAGACCAAGGTTTGTTCTTTGATTGATTTCGATACTTTAATTTGAATTGTTCCTTAGTTTTTTTTCTTAAAATTATTTTCGTTATACTCAAAGCCCCCGTATCCTTGTTCATGTAGCATAAAACTAGGCTAGATACTCTCCATGGGAACGATCCTTACTCGCACCACTGCATGTATTTTTAGGAGTTTAGGTTTATTAATTTGGTTGCCTACGACAGCACACCACTCCAGCTCCGGTGGCTCATCAAGTCATGGCCTCTAGTGCTCCCTCTGTGGACAACAGCGCAACATCGCACGATATTTCTCCAGGGCTTTCAAATGCCCAAATGCAACAACTTATGGAATTCTTGAATTCCAAAAATGCCCCTACAGTCAACCCCGTGGTCAACTTTGCTGGTAACATTGCCTCTTTTAACTCTGCTTCTCTTAATCTTGATGCTGAAAGGGTAATTGATTCAAGGGTCTCTGATCACATGATTTTACACACCACTAATCTTAAAAATATAACATCTCTTCATAGTTCATGTCCTATAAAATTACCAAATTGTGAGACAATTTTGATTACTCACTCAGGCACTATTAATTTATCTCCTACTTTTCATCTTGATAATGTTCTTTTTGTTCCTCAATTTAAATTCAATCTCTTATCTATTAGTAAAATTATCGCTGCTCTTAACTATGTTGCCATTTTTTTTTTCATCGTTTTGTGTTTTTCAGGACCTTGCAACGAAAAGGCTGATTGGAACAAGTGAAGTTCGTGATGGACTCTACTATTACAAACCTTTCACTGCCTTCGCTTTTCAGTCTACTTGTGCCTCATCCCCTCCTTTATGACATGCTCGTCTAGGTCACCCTTCTTTACAATGCATTTCCAAAATTCTTAATGTTTTCCCAACTAGTTTCCATTATGATGTTTGTTCTCGTGCAAAAAAATTTTGCTTACCTTTTTCTCTTAATTTGAATGAAAGGATGTCTTGTTTTGATCGCCTATATTATGATATTTGGGGTGGATATTCCAACCCCTCTATTTCCTGTGCTCATTATTTTTTAACTATTGTAAATGATTTTTCACACCACTTTTGGGTTTATTTAATGCGTTTTAAATCAAATACATATTCATGTCTCACACAATTCTATGCTTTTGCGCATACTCATTTTAATCATAAAATAAAAATCATTCGTACTGACAATGGTTAGTAATTTCATGAAAGGACGTGTGTCGAAATCCCTCAACATAATGGCGTGGCCGAACGAAAATATCGTCATCTCCTTAATGTGGCTCGATGTCTCCACTTTCATGCCCACCTTCACATCAATTTTTGAGGTGAATGCATTTTGACTGCTATATATCTCATTAATAGGACTATATCCCCCCTCTTGAAAAAAATCTCCCTATGAACTCATTTTTCAAAACTTACCCTCCTACCATCACTCACGTGTTTTTGGTTGTCTATGCTATGCTCACACTATCGCATCTCACTGCGATAAATTTTCCCCTCGCACTCAACGTTGCACTTTTCTTGGTTACCCTCCTCATCATCGCACTTATTGTGTCTACGATCTCGATACTCACAAAATCCACATTTCACGTGATGTTACTTTTCAACAATCATTCTCTTCATCCTTCTCCTACTCCCATCATTCCTTTACCCATCCCTGATCTCTCATCCTACCCTCACCTTCCTGCTGCCTCTTCTACCCCTTCTCCCCTTCCCTCACCCTCATTCCCACCACCTTCATCCCCACCACTTTTATCCCCTCCACCTCTCCCTCCTCCATCCTCCAGGCATAAACGCCATATGATTAGACCTTCTTACCTTCATGACTACCTTTGTCCAACTCTTTCTTCGTCCATCCCAACTTCGCTTTCCTCTCACCTTCCCTAAGGTACGGCTTACTATCTCTCCTCTCATTTATCTTATTATCGATTTAACTCTCAACATTTATCTTTTATTGCTTCATTATCTCAACAACATGAACCTTCTACATACTATAATGCCATCCACCATTCTCACTGGCATAAAGCTAAGCAAGCTGAGGTAAAGGCTTTGGAATCCAATCATACTTGAACTCTTCAACCTTTCCCTCCAGGTAAGAAACTCATTGGTTGTAAATGGGTTTACAAAACCAAACTTCGCTCTGATAGTTCCATTGAACGCTACAAAGCGTGCTTGGTTACCAAAGGTTATACACAGGTAAAGGGTCTTGATTATCATGACACTTTTGCTCCCGTCGCTAAACCTATTCTGTTTGTTGTGTTCTTGTAGTTGCCATCATTAATCGTTGGACACTCCACTAGCTAGATGTCAACAATGTCTTCCTCCATGGCAACCTCGATGAGAAAGTTTACATGTCACCACCCCCTGGGTATTGTCATAAGGGGGAGTCTCTTGTTTGCCGTCTGTAAAAATCTATTTACAACCTCAAGCAAGCCTCACGAAACTAGTTTGCCAAATTATCTTTTGTCCTATTGGAAGCTGGTTTTCAACAATCTCAAGCCGACCACTCCTTTATTTCCTCACAAAGTTCTTTCACTCTCATTCTTGTTTATGTTGACAATATTCTTTTGGCAGGCAATGATTTCTCTCGCATTCATCACCTCAAGGAGTTTCTTAGCACACGCTTCAAAATTAAAGATCTCGGCTCTTTGAAATATTTTCTTGGCCTCAAAGTCTCTCATTCATCCTCTGGCATCTTCCTCGATCAATGCAAATATACAAGACATTCTCAATGATAGTGGCCAACTTGGTTCCCAATCCGCTCTCACACCTATGGAACAAAATATGAAGCTCAACGACTTTGATGGTGAACTCCTGTTCGATCCAAGTCTCTTTCTCTACCTAGTTGGTCGCCTCGTTTTCTCAGTCAATCTCCTCAGTCAGTTCATGCATGCTCCTCATCAGTCACATTACGACACCGCTACTCGAATTCTACAGTATTTAAAATCTACACCTGGTCAAGGTCTTTTTTTATCCCACTAACAATGCTTTAAAGGTCTCCGCCTACTTTGACTCTAACTGGGCCAGATGCCCAACTACTCACCGCTCCACTACTGGGTTTTTCATTCAACTTGGCTCCAGCCCTATCTCCTGGTGCACCAAAAAACAACCTACTGTCTCCCACTCCTCTGCTGGAGCTGAATACCGTACCATGGCCTCTATTACTTGTGAACTTACTTAGCTCCGAACTCTTCTCCATGATCTGCAAGTTTCTCACTCTCAGCCATGAACCTTTATTGCGACAACCAAGCTGCCCTCCACATTGCCAAAAATCCTATATTCCACGAGCGCACCAAACATATCAAAATTGATTGTCACATTGTTCATGAGAAGCTTCGCAGTGGCTTCCTCAGTACTGCCCATGTTCCCGCTTCCGATCAGATAGTAGACATTTTTACTAAACTATTAGGTCGTGAGTTATTCTACCACTTATCTCGCAAGTTGGGCATTACGGATCTTCATGCTCCAACTTGAGGGGGAGTACTAAATGCACAACAACCATATTTTGATTTCATTAGTAAATATTGGGGGTAAACTCATAGTTAGCCTCTATGTTTGGGCAAAAATCCTACCTTATTTTTTAATCCAGCAATTTGAGACCCATAACTTTCAAAACCTATCAATCTTCACCCCCGGTCTAAATTAGACGTTAAATCAAACGGAAAAACATGAAAAATGACTGCCCCTCCAAAAAAATTACTTTAAAAATTTATTAAAAATAAAAATGATTTTTTTTAAAAAATAATATTTTAAATAAAACTATTGAAATCTATTTCAATAATCTATTTATTTTAATTTATTTCCAAATTTAGAGATTTACAACCTCACTCAGCAGCTATCAAACTTCTGAACTAGCCGCCTCTCTCTCCCCTCTCTTCTAACTTCTCTATCGAGTTTTCATCATGGCCTTGTGTAGCTAAACTTTTATACTTGGTCGAAGGGAAACGAAGCCTCGGAATCAGTAAAACTATGAGATCTAATTTATTTTCATTGTTCAATTTATCTTTTGAGTATTGGATGTTCTTCTATGCCTATTTTCATGATTGTCTCGTTTATAACTAGGAGGCCTACTAGTTTTTTATTTGTTGCAATCTAATGTTGGGTTAGATATCAAATCTATAATTATTTGATCCCTCTAATTTGTGAAGCAACTAAGATTTAATGATTTGCTACATCAGAAATCATTAGATCTTAGGAAGAACAAATGACTAAATTAAATGCAACCGCTTGTGCTTGTGTTGTTTAGATTCATCGATCTCTCTAATTCTTAAGGCTGCTACTCAATTAAACCTTTAGCGCTTGTCTTGGGTTGTTTAGTAGTTAGGTTAATTAGATCGCTTGTTTTCTAATTAACTGCGACTAAGAGAGATAGGAAAATAGTTCTGAATATTCAAAGTGTGAATTGATATATGCATCGATGATCAGTTGTAAAATTTTGATGGTGGATGTTAACCTAGACCAAGGTTTGTTCTTTGATTGATTTCGATACTTTAATTTGAATTGTTCCTAGTTGTTTTTCTTAAAATTATTTTCGTTATACTCAAAGCCCCCGTATCCTTGTTCATGTAGCATAAAACTAGGCTAGATACTCTCCATGGGAACGATCCTTACTCGCACCACTGCATGTATTTTTAGGAGTTTAGGTATTATTAATTTGGTTGCCTACGACAGCACACCACTCCAGCTCCGGTGGCTCATCAAGTCATGGCCTCTAGTGCTCCCTCTGTGGACAACAGCGCAACATCGCACGATATTTCTCCAGGGCTTTCAAATGCCCAAATGCAACAACTTATGGAATTCTTGAATTCCAAAAATGCCCCTACAGTCAACCCCGTGGTCAACTTTGCTGGTAACATTGCCTCTTTTAACTCTGCTTCTCTTAATCTTGATGCTGAAAGGGTAATTGATTCAAGGGTCTCTGATCACATGATTTTACACACCACTAATCTTAAAAATATAACATCTCTTCATAGTTCATGTCCTATAAAATTACCAAATTGTGAGACAATTTTGATTACTCACTCAGGCACTATTAATTTATCTCCTACTTTTCATCTTGATAATGTTCTTTTTGTTCCTCAATTTAAATTCAATCTCTTATCTATTAGTAAAATTATCGCTGCTCTTAACTATGTTGCCATTTTTTTTTTCATCGTTTTGTGTTTTTCAGGACCTTGCAACGAAAAGGCTGATTGGAACAAGTGAAGTTCGTGATGGACTCTACTATTACAAACCTTTCACTGCCTTCGCTTTTCAGTCTACTTGTGCCTCATCCCCTCCTTTATGACATGCTCGTCTAGGTCACCCTTCTTTACAATGCATTTCCAAAATTCTTAATGTTTTCCCAACTAGTTTCCATTATGATGTTTGTTCTCGTGCAAAAAAATTTTGCTTACCTTTTTCTCTTAATTTGAATGAAAGGATGTCTTGTTTTGATCGCCTATATTATGATATTTGGGGTGGATATTCCAACCCCTCTATTTCCTGTGCTCATTATTTTTTAACTATTGTAAATGATTTTTCACACCACTTTTGGGTTTATTTAATGCGTTTTAAATCAAATACATATTCATGTCTCACACAATTCTATGCTTTTGCGCATACTCATTTTAATCATAAAATAAAAATCATTCGTACTGACAATGGTTAGTAATTTCATGAAAGGACGTGTGTCGAAATCCCTCAACATAATGGCGTGGCCGAACGAAAATATCGTCATCTCCTTAATGTGGCTCGATGTCTCCACTTTCATGCCCACCTTCACATCAATTTTTGAGGTGAATGCATTTTGACTGCTATATATCTCATTAATAGGACTATATCCCCCCTCTTGAAAAAAATCTCCCTATGAACTCATTTTTCAAAACTTACCCTCCTACCATCACTCACGTGTTTTTGGTTGTCTATGCTATGCTCACACTATCGCATCTCACTGCGATAAATTTTCCCCTCGCACTCAACGTTGCACTTTTCTTGGTTACCCTCCTCATCATCGCACTTATTGTGTCTACGATCTCGATACTCACAAAATCCACATTTCACGTGATGTTACTTTTCAACAATCATTCTCTTCATCCTTCTCCTACTCCCATCATTCCTTTACCCATCCCTGATCTCTCATCCTACCCTCACCTTCCTGCTGCCTCTTCTACCCCTTCTCCCCTTCCCTCACCCTCATTCCCACCACCTTCATCCCCACCACTTTTATCCCCTCCACCTCTCCCTCCTCCATCCTCCAGGCATAAACGCCATATGATTAGACCTTCTTACCTTCATGACTACCTTTGTCCAACTCTTTCTTCGTCCATCCCAACTTCGCTTTCCTCTCACCTTCCCTAAGGTACGGCTTACTATCTCTCCTCTCATTTATCTTATTATCGATTTAACTCTCAACATTTATCTTTTATTGCTTCATTATCTCAACAACATGAACCTTCTACATACTATAATGCCATCCACCATTCTCACTGGCATAAAGCTAAGCAAGCTGAGGTAAAGGCTTTGGAATCCAATCATACTTGAACTCTTCAACCTTTCCCTCCAGGTAAGAAACTCATTGGTTGTAAATGGGTTTACAAAACCAAACTTCGCTCTGATAGTTCCATTGAACGCTACAAAGCGTGCTTGGTTACCAAAGGTTATACACAGGTAAAGGGTCTTGATTATCATGACACTTTTGCTCCCGTCGCTAAACCTATTCTGTTTGTTGTGTTCTTGTAGTTGCCATCATTAATCGTTGGACACTCCACTAGCTAGATGTCAACAATGTCTTCCTCCATGGCAACCTCGATGAGAAAGTTTACATGTCACCACCCCCTGGGTATTGTCATAAGGGGGAGTCTCTTGTTTGCCGTCTGTAAAAATCTATTTACAACCTCAAGCAAGCCTCACGAAACTAGTTTGCCAAATTATCTTTTGTCCTATTGGAAGCTGGTTTTCAACAATCTCAAGCCGACCACTCCTTTATTTCCTCACAAAGTTCTTTCACTCTCATTCTTGTTTATGTTGACAATATTCTTTTGGCAGGCAATGATTTCTCTCGCATTCATCACCTCAAGGAGTTTCTTAGCACACGCTTCAAAATTAAAGATCTCGGCTCTTTGAAATATTTTCTTGGCCTCAAAGTCTCTCATTCATCCTCTGGCATCTTCCTCGATCAATGCAAATATACAAGACATTCTCAATGATAGTGGCCAACTTGGTTCCCAATCCGCTCTCACACCTATGGAACAAAATATGAAGCTCAACGACTTTGATGGTGAACTCCTGTTCGATCCAAGTCTCTTTCTCTACCTAGTTGGTCGCCTCGTTTTCTCAGTCAATCTCCTCAGTCAGTTCATGCATGCTCCTCATCAGTCACATTACGACACCGCTACTCGAATTCTACAGTATTTAAAATCTACACCTGGTCAAGGTCTTTTTTTATCCCACTAACAATGCTTTAAAGGTCTCCGCCTACTTTGACTCTAACTGGGCCAGATGCCCAACTACTCACCGCTCCACTACTGGGTTTTTCATTCAACTTGGCTCCAGCCCTATCTCCTGGTGCACCAAAAAACAACCTACTGTCTCCCACTCCTCTGCTGGAGCTGAATACCGTACCATGGCCTCTATTACTTGTGAACTTACTTAGCTCCGAACTCTTCTCCATGATCTGCAAGTTTCTCACTCTCAGCCATGAACCTTTATTGCGACAACCAAGCTGCCCTCCACATTGCCAAAAATCCTATATTCCACGAGCGCACCAAACATATCAAAATTGATTGTCACATTGTTCATGAGAAGCTTCGCAGTGGCTTCCTCAGTACTGCCCATGTTCCCGCTTCCGATCAGATAGTAGACATTTTTACTAAACTATTAGGTCGTGAGTTATTCTACCACTTATCTCGCAAGTTGGGCATTACGGATCTTCATGCTCCAACTTGAGGGGGAGTACTAAATGCACAACAACCATATTTTGATTTCATTAGTAAATATTGGGGGTAAACTCATAGTTAGCCCTCTATGTTTGGGCAAAAATCAAGTTACTACCCTTATTTTTTAATCCAGTTTGAGACCCATAACTTTCAAAACCTATCAATCTTTCTAAATTAGACGTTAAATCAAACGGAAAAACATGAAAAATGACTACCCTAGCCAATTTACAATTTCGGTCGGGATTTTACTCTCATAAAATAGTAATTATAAAAAAATATGGCGACAAAATTATCATTTCGAGCGCAAAAAAATTATTTTCCTTTAAAATTAATGAAACACTTTAACGCAAGGTGCAGTATTTGAAATCAATTATTGATTGGTGCAATGTGATAAAAAAGAATAGATAAAAGAGCAAAGTGTCAAAATCCTAGTAATTGGAAGATATAATTTTGATTATGTTTGGTAGAATCGAAATCTTCATTTTGTAAAGGTGGAAAAAAATCATATTGTAGAAATTCAAAAATTTAAAATTTTTTATTTGGCTTATGTGTAGTTAGCTAGAGTGGCCCTGCCATCCCTTTGGTTGTACAAGCTGTCGTGTTGGGTCTCAACCAAGTATGACACCACGTGATTGAAAACAACCGTGTCCATAATTTAAGAAAACAAAAATAGGAGAGGAAGGGAATGAAGTTAAAATTCCTAAATCCCCAATAGCTCCCAATCTCGAAAATTTCGAAACTGAAAATCGCTAAAAAGAGTTCCTCAAAAGGAGTTTTAATTGGGAATGCAAATAAAAGTGTTGTAAGAGCATCCTCCAATTGATGAAAATTCGCAAAGTTTCATTTGTTCACCTAAATTTTTTCGCAAACATTTGCGCTATTCTCTTGGCAATTCTTCGACGGTAGTCAGCGTTATTTTTCACATATTTGACATTGCCAACTCGTTGCCAAGGCACAATAACCGGTCTTGCTGATGATGATATTAACGGTAATGATTACACGATAACTATTATGATTTACACAATAGGCAACAATGATTTGAATTTTCGAAGGTAAACTAGTTGTGTCTTTATAGCGATTGTTCCTATATTTGTGTCTATAAAGATCAAGCGTATAAGAGTCATATACAATATTTAGTCATAGTTAATCAAAAATCAAGTTGGAGGTCCGTTAAATCTTTTGCCGCATAATATTTAATAGATTCAAATCATCCTATTGTGCATAATGTTATCGCCATAGTTTACCGTTGAATATCAAATCATATTGTGTAAATCATAATAGTTATCGTGTAATCGTTAATATCATCATTTATTGTGCCTTGGCAACGAGTTGGCAATGTCAAATATGTGATTCTGTAAATTGCGATAACGCTGCCAAACCGTCATCTACACTACCGTTAATCACCCCTCATCTCAAATCGAAGAATTGCCAAGAGAATAGCGCAATGCCGGTATGTTTGCGAAAAAATTTAGGTGAACAAATGAAACTTTGCGAATTTTCATCAATTGGAGGATGCTCTTACAACTATGGTTAAGAGTTTAAAGTTGTAAGGAAACTTTTATTTGCATTCATATTAAAAGGAAGAGTTTGGAGTTTTGACCGAAAGTTTTATTGATTAGAGAAATTAGGAATTAAAACTCCTTTTGAGGAACTCTTTGAAAGCAAAAGAGATTAGCGATTTTCAGTTTCGAAATTTTCGAGATTGGGAGCTATTGGGGATTTAGGAATTTTGGAGAGGGGGCACACAACTTCATTCCCTTCCTCTCCTATTTTTGTTTTCTTAAATTATGGACACGGTTGTTTTCAATCACGTGGTGTCATACTTGGTTGAGACCCAACACGACAGCTTGTACAACCAAAGGGATGGCAGGGCCACTCTAGCTAACTACACATAAGCTTGATGTATGACAAATAAAAAATTTTAAATTTTTGAATTTCAAATAGAAAATTTTGAGAGTTTGATTTTTACTGAGTTTTAAAAAAATAAGTGAAAAAGTTTAAAATATTTGATTATAAAATAAATTTTATTATAGTTTGTTAAAAAATAAGGAGATAAAGATTTGATGTAATTTTTTAATGAAAAATTAATGGAGTTTGTTAAAAAATAAAGATTAAAAAAATTTAATATGATTTTTTTCTAATGAGAAAGTATTGGAATTGGTATGAAAATGTGTTGAAATTTGTGTGAAAATTTTGAGATTAAGTTGTTTGACTATTAAAATTTTACTTTGTGAAAATTTTCTTTACAAAATGAAGATTTCGATTCTACCAAACATAATCAAAATTATATCTTCCAATTACTAGGATTTTGACACTTTGCTCTTTTATCTATTCTTTTTTATCACATTGCACCAATCAATAATTGATTTCAAATACTGCACCTTGCGTTAAAGTGTTTCATTAATTTTAAAGGAAAATAATTTTTTTGCGCTCGAAATGATAATTTTGTCGCCATATTTTTTTATAATTACTATTTTATGAGAGTAAAATCATAATTTTAGAGGCTAAAAAATAAATTTCAATGGAGGGTGTAAAGTGTCACAAATCAATAGTTAGTGGATATAATATGACAAAAATAATATAGTAGGTGCAAAGTATCAAGACTCATATAGTTAGAATATACAAAATGTATTTATCTAAAAAAAATTCTTCTTGTGATAGAAAGCAAGAGAAAATGAATAATTATCACAACAACTTAAATTAAGAGAAACCAATTGATAGGGACTTATGAACATATTAGCAGTGATAATCTTTTCGCCTAGAGTGATTTAGGTACAAGAAGTAAAAAGTATTTTTTTAATTGATCAAATCTCCTTACACACGGATTTTTTTGGATTCAGATTCGCATGAAATTTTTTTATTGGACATAATGTAAATGAAAAAGTTCGAATTTGTTTAATTATCTTGGACAAAAAGACTGGAGTAACGAGAAAAATCTGGACAATTGTTTTATGCATCTTTGGTCGACTCGTTTGTCTGCTATATAATATACTTGAACAATGACATACCAAGTTATAGCCTCAATCAACGCAACCAACAATCTTTAGTTGCACATTCAAATAGATTCGCAAGCCGTTAGTCATTCGTGAGTCACGCTTCCACCAAACCCATCCAATTTTATATGGATTTGAGAGCCCCGATAAACCAATAAAACAAGATCCAGTTGCTTATATGTCAAACAAAAGACAAGGACCCGTCCAAGAAAAAACATTGACGCGCTCATGCCTATCCAATCAGATTCCCACAAGAGCACGTGCCGAACCTTTGAGGATGGGGAAAAAAGATATCTAGACCCCTTTTTCAGTTGTACAGAGCGCCGTTACTCGCTTCCGTTAAGTTACTTTTCTTTTCTCTATAATCATCTCCGTTATCTGCGGCGGTTTGCTCTTTTCCAACTCCTTTTGACAGTTTTAGGGAGGGGGGAGTTCTGGACTCGGACATAATCATAATAGTACCTCATTGGTTGGAAAAACATAACAGACGAATGTTAAACTCCAACATCAGCGGCGGACCCAGGGAGAGAAGAGACTCCTGGCCCCTCAGTCCTCTGAAGTTTAAGTGTCATTTTTCTTTTTAATAAATTTGGAGAGAGGAAACATTGTTAATTAACATGTGTTTATGTATATAAACTTCATTAATTTTCTACTTTTATATTAGTTTCTATATATAAATATACAAACTTATTTAGTAATATATTATTATTTCGCCCCCCATCTAAAAATATCTTAGGTCCTCTAATATCCAACGTGATCACATCAGACCAATCAAGAGAGACTTCCTAAACTCTAACTTATGACCTCTAAATACCTATCAAGATTTTTTATAATTTTTTATTTAAATTAAACTATTTAGACAATATTTGCAGACTTAAAATATTGAGAAATTTTTTATGTGTCCAAAATTTTTGAATGCAAATATAACTAATTGAAACTTTCACTTCAAAAACTAGTAAAAAAAAATTTTAAAAATATTTATTTCTTTCCATCGAATAATTTCTTTCTATTATAATAAACATATAAAAATTCACTTAAATATTTATTAACTTTTTTACTGACTTTTATAAAACTATATTTTTTACTATTTTTTCTTAAAATTTAATAAAACTCTAATATGTTTTAATTTTACAACATTCTCAAAACCTTATTATTATTGCCTGTGTAACATTTCGGACAATTTGAACCCTACCATTAAGTAATTATTAATGATATTCTAAATTCTTGATAGGAAAAATTATACTACTTACTTCTTGAAATAGACATTACCAAAAAAAAAAAATATATCAAGAAAAAGGATTTCTGGCAGGCCGTCATTTTCCCGGGAGAGTGTCGGTGGTGTAACAAGAAACTCAAAGCTCAGTCAAATAAGAAAAATAATAAAACTTATTTAACGTGAAAGAGACAAAGCAAAAAGAAAATAGAAGATAATGGTTGGAAAATTAGATTTCAGGCAAGGCGTCGTTTTCTCGGGGAAGTGTCGGTGGTCTTATAAGAAACTCGAAGGGCGTTGCAGTTGTGTTTGGCTCTGGTACTGTGCAACGTGTCTTTGAAAACTTTCCATTTTAGCTACCTAATACACTCGGCTACACAGACTCTCTCACCTCTCTCTTAACCTAAACCAAATCTCAGGGAGAGAGGTAGAGAGAATGGGGGTGGACTTGAGGCAAGTGGTGGCTGGGGCACTCACGCTCACCATGTTCGTGATGCTGGGGAACATGATCAAGCGTGACCATTTTGACTCTGTTGAAGTAAGCTCAACCACATCACACTTCCCGCTCTCTCTCTTTCTCTCTGTGTCTCGTCTCTTTATGCCTCAACTGATCCACTACTATTTGCATTTTACAAGATATGATGTATTGTCTTACGTACCACATCCGATCTGCTTCACATTTATAGAAGATACTGAGAATACGACGAAACCATTTTTTATTGTTCTTCTTTTGAAATCAGAGAATTCGACAGACTTATTTGCTCTAGATTGCCTCTTTAATGAGGAAAATAGAAAAGTGAAGGGGGGAAAAAACATCTGTTTATATTTCTCGATCTATAAATTGTGTTTTTTCCTATTATCTTCTTGGCAACAAGAGCAGTTAAAGCATACATATTTGATTTTTTTTTCCCTTTGTTTTAAACACTATCCTGATCTATATTTGCTGTTGCCAACGGTTGCAAGTTCCAGATGAATTCCTGTGAGAACTCAGTTATATTTGCTTTGTTTTCTTGCAAAGAATGACCAAGTTGTTTTTGTAAAGGAAAAACTTCCCGGAGGAGCAAGCAATTTCGAGAATGAGAGGGCCACGCTCTCGGAGCAGGTTGCTGGTAATTTTTTGAGAAAGAGTGGGGGGCTTTGGAATGAGGATGGCCAGCAGCTAAAACCTTGTTGGGACAAGCCGGTTTTGGGTAAAATTTGATTTACTGCTTAGAAAATGACCAAGAATTTCGTATTTGTATCACATTTGTGTTTGTGTATTCCTTCACCATATACCTTCATCTTCTGCTTGGGTTTGCAGGCGATGTAGAGCCAACAGGCGGGTTTGTCACTATGTCGTTAACTAATGGCCCTGAGTACCATGTCTCGCAGGTATCCCTGCTATTCTGACTAACTGTCTTGAGGTATTGCGGTGTGGCACAAGCTGTATCATTTAGGTCAAGCTGTGTTTTGAACAATAACTTAAAAATTGGTTTTTGATAATGCTGTTTGTCGATATGTGGTCTTTTAGTTTTATAAGATAGTCAAAGAAAAGTATACTGAGTACATAAAGAGTTGCAGGGGTCAAAGGCTATCATTTGGTTTCCCTTGGCAATCCTTGTTAAACCCAGCTTGTGCTGATGAACATATTATTTGGTTTATACTTAGAAGTAACCTAGGTCTTGACCTTCACCTCTTAACATTAGACCTTGGTGTCAAGATGTGCTCATCATTTTTTTTTTTCTAGATTTTGTCTTCTGATTTTGGTACTTAAAACTTGGAATTCCTGCTTTCATTTTCTTCCATTTTTCTATGACTTCGTCATTTGTTTGGTTTTGACTTTTTAGTTTACTAGCAAAATTTGGTGCCCCAGCCTTAGTTGGCTAGGCCCCAAATAATAGTCAGCGATGCTTTAGTATTCTCAAAGAATCCAAATGAACTCCAACAATTCTGAGATGATAAGGGGGCTATGGAGTAATTTGGGCGCTGATGCAAAAGCACATACAGTATACTTTTTCTTTGGCTCAATGTTGTTTGTTTATACAACCCATGAACTGCTACAAGAATCCCTTCTTCATTTTCTCTTTGCAATTCCAAATCTAACTGTAGAATACTAAGTAAACTGCAAGCCTACTGCAATGCAGGCTCACGCAGACATCTTGCTAAATTTGTACTGCTTAAGTTTATTGTAGTTTTGATAGCTAATATCACCCACGAACAATGATATGGCATTCTTGTATGAGTTGCTCGACGTAAAACTCAATTGTGGTGCTTCTTCCTACCGCTGACAATAGGATTTTAACTACATCCCATAAAGAGAATACTTGAGCAATTGAGAGCATATGGGAAATAGATTTTTCATACATCTTTTACTCCTATTACGCCTTGAGAGACAAGTCCTAAAACATGTGATGTATAGCATACTCTTTCCATGATTGGCTGGTTTGAATGCTACTTTGGATGCCTATCTAGCTGAGAATTCACACAAAAATTTTGGTTTAAAATCCATGACTTAATGTTAAACTTCAAACCCATTGGCCCCATTCCTTTTGGAAAAGCATACTCCTTGATGTTAGTGTTGAGGAGGTTGAGACCAAGATTGCATGGAAGGCCAGAAAAAAGATGGTGATTATGATGCTCACGTGGAGGATGTGAAAGCCAGGCAAGAATTTGGCAATAAGTTGCTGAGGCAAAAGAGAAAGTTCAATGGACTAAAGAATGCATGACAAACATGAAGATGGTAAAAGTGCAAGACGAGCACAGGGGTGAATGTGGACTAGCTAAAGACCGGGAGTGGAATTCTTCTTAGAACTATTTGAGCCCATTGATTTGTTGGTTCCAATTTAATTAATGTTGAGGAGCAAAGAAAGTGATCCCCTTGTCATCCTAGCTTTTTCTGTGTTACTTTGTGTATTTCAAGATCTATTTGTTGACTCACGAGAACATTTGCATGGCCTTGTGTAACTGTTACGCATAGATTTGTTTTCTTGTTTGGATTTTATGCGCCAAGCTCAGAGAACCTCTAAGCCACATTTTCACTTGGTTTGCATGACTGTTAAAGTGATCTTTAATGTCTGACTCTAACTTCCTCCTAATACTACTATATCAAATTATATGTTGTATCAAGACCTTCATCCATATCTAACCTGCTGTAAGTTACCGGTAAGATTATCTTTTCAAGTCCACATTTTGAAACATTCCTTTGTGTTTCTGGTTTAACCCATTTGCAATCGTATAATTGTAGATTACATTTTAATTAGACCTAGATTAATTTTGAAAGAGATCAAGACTGGTGTTTGTCTTGATTAGTTGTTTTCCCTGTACTATTTTCTATATTGCACTTGCCCATCAATTGCACAAGCTGTTCTACAAGTCTTGAAATATGTACTGTACTGGGTACATATCTCATGACCATATGGTTTCTCCTAGTTGGTATATATCATCAGATTATGTTTTTTTTTTTTAAATCCCCATGTTGTTTTTAATGTCTAAGCAGGACATTCTTGATGTCTTTTGAAGAGAAGTTTCACAGTGCTATTCTTAAGTCTAATAATGTCTCGGTTTTGGCATGATGTTTGGTGTGGCGATATACCTCTTAGTTGTTTGTTTCCGGTTGTGTTCTCTTTGGCTCGGTGTAAGGATGGGATGGTAGCGGATTATTTGTCGAATGATACACTTTCTTTGGTTCGGGATATTCAGTTCTTGAGATCTGTAAACAATTGGGAAATGACAGAATTTACAGCTTTCTACTCCACTCTTTATGCTATGGTATTTTGTTGAGACAGTGAAGACAAGTTGGTTTGGATGGGAGCTAAGGATGGCGTTTTCACTGTTAAACCTCTATTTCTGGTGGTACGTCATAGTTGTTTCTTTGGCATGGGGTTTGGCGGACTAAGGTACCTATGAGAGTTTCGTTCTTTGAATGTGAGGCTACGCATGCTAGGAATTTGACTATTGATAATCTTCAGAGGCAAGGCGTTTATGTAACGAATTGGTGCTATTTATGTATGAGGGATAGTGAGTCCGTAGACTATGTTTTATTGCACTGTTCTATGGCAAGGTCACTTTGGGCTTATGTTTTTCGTATTTCGAATCTTCATTGGGCAATGCTGGCAAGGGTGTTTGATGTGTTGCTATGTTGGGGAAGAAAGTTTAAGGATCCTTTGGCTACGGCAATTTGGAATATAATTTCATCTTGTGTTTGGTGGTGTCTTTGGAGGGAACAAAATAGTCGTTGTTTTGAGGATTTAGCATCGTCAGTGGTTCATTTACAGAGTGTTGTTATGCACTCTCTTTTTCGTTGGGTTACTGCCATGTGGGGGGGTCGTTTTCTAGATTTTTCATATTTCATTAGCTTTTTCGTCTGTATGTTCTAAGTGTTTTCAGTACAATCTTTGTACTGTTTTCTCTTTTCATTTCTTTTAATAAATTAATCTTACTTATCAACAAAAAAGTCTAATAATGTCTTGTTACTTATCAAAAAAAAGTCTAATAATGTCTTGTTAGTTGTGCCAATCCCTATTTTGGTCTTTGTTGGTACTGTATAATATAGGTTCTACAATGCTGACTATCCTATTTATGTGTACTCGACATTATTCTTTTGTTCTCCTCTAACATGTTCTCTCTTACCTTTTCACTAAACGGTACC
The DNA here is from genome assembly GCA_003952965.2 of Morella rubra. Taxonomy (NCBI): domain Eukaryota; kingdom Viridiplantae; phylum Streptophyta; class Magnoliopsida; order Fagales; family Myricaceae; genus Morella; species Morella rubra. The sequence goes on from RXIC02000048.1 coordinate 178,022, forward strand.
CGAAATCAAAAACTTTGAACCATGGTTAGGTTACTGCTAGTTCCTATATTCATCGTTTTAAGGAGGGATTCAGTGAAAATCCTTTTAGTGTATTTGGAGTTGGGGAGTTCTCACGTCTTATCTTCTGAAGTAGCATAGTTGTCAGCCTGATCCTCCCTTTCAATTGTTATTGTCAGACAAATTCTGATGCATTAGTTTCATGCTCAAATTGCATTCTCCAATAGCTGGCAGTGCGTCAAAGTCATAAAAATCTTAACGAGTGTCAACACCTTTAATTGTTTTGTCCTTTGTTTATTATTCTTGTCTTATCTGTTCCCTTGTATTTGCATTCTTCAGATCACTAATGCAGTGGTAGTGGCAAGATATCTTGGAGCAACTCTTGTGCTTCCTGACATTAGAGGAAGCAAGCCTGGCGATGAGATGTTAGTGCTCACTTGCCCTTAAAAAACTTGTTTTCCTATCAGTTCTTCTAGTTATGTCAATATGGTACCTGTCTCCAATCATTTCTATTTGGGTTATTATTCTTCTTGATTGTGTAATTATTGTTTATAACATAAATGAGCTACTTAAAACAATGTGGTGGACTTTGAGCCAAACTTTCCCTTACTGAATCCTGGGAAAGAATCTTCTTCTTTAGTTCCCTTTGGTTTTCTTTCATTCTGTGAATGGGGGGTAGACACAGTACCAGGGCATCTAGATGCATGCTTGAAATAAATGAGAGTAAATTTTCTTGCGACTGATTTACCATTTAGCAACCATGTTTTGTAGAGGTGATAAATGGCTAGTTCAATTTTATGCTTTTTTATTTCACAACATAATCCTTTATGGGGTTTTTTCAAATACAGTGAGTGACAAGAGTGTTGGAAACAAAGATTTCTGAGTTTAGCGGACAAGCAACCACCCAAATCAATTTCATTGTGGATGTAGTTACCTTACCTAATTGGGACCTGGAAAAGTCATTGTTGATTTATTCTTGGCTTGAAAAAAAATTAAATTATTCAGTTGAACTGAAAATGGTGTAGTGATTCCATCTTTTATTTGAATTGCATCTTTAAGTATATATTTTGGCACGTAATTAGCTAGGTTTTTACCTTGCAGGAGCTTCGGAGATATTTATGATGTTGAGAAGTTTTTAAAAAGCCTTGATGGAGTGGTCAGGGTGGCGAAAGTTCAACCAGCTGAAGTATCAACACGGAATCTTGCTGTCGTGAAAGTCCCTAATCTGGTAACGGAAGACTACATTGTAGAACATGTTGTACCAACTTATAAGCAGAAGGGCAACATACGGCTTGCTACTTACTTTCCTTCAGTGAACATGAGAAAGTCGGCAGAGAAAGTATCTGGTGAATCAGTTGCATGTTTGGCAATGTTTGGAACTTTGCATTTGCAGCCAGAGATTCAAGAAGTTGTTGACTCCATGGTTGACCGTCTAAGAACTTTGAGCCGAAAATTAGATGGCCAGTTTATAGCCGTGGACCTAAGAGTTGAAATGTTGGAGAAGAAGGGTTGCCGTGAAAAGGGCGATACTGGCGCTAAAAGTTGTTTCAATGCAGAAGAGGTTGCTATTTTCTTGAGGAAGACTGGGTTTGACAAGGATACCCCAGTCTATGTGACTGAATCAAGGTGGCAAAGCAGCCTTGATGCTCTGAAGGATCTATTCCCCAAAACATATACAAAGGTGAGGGATCCTATTCTTTTTCCAGTATTTGTGCGCTTCAATGAATGTTCATAATACTCAAATGTCCTGCTGCTTCCAAATAGTCAACAATCATGGGTACCTTGGTCATACACTTCGGCTTGAAGTCTTCCAAATAAGACATGAATATGATTAATATCTTATAGTCACATACTTTGAATCGAAGTCTGAAATCCTCTTCCACCTGTATACCATTGCAGGAAAGCATAATGCCTGCAGAAAAGAAGAAGTTTTTGGATTCCGAAGGTTCAGAATATGAAAAGGTCATCGATTTCTTTGTATGTTCTCAGAGTGATGTTTTTGTACCAGCCCTCTCTGGCCTTTTTTATTCCAATGTGGCTGGTCAGAGAATTGCTGCCAGTAGAACTCAAATACTTGTTCCAGCCAATCTTGCCCATTCCTCTGCTTCTGCCTCCCGATTCATTAGTCCGTACGTGTCCAAGAAGAATCACGTGGCCTATTCATGTTTTTGCTAGTCTGAGGGTGAAGAAACCTGAAGACAAGCGAAGGGCTGATGCACTGAAAGCTGTGGAGGAATGTATTGCTTTACCCTTTACCTAAATAAGGCTCTTCGAAAAAGCAACCCGACTGGTCTAGTATATTATTCTTACATAATGATGTATCCTGAACATAATTTTTTGTTTTTATTTTTCTATTAGGTTGATTTCTTGAATGTTTTTTTCCCCTTTTTGGATAGGATAGGAAGTTTTCAAGCTATTAGTTAACGTGTTGAATATGTTCACAAGACTTTGCCACGCGTTTTTTGTAACATTGGTGTCACAATTTCATATATTTGTTGAACGAAAGGATTGTTTGTAGGCATTGGATAGACAACATTTCATGTGTCATGTTAATGTGTTCATGATTCATCCTACTTGAATATTATCAAAATGACCGCAAGGCCCCAGGTATAGAATTTCACAGGCCATTACATATGGAGATATACCAAGTCCCACATCGGATATACCAAAGATCCAACTAGAAGGTGCGCTATTTTTGCCCTAATAAAAGCGCCTCTGTGATGGCTTGGCTCATTTCAGCAGCAAGAGGAAATAAGTGTCCAGCACCTGCTAACTCATGGTATTGAATCCACGGAAGCCTTTGGGCAATATAGCGTTGCAGCGTAACTGGCACAAGCCCATCTTCGTCACCGTGCCATAGATGGACCGACCCTCCCTTATTTGGAAAAGGGTTTTCAAGTTCCATAGGACTGAATTCCCAGCTCCCAAATCCAATCATCAAGTCACGATGGATGGACTCAAATTCTCCTTGCTGCTTCACCTGTTCCTGCAGGCGGAAAAATGAAGCAAATAATCATATTCAGAAGGAAAATAGGCCTTGGATTAATGTTTACTCCCATGATTTGTTGGGGCAAATGACATAATCCAGAAAGTGAAAAATCTTCTGGTTGTGTTAATCTGATAGAAAATTAAGTGCCTCGTGGTTTCGCCCAAAAGGAAAGTTACCTTGTTCGCTGCTTTCCCAGCAAGCTTGGAAAGTATTTCTATATCTTGGCGAGAGAAGATATCAGGCCTTTGGGCTGCAACGCTGGATGCAGGAAACCACTTCTGAGTGTTCCACCAGTAGATTAGCCAAGGTATATAGTGAGCAACTCGAAGCGTCCATTGGTCCTGAGGTAGTTGTTGGTAGTATGCCTCGGTAGACAACTTCACAGGAAAGCCTTTCCACCAGTAGTTGACAACCGGAGCTATCAGCGCTGCTCCTGCTAGCCTATCAGCGTAATAAGACAGATGACAAATTTGAAGAACACAAAAGAGAACAATGGAGAAAGAGCCCCTCATTATATTAATACATGTAGAAGAACATCCCAAATAGGTTTCCAAAATTTAAATGGCAAAGCATTATGTTAAAAATTTATATACTCAGCAAGATTTTGCCTTTTCCTTCATTCAGGTTCGTTCTTGAAATCCCATTGGGAGGCAACAATCCCATAGATTCCAAATCTCAGACCAAGTTAACATATATTTGGCTAGGTACCTGTGAGGAATGTACTTGAGGCAACCCCAAACCACCTGGCCGCCCATGGAAAACCCAATTATGTGAAATTTAGATCCTAGTCCCAGCTGATCAGCTAGCTCTTCTATATCTGAAGCCAAACTTTTCACTGATGTGCATTACAAAAACATTAAAGTCTTCTTTTCTTCAGATTCTCAAAAAAATCTTTAGATGTATGATCTTTTCTATGATGTTAATGTTCACCTGTGTTCTATTTCATTCATTGCAAATGAGAGAATGATGAAAGAAGCCATTAAATACCTATGGAATACTGTTTCATGCATTCCCTTTTGCACTATGTGCTGTTTATATCTGACTATTCTGAGGCATGAACTGGGACATTCTGTTACACAAAGAGGAACCAACTGCTAAGTTTAAGGGTAGTAATAATGTAAAATGCTACCACATTCAACCTCTTGGATTCACTTCGTTATGTTCTTCTATAATTCTAGCTAGTAGAATATTCATTCTTGATGAGAGAAAAAGATTTACGACTGATTAGAAGTCATATGCTCTGTGTTTCTTGAGAATTGCATTGAGCACTCACTGCAAAAAAAATAATTTCAAATGCAAAGAGTTTGAATATTGACCTTGTACCAGAGTTCCCCAAAAGAAGGCAATGTATAAAATTAAGGTCACATCTCCTAAAGTTAAGAGTCTATGCCGACATACGCATCAAGCAGCCGCAGAATTGGGAAGACAACTTTAGTCAAGTTTGGAGGGTTCCTAATTTTGTGTACGTAAAGAAAACATATAGAACCCTTCGTTGGTCAATTCTAGTCTCACGCCTTACCGTACCCACAATGCTAGCGTCTTCCAAGTGATTCTACAACATTGAGAAGAGAGAGAGAGAGAGAGAGAGAACCTGCAAGAGTTGGAATGAGCCGTTGAGCTAAAGCAGCTTGTCTACTAGTTGACTCCACACCTTACAGTCATATGCAGACGTACAGTGTAAGAGGAACAAATGGCATAAAAAGGGGCGCACACCCTCCTTAGAATTTGAAAAGTTTAACCTCCATTACTCGAACCAAAACTATTTGCGTTTGATTTCAAAATTTTATCAAAATTTTGTTAAAATTTAGAACTGATGTTAAAAAATGAGTTAATATTGAAATTGATGAGATAAATATAAAAATAAATTTTAAAATGTATTTAATAAAAATAAAATTTTATTAAAATTTTGAAGTTGACAAATGCTTGATAATGTGTGGTGGTGGTAGCTAAACCCCTCACAGACTGAAAGCTTCTTTCAAAGCCTTTTTCGTTTGCAAAAAGTATTCTAGAAGAGTGCGTTTATACTGTCGTCACTATTTTCGTCAGCTAGAACAGTGCTTCAGTCCAAAACAAGCTGCGACGAGGCTTCTCCTAAACTCAATGGATTCCAGAATTGTGGACCTTATGATATTTGAAATTTCAGAAAAAGCTCAACTACCATTGCTGCGTCTCCTTTTTTTTATTAAGATTAAAGGAAAAAGAAAAAGAGTCCATTGCTGTGACGGCACGGCTTCTAGCCCTCCAACTTCAATTAAGATGACCAAGATGACTTGGAGTGATTTGTTTTTTTTTTTAATTTTATATTTATTATCATTAAAAAAGATAAGAGAAAGGTGAGAATGAACTGCCGAGAAGGACTGATGTAGTTGGAGCTCCTGTTAGAAGACCTAACGTTGAAGTGACAGAAAAACCTATTAGTAACTAATGATAGTTCTCCGTGATTAGAAAGTAAAATATTGAATCTTAGTGATTAATTCATAAAAGTGTAGGGGCCAAAATTTTGGCCCTAATAAAATAATTAAAAAAAAAATTCTTCCTATTAAATTATTTATTTTTATTATAAATAAATATAAAAAATTTATTCAAATCATCTCTCTCTTTATTTTTTTTATCAATTTCAGCACTTCAAAATTTCAACACTCAAACATTACCTAATAACCCAATATTTTATAATTATTTATTAGATTAAAATATTAAAATGACCGAAATCTTGGGACGCAAAAGAGGTAGAAAGATAAGATGCTTTTAATAGATAAAATGGAGGCAACTAAAAAGAGACCCCCATATAGCTTGAGTGTTGGGTGTATTACCTGCATCTTTGATGAATTTTAATAGGGAAATTCCATTACTAAGGAACCCATTTGGACCTTTCTACCATCTTCCCACATTTCGGCGGAATTATTGAATGATCGAGTCCTATAGTGCAAATCACATTTATTAAGCCTTAGCACCGGACCTAACGCAGATTGGAAGTCATCTAATACAAGTGAAACACATAATTTTCTCCCCTATCTATTTATATGTTGGGTTGCTTTGGGTATAAACGTGGCACTACACCTACCGAAGATTCGAATTCGTCTAATACAAGTGAAACACATAATTTCTAGCGAACAAAAAGAGAGAAAAAAGAAACCCAGAACAGTATCCGAACCCTATAAGAGATATAAACTAAGATTCATAAATTTCAAGCGTTTTCAACTTTAATTATTGCCAGTGTAATTTTTATTTGAGGCTCATTAATTGTCTTTGGTTTGATTTTGTGACAAATTGATCTCAAGGTTTGAAATTCAACAAATCACTTTCCACTCTCTCTGTTAAGTGAGTAAAGAAATTTCACGACGTGATATTTTATAGCAACGTAAAAATACACACACAAATTATATATAAAAAAAAGGTTTTAAAATACATTTAAAAAATTAATAAAGATGTAAAATATTTTAAAAATTATTTAATTGAATAAAAAATTAAAGTAAAAATAAAATTAAAAATCTTTATAATAAAATAACTGGTTAGAGAGCTCTGACCTCTCAAGAGTAGTCTATTGCACAAGCCTCACTGTTTTGAGGTTGATACCCTTAATTATGGAAGCAATTATGCTAGAACTATTTTTTTTTTCTAAAGATGTTTAAGTTTTTTCTTCCTTAAGTTTAATAACCTCTCAAGAGTAGTCTACTGCAACGGACCGACTGTTCTAAGGTTGGTGCCCTCAATTTTGGAAGTAATTATGCCACAATTATTTTTCAAAAGGTTTTTTAGTTTTTTTATTTTATTAAATATTGTCTAAATTTTCAATATTTTTTAATATTTTTATGAATTATATATTTTTTTCTATATAATTTAAAAAGTCTTTATATTTAAAAAAATTTCCTATATGTCAGGTCATCAAATTCCTTTAGTGACTTAATGGAGTACTGGGATTGAAATGTCAAGAGACGAATGCGTGACCTAGCGACTGATGGATGAGGCATTTCTCAGCCCACTTAGCTAAATTCGGCCCAAGTCGATAAGGCAATCTCTGGTGAAGGAGGGTCTTATAGCCCAATATACGCGAAGAAAGGGCAACTGATGATGCAGCCTAAAGAAGGAAAATCAGAAACTCCTCGCCCGCAGGGCAACGTCCCATCAGACAAAAACTACTTCCTCCCGTAGAGAGGGTTCTCACGCAACGTCCCCTCAGCTGTATGGGTTACTGCGCAAGAAGAAAGGTCTCCTCCCCCCAAGAACGCTAAAGTATGCAGAACCATGGCATGGGACATTTCTTCAGGAGAACACAAGGAGGTGCGGTGCACAGGAGTCATCCCATCTACCCACTTCGGTCAGGGCGCCTCTCCGCCTATGCTGAACTAGCCGAAAAAGAAGTCTGCAATCCGCAGGAGAAGACGTAGACCTCCTTTCTGCCATTTACCACCCTCTACAATGCAGAGCGACCCTCAAGTATCCTATATAAATTACCCCAGGTGCGTATTTGTAAGACAAGACGAATATCTTCACTATTCACATTCAATAAATTTCTAACTTACGTATCGAAACAGGAAAGCTCCGTTCACATTCATTGGTGGTCTGGCGGAACGCTTAGCAACAACTCATCACCCATCAATTGGGTCAGGTCATTTCTTCGGTATCATCAGGATGCGCAGTGTGTGGAAAGTCGAGAAACGTCCTCTTTTCTGGATAGAAGAGTCAATGACGACCCGCCATCAAGCCAAAGGAAAGATGCAGAAGCAACCCTTCATAGGCAATATGCAAAACGAAAGCCAGGCCAACCCCCATCCCACCAGAGAATCCTCCAGACCAGAATGCACCACCGACCACCGACTTTGCAACCTGGAGAATAACATAGCCCATCTGTCTCCTTATATGGAGACCATGCAGCCATAAATAAAAATAATTTAACATTATTATTTAAATAAAAATAAAAAATAAAGTACGCAAAATATTTTATAATAACTTTAATTTATATACATCAAAAAACCACACACACAAAACCTATGAATCTTCTATCATAATTGAGCTCGACAATGTTTTAGAGAATAAAAGTTATCTATTAACATTTCTATGCTAAAAGTTGCAGCAATTTCTTTCTTAATGTAAATAACTAAAGAATTTGCAAAGAATTCATCTTCTATCTTGCTGTAAAGTCTTATTTTGACAATATTCATAGTTGAAAAAGCTCGCTCTGTAATTGTTGTTGACACTAGAAGAGTCAAAATAAGATGAATCAATCCAGGGGCGGCTCTAAGGTAATTGGGGCCTTAGGCAAAACCTTAAAGTTAGGCCTTTTATAATAATTTATAAAATAATATATTAAAAAATAAACTATTAATAAAAAATTTAGTTAAAATATATTTTTCTAGCTTTTCTAGCTTAAGGAGATTATAGGATATTGATTTTATGAAATTTCATTTGAATCAATTTGTAATTAATATCTTTTAAATAAAGAGAATTATAGGTTGATCAATGCAAGAGACTTTATAAAAAGGTGAAGAGTTAATGGTTCATTCAATCAAGGAAATGAATAGGCCTCTTTATAGAATAAAAATTAATTAACTATACTTTATAGGGTTGATGATGCTCCAATAAAGGAGACTTTATTGACAGGTAAAGAGCTAATTGTTCTTTTATCAAGGAGATTTAATAGGCCTCTTTATAAAATAAAAATTAATTAACTAAAATTCTATATAAATAGCTTTAACGTTAAATTTTTGAGGCCTTATCATTAAATATTTTTAAAATCTACTTATTAAAGAAAATTTTTAATTTGGGGCCTCCCTAATTTGGGGCCTTAGGCAATCGCCTACCCTACCTATAGCTAGAGCCACATCTGATTATCAATCTGTCAATTAAATAGTAGATATTTGACTTTTCTGTTTCGGCTAACATTTGACATAACTTAGAAATAATGGACAAACATTTCAATTTAGGATGGTGAGGCACATCGAGCACAAAGTACTGCAATTGGTATCTCAAATAAATCTTTTCATGCTCCATAAAATCTTAAGGATAAAAGTTATCAACAAGACTACAAATATCATCAATGTTGAAGGATTTATATGCGTTCTTGGGATCGAAGCTTGAGCTAAGAATAAAAAGTTTTATTGCTTTATCATTAAACCTGTTGTTGAGCTCTTGTAACTGAGAGTCTATTGGAGCCATAAATATGTCAATTCGATAATGATGCTCAAATGTGATATGATCTCTTTTATTGGAAGATCTACCTCGACCTAATGTGTACGGAATAGTCATATCAGGAACTTCAATATCAAACATCCACAAAATGACTTCACATTCTCAAAAAAAGTCTCTCAACCATCTTCTCTCAATTTTTGAATAAGTTCTTTTTGTAATTTTGACCAAATGCATAGCATTCAAAATTTCTTAGGTTTGTTGCTATAATGCTTGACATAGAGAATCTATAACTCCTATGATTTCTCTCATCAAATGAAAGATAAAAATAAACTCAAATGACATCATACCAGAGTATGTTGCATCAGAGTCGCCATGTTGAAAATAAGTAGAACCTTCAATAATAATATTTTGAATTACTTTCAAAGTTGTCTGAAACATTCTTATCATGCTGCATATAGAATTAAAATGAGAGATACGAGGTGGAGCTCTTATTTCAAACTACCAATTTGATTTGCCCCTTTTCCAGTTTCAAGTTGATCAATAGCAATCAAAAGTGCAATTTAATTTGCTTGGGCAGCATGCAATTTTTCATTCCTTTTACAAAAGGTGTTGACAATGTTGATAATGGAACTTAACTTTATAAAAACTGATGAACTGAAAGCACTTCTCTTGGTGTCGCAACTAATGTTAGTTATAAGTGATGAGTCATATAATGCACATAATAAGCATAAGGACAATGAATAAGAAATAAGCCTATAATCCATTCCACTCACCATGCATATTACTAGCACCATCATATCCCTGCCTTCGAATATTTTGTATGTTGAGATTGTGTCAAGCAAGGACAGTAGAAATTTCATTTTTAAGAGTTAAGGCAGAAGTGACCTTAGCATGCACAATATCAAAGAAACATTTTTTGACAAAATCTTCTTTATCAGCAAATCTCAGAATAAGAGCCATTTGTTTCCTTCTAGATTCATCTCGAGCTTCATCCACTATGATACAAAATTTTGAATCACCAACTTCTTCGCAAATTACAGTTCGTATCCTTGTTTCCAAAACATACAAAATCTCTTTCTGAATAGGATGAGAAGTATACTTTGCATTTTTTTGGAGCATTTTCTAACACAAGCTCGACAACCTTCTTACTGTACGTTGATACAAGTTTTACCAATTCAAGAAAATTACTATGATTTTTGGAGTCAGGACCTTCATCGTGGCCTCTATGAGCACATGCTTGAGATGTTAAATAATGAATACAATCCACTAAAGTCTTCAATCGCAATAGATTATTTATTATTTGTTCTGAGCTTTGCCTCTAAATCATCTTATCAATATGTTTAGATTGGTCCATCAAAGCGTCATAACACCTAATAGCATTATTATGAGATGAGCATGGATATTTACAAACATGACCTAAAAAAGCACAATGATTGCCATCGTTTACTTTCTTCCAATTTTGAAATCTTTATATAGTAAATGCACTGACTCCAAGACGTCCTGTTGGCCTTTTATTGAAAATATAACTTGGTAGAAAATATGCAACATCCTTCGAAGGAGAATATTTTAATCAATGAAATATCTTGTACCAAGATGACTGAAATTGACAAGGATGAATTTTAGATCTTGCAAGTGGATACTTAAAACCTTTAAAAGGGATGAATCAATATAGCTGAATATTCCCATATCTGAGGATGAAGGCCTGGATCACACTCTAGAGTAAAAGCATCAATTTCTTGAGATTCAATTCTTTGTCAGATTAGTACTACTTAATACTTTCACATTTTTTATATGGAAATTTGTATTTTTCAGAAAAGTTTTGTTTTTTTTTTTGGGGGGGGGGGAATGGCCCCCCTCTGTCACTGATACTAGAGGTGTTGGCCACGATCCAAGAAGAGAACCACAAAGCACATGGGAACATCCACAATGAGGAACATCAGCGACGTGAGGAACATCCGCGACGTGAGGAACACCAATTGTCCCCTTCATGACGCGAGGAACATCGGCTTGAGGAACCTCAATCACCCCCAGGCGCTAGGAGCATGGGCAAGAAAGGACCTCTCTACCTAGAAAGCACCAGCATGAGATTAGTTTCGCAAGATGCAATGGCAGCTCGACCTAGTAAAGAGAGTGGTAAGAGGAAGACGTCACTCAGCAGTGGATGATCTCGTCTGGAGCACTGATTTGCCCTTCTCTCAAGCGGTGTTGGAGTACTAAACCCCTCCAAAACACCAAGCACCTCCGACCGAGGTCTTCGATGGGACAAGAGACCTCATTCACTACCTAGAGATCTTCAAGTTTTCAAGGGGCGCATGCTATACCAAGGAACGTTGGATAATACCATGTGTTGGGCATTCCCTTTAACATTAAGAGGATCCGCTGTAAATTGTTAGCTAGTCTCGCACCCGGAAGCATACACAACTTCGAAGATCTCAGCACTGTTTTTGTTGGCCACTTCCTGACAGACAAGCATGCCAAGAAGCTTATGACAGATTGTTGAGCATCCAACAAAACCCTAGGGAGAGCATGCAAACCTACCTCCCTCTTCAACAAAGAAGCCTTGTAGGTAAGAGAGGCCAACGACCAAATCCTTGTCATGGTAGCGACAAACAGCATTTGATAAGTTGACTTCTTCAGCTACCTTATACAAAACATTTCTCCTACCTACGTAGACTTGTTGACCGAGGCCTAGAAGTTCAAAAGTGCTGAGGAGATCCTGATAGCCAGGGAGGCGGAGCACCCAACTCTAGATGATAGAGCTGAAAAAAGAAACCTCAAAGGAAATCATGCCCCCCAATCAGAGGCCCATGAAAGGGGTTAGCAGCAACGATCGAATTGGCTCTCTACTGGCAGGGTTACTTCGTTTGCACCATTAAATGTGCTCGTTTGAGACGTACTCATGCATGTTAAGCATGATCTGGAAAAAAGGTGGCCCGAGAAAATAAAATTGCCACCCGAGAAGAGGGATAGGAGCAAGTACTACAAATTTCACCAAGATCATGGCCATAACACAAAAAGTTGCTACAAAATCAAATGGCAAATTAAAATCCTCCTACAACAAAGGTTGTCGTGCCAATTCATCCTGGATCACGACACGTATGGGTTGGGAAGACATGAAGACCTACGCAAAGAAGAAGGATGGAAGAGAGACAAACAAACGTTATTGCCACCACCCCCACCACATGGGGAGATTCGCACTATAGCTGACAGCTTTAAGGCTAGCGGAACCAGTTCGTCGGCAAGAAAGGCTTACGCTTGAGAAGCCTATAAGCACCACGTATATCTGGCCAAGTTCCCCCATAGGAAGAAACCAAAGGTGACTGAACTGCCCATTACATTCATAGAAGAAGATATAAAAGGGGTGGTCTTATCGCACAATGATGCTCTGGTAGCAACCATGTAAATCGCTAACTTCGGCATTAATATAATCTTTGTGGACAATAGAAGCTCAATCGACATCATAAATTTCTCAGCCTTCAAAAAATTAGGAATGGAGAAGTCTTGCTTTGTATAGTTTCATACTCCACTAGTGGGATTCACAGGAGAAAGGTCTACCTGATCTACTCGGTGGCACTCCCGATCATGATGGGCACTAATCCCACCAACATTACAACTATGGTGAATTTTTTGATAGTCAACCCCCCATCAAGCCCACCCGCGATAAAAATTCCTACACTGCGTGGGATTGGAGAGGTCTGAGGCAACCATAAAAAGGCACACAGCTGCTATTGCACCCCTTGAAGGGAAGGTAAAAGTTAGCAGGTGGGTCAACCCCCAGGTGGAAAACTCTGTTTGTTTCGTTGTTATGTTTGTTTCCTTAAATATGCCGCTAGAAGTCTTGACCCAACATATTATTTCAATGAAATGAGTTCGATTATGTGAAAATCCTAAAGACATCCAACACTCTTGCTGGAACTTTGCTCTGTGCAATTGAAACACCACACTCTACATGGTCATTAGCATCGAAGATCGCCAGCGGTTATTAGCACCCGTTTCGCTATGATATGGGCCCTTATGGCGCTTAGAGAATCGAGTTTTATCACCTCATGCAGAATGTCGCCATTAACACAAGGAAAGTGTGGCAATACGACATTGGGCTCAATTTGGAGGGAACCAGTGGGCCCACTAAACCCCAAGCCCAACAGGCACCGAACCATACACAAACTAGCCCAATATGTCTTTTCGCACACAATCAGTTCATCCTACACTCATTGGGAAAGCTTAAGCTCCAAAATCATCTCTTTTGTATTCAAAATATGTACAAATCATGAAATTGTAAAAACAAATGTGTCCCGGAAGGTCATATTCTTTTCTAATAGCCAAGGGAGGCCTACCTAGCGTCTTCCTCAGACTCGATCAGATCAACCAAAGTCTTCAAAGGACGGGGACCGCCTAACACGATAGAACCTTCGACCCCTTTACCTTCTCAGATAATCATGGCTTGCGAAGGGGGCTCAGGCCTAGAAGCATATTGCCGCCTTCTGGAGGGCTTTACAAGGTGTCCTCAAGTTTCAACTGGAGATTAGACAGCACAAACTCATTAAACGTGAAGTATCTAGGCCTGGGTGACAATCCTTCAAGGTTTCCTTCTGGGCCCCAAACCTATCAATAAAGCCTTGTGCCCAGCAAGCGGTCGCCCTTCCCCTCTCCACCTGAAACTAATGGCCTAGATTAACCGCTCGCTCTTCCCAAAGGGCAACTCACTCTTCCTTTCTTGAGAAAGAAATTTGAAGCCTTGAAACTTCAATTTCACACCAAGCAGCAAAATATAAAGATTGACTTTATCATTGAGTTTCAATCTTGTTCCTTAGGCACATGTGCAAATAACTTACACCTTAAAACTTTCAAGTGAGAAAAGCAAACATTCTTTCCTATACACACTTTCACTAGAATTTCAAAACTCAAAGTAACTTATGGAGACTAGTTGATTAGGTAGCACGCAGTACAAATAGCTTCACTTCATAATGGCTTAGGCAATCAAGCCATCCTTAACACGTTCTAACCTTTTCGACAATGGTACGTTTCATCCTCTTTGCCTCGCTTGTATGTAGTGGGGTACCACGAACTATCTTCTGATGTCTAATGTCATACTCTCAGCTGTATTAGTCATACATTCCTCTCGTAGTTAGTCCAGAGACAAGTCAAATCTTTGTTGTCTCGTTCCATCATAGCATGAAACTTTTTAAAGTATTGAAAAACCTGGTCTTTTTATCTCAAATAAAATACTCACACCTTGCATAAAGCATCATCAATAAAAATAAGAAAATACTTATTGTCACCTAAGGACATCTCATTGGGAACACCATACATCATAATAAAATCAAATCTAATACATTGGGATTTCTACTAGAGGACTTTGAAAAGAAACTTGATGTTGTTTACCAAGTAAGTTAGAGGGATTTAATGACGTACCTTTGGCAAAAGGAATAAAGGATTGTCTTGTCAAAATCTGTAATCCCTTCTCACTCATGTGAGCCAGCCGTTTGTGCTACAATTCTAGTGAAGAATCACCTTCCACTGCATTTACTGCTTCATTACATATATTTACTTGTGTCCAGTAAAGGGTGCAACAAATCTTTCCCCTAGTAAATACCATTGACCCCTTCATAAGTTTCCATCTTCCATTGCAAAATAACTTTCATACCTCGCTTCATCAAAGACATGTGTAGATAGCAAATTTAAGTTCATGTTTAGCACACATAGTACATTCTTCAATGTCAAGGTGCATCCAACATCTGTCTGCAGACAAACATCACTAATTGTCACTATATCAGTGTGATTCTCATTACCCATCTTCACCCTGCCAAAGTTACCCACTTTGTACGAAGTTAATAGCTCACTCTTTGGAGTGACATGGTAGAAAGTCGCTGAGTCGATCACTTACTCAACAAATAAATCTGCAACATGACAACACTGCTTTTCTTCAGCAAAAAAAAAAAAAAAAACTGCCACTACAACATCCTCATCTGAAGCTAGCTACGGTATTTTAGTCAGTTTGAGAAATGAAAAGGGAGAATGGTTAAATGATAGAAAATTCATTGGAGATTTTCTAACAAAGTGGTATGTTGATTTATTTACATCCTCCAATATAAGTTATTAATGAACCGGAGTCTTGTGTTTCAGTGGAAGCTGATGGAGATTTCATAGCCATCCCTAGCGAAGAGTGTATTTTCAGGCAATAAATAGTATTAACGTAGCAAAATCTCCTAGACTAGATGGAATGACAAGTTTATTTTATAGGTATTACTGGTCGATAGTTAAAGATGACGTTATCAATATTGTACAAAGTTTTTTTTTTTTTGTAGGGGGACACAGGTTGAAACAACTCAACCATACTCATCTAGTCTTGATTCCTAAATTGAAAGGGGCTGTTAAGCATCTCAATTTGTTTCAATTAGTCTATGCAACGTGGTCTATAAAGTTATCTCAAAGATTCTTGCAAATAGATTGAAAGAGATACTACAACTTTTTATTGGATTTGCTCAAAAAGCTTTTCTTCCAGGGAGACTCATACAAGGAAATATCCTTCTTGCCCATAAGTTATTTCATTCTATAAAAACAAAAGAAGGGGAAATGTGGTCTAATGGCTATGAAACTTGATATGGCAAAGGCATACGATCCATTAGAATGGAAATTTATTCTGAAAGTCATGAAATAGTTGGGATTTGGAGAGAAGAACAAATTTTTAATAGAATAATGTATCAGAACTTCTTTATTTTCTATTTTGCTTAATGAGAGTCCTTATGGATTTTTTCATTCTAGAAGAGGGATACGCCAAGGAGATCTCATTTCATCATTTTTTTTCATCACGTGCTCTGAAGTCTTGTTGAGGTTGATTTTACATGAGGAATGCCTTAGAAGAATTCACAGACTAAAATTGTCACGTTCATGCCCGTCAATCTCACACTTGTAATTTGCAGATGACACAATTTTATTTGCACACGCTAATGTGGAGAAGCGACACAAATTAGAGAATGTTTGGATCAGTATTATTTATGGTTTGGACAACTTGTGAATGCAACAAAGTCATCTCTATTTTTTAGTCATAATTCTTCTATGGCAACTCAGGAATCGGTTAGTTCCATCCTACAATATCGAGTAGCTCCTACAAATGCATGCTACTTTGGATTACCTCTGAATTATGATTTGAATAAGAGAAATTGTTTTAAAGAGATTAAAGATCGGATTTGTTCCCAGTTTCAAGGTTGGAGGACAAAATTCCTATCTCAAGCTAGGCAGCTTACTTTGCTTAAATCGATGGCAATAACTCTACCCAGTTACACAATGTCAATTTTTCTATTTCTAAATCTGATTATCATGCTATGGATATGCTATTTAGAGGTTTCTTCTGAGCATTTGATGAGAAGAAAAAGAAAAACTTATCATTACTGGCATGGTCCAAAGGGAGAGGATGGATTGGGACTTAGACACGTAGAACATATGAATATAGCTTTATTAGCGAAGCTTGGGTAGGTGTTTATCTCATAATTGGATAAATGGGTGTGTCATTTGCAAGCAAAATATATAGATTGAAGGGAGGGGAATTTCCTAGAGCTTGGGGAGCACCCCACAAATTCTTGGTTCTGAAAAAGTCTTTTAAAAACTAAGCCTCTATTGACTCAAGGACTATGCAAGCAAATATTATTTGGTAAAACAACTAATGTATGGAAGGATAGGTGGATTCCCCGATTTCCTGGAAATAAGCTTGTAATAGCCCAGACCATGAAGACATGAAGCGTTGTCTTATAGTAATGGACACAGCTATAAAGCTGAGGTTACGGCCTATGGGAAGATCGACAAAGTAACAAAATACTAAGCAAAACACACGAAGGACCTTTTATTAATACCGAGGTATTATATAAAAGAGGACCCACTTTCTATAATGTACATACTAAAAAGGAAAACTGCAGCGAAAAACTAAGAAAATATTAAAACTGAAGATTTCTAATCTTCGTCGTCAGTGTTAACCAAGTCCGAGATGTTGACGTAATTATCAGAGTGCGGAGTGATCCACTTATGTCCTTGTCCCTCTATCAGGACATCTAGGTCACATATGACATAGACTCGAAAGGTCAGCTCCAGAGTGATAAAGCCATGTTGAATGGCTTTGGTGAACTCACCTAAATAAACTTCAGATATCTGCTAACGAAATATTTAACAAATAAAGTGAGTCCAAATGACTTAGTAAAGCCAGCGGTTAGTACAACAGAATAGTAGATAGAATAAAAGATATTGAAGAAATCTGTTCCACAATAAAATCTCAATAAAATAAGATATGTAAATGAAAAGATTCTTAAAATTTTGATCTTTTCCATTTCTCAATCACCACTCCTCTCACTCCTTAGAGTGGCGGATTACAAGTAACCTCCATGTTTTGCGGCATTACTCCCAGAGTAGAATACAATATCCTCAAAGAGGATCTTTCCGCGTACGACGGAGAGGCCAGAATGTCACAACAAGTGAATACATCCTCTTGTGCATAGTACTGTCACGTATTCACAGTATTACGTTAAGTATGCATGTCTCATGTCAACGCCCATACATATCATTCATGATATGCAACACTTAACCATACTTGAATATCACAATATTCCGTACAAGTTAAGTATGCATGTCTCATATCAATGCCCATACATCTCATTTATGATATGCAATACCTTAACTCATTTCCATCATCACAACATTATAAAACAATTCTCAAAGGAAAATGTTGTGAAGGCAAAAATAACACTTTGATTTCTTGGTTAAAAATCGGCTTAATCACACATATAGAAAATACTAATTTTGACATGAAAAGTATTGAAATCAGAAGGAAAGAAATATGTTCAAGCTTTGAAAAATAACTTTTGGAAGAAATTTTGAAAAGAAACGGATCAAAGTTGAAAAACAACTTGAAAACTAATCGAACTTTGAAAATGATACTTTTTCGAAAGGACGAGCTTGTTCTTCGTCAAGAACATGAAGAACAATAAGAAGAATAGAAAACACTAATAACATCAAGAGATGCTAGAATAATAAAGACAAGAGATTCACAATAATCATCTTGAAAACTTGAATTGAAATCAAAGATAACCAACTAAACTTTACCTCTAAGCGTGCTTGATCTTTGCTAAACTTTTTCCTCCTCTTTCTACCACTTCACTTCACTCTTTCTCTCAAGATTTAACTCACAAAAATTCAGCCCCTATTTATAGGAAAACACAGCCGGTTGCATTCCGACACGTGTCCGGCCTAGCTAGGCTAGCTGTGGCGAGTCACTAGGCTACATTTCTCTCCTCTTTGACACCTAGCAACCTACAGCAGTTGCAAGGCAAGGCTATGGCCGAAATTCTCCTAGGTAGCCATGGCGAGTTATCGTCGAAACTCCTACGGTTCGACACTTCGTGCTTTCTAGGTTTTAGCCTTTTTGGTCGTGCTTTTTGCATTGATTCATCGTGCTTCTAGCTTCAATTTTTCATGCTATCTAGCCCTCATAGGTGTCACTCTCTAGGGCAGCCGAAATTTCTTTCTTAATGGCTAAGTTTTGCTAATCGTTTCACTAATCTTCCGATAATCACAAATCAACCTAATTGCTCCCAATTAATCGACCTACTTGCCTTCCGAAAAATAAAAAGTCTCCAAATTTGAACCATAAACTCGTGGATGAACTCCCAACATATTAAAAGAATAAAAATCATGTGTTCAGTTTTCGAGACAAAAACGTCCTACTTGTTTAAAAAAATTAAATTGATCCAATACGAGCTTCTCAACATTCTGAACAACAACCTAGTTACACGCGAACTCCAAATCTCACTTAATCATATCCTAATCAAGGTTTCGAGATAAAAACGACCTACTAGCTTAAAAATTTAAATTGATCCAATGTGTACTCCTCAATCTCTTGAACAATAACTTAGTTGGAGGTGAACTCCAATTCTTACTAAATCATGTCCTAATCAAGGTTTTGAACTTAGTATCTCAAGTACTAAATAATCTCTCTTAGTCACTAAATACCCCAATGCACTACTAATCACAAACAATATAGCATAAGCAATATGCATGCAATGTTTGAAAGCTCAGGGTATGACAAAGCCATTTACTAATATTACATTCCGAAGATCTGAGGCATCCATTACCGTTCGGGAACTCATGCGGAAGCACCCTCGATGTTGGAATTTGAATCTCCTACAGAAGATGTTCAATGTTGAAACAGTAAAAGCCATCACTCAAATTCTTTTGTATGATTGTGAGGATGATGATAGAATAAAATGGATGGGATCATATTCGGGACAATATAAGGTGAAATCAGGTTATAGGAAGTTAATGGAGGCTCACAACATTCCATCGACTATTTGTGCACGACCTTGGCCTGATATTTGGAAATTTCAGGTTAATGATAAACTTTGATTGCTTCTATAGAGATTGTCTCGTAACCTCCTACCTACACTAGAATTTTTCAATTAGAAAGTGAGCATCTGCATTGCTTAATTTGTGGTATGAATGAAGTTATGATACTTGACCACTTATTATTAAGATTTCATTATACGTGTGGGTGTGGAGTTTATCACTATGGCAGTTGAATATTTCTTGTTTTGCAGACAAGCAAGGAGCAGAATGGTTGGATGTTATTCATAAGCCTAGAGACATCTTGGGTACTCCAGAGAAAGTGCCAATTTTTTCAAATTTATGCCTTTGTTATGAACATCTGAGTCTTTGTGGCAAGCAAATTGTTAGGCAAATGCATAGGATCGAACTTCTTGCAACATGGCAGTTGTGAAGGAAAGGAAAAGGTGTAGAGAAATGGGTACACCCACCATCTGGTCGTTCGAAGCTACATGTAGATGTCACTAATTCCAGAGACTATTCGTCTATCGCACTGGTAGTCAAGAATTCTAAGATATAGTTCATACTACTACTAAAACAATAGACGTAGTTAATCCACTTTTGGTAGACTCTAGTGTAGTTAGTTTGCATTGGAAGTAATTTCATTGTTGCTTATCTTTCCATTAGACTTTAATCTATTATTTTCTTGGTGGAGTCTATGTCCCCATAAATGTTATTTGAAAGTGAATCTTACTTAGAAAAACAAAACAAAAAATTTAACCTATTTTTTATAACAATAATGAGCCAAGTGAAATAGTAGAAGTCAACTACAAAAGAAGATATAATGCTAATAAGGAAATGGTGTTTCTTCGAAGCTATCATATTTATAGGTGCAGAAAGTTTGATCATTCCTGGGTTGTCAGCTAGCAAAATCTGTTCACAGTGGTCACCAATTCTACATGTCAAAGTAACAAATAAAACTTCAGAAGCAAAATTGATCTCCAAGACTGCCGATGAGGGAGCTCAATCTACTCTCCTCATTCTCTTAATTACTACGTTGAAAAAACAAATTGGGCTACTTTACATTTCACTATACCTGGGGAAAGAATTCTGATGCCTAGGTCAGAAAAATTACATTAAGTGAGAGAGAGAGAGAAAGAACACATTTAATAAGGTTACAAGATAGCAAATGGTTGGCATGGGACAATATCACAGCAAAGAATCAAATAGGAAATTCTATCACGAGTTTAATTTTAATTTTGTCCTCCACATTTCTCCAAGGACCTTCTTTGGTGCCGGATCATCCGGTCCTTTGTCTCGCTGTCCAGATGTGAAATACAGCCATCCATTCCAAAATCCAGCTAGTGCAGTTTTCACGCGGTATGGAAGTTTTCCAATTACTGACCACTTCTGTAAAAGTCAATAAAATTTCAAATTTAAGAGCTACATTAGATGATGTAGCAAGAGAGGAAACTGCATTGTAAATCCACGGACTCCTATCATTTCCCAAACGGAAAAATAATTTGCAGTTAATATCCAATGTCATGGCTTGGCAGCAGCTGAATTAAAATGAGCCGTTGTTTGATTTTGGTAGAGGAACTAGCGACCCATTTGGAAAAATCCCCCAGTTGAACTCGGGGCACCAGCACAGTGCAAAGATAACTCAACTAGCCAGCAAGCTTAGTATTACTTGACAGAAAGGAAAGAATATAATATTAGTGTGCACACAGATGGGGGGGATTGAGGAGGAAGGCCTAGTGATTAACAATTATATACAGAAAATAGTTGTATTTTCACAGTATGGGGTCAGTAGAGGTCTACAGAATGAATTCTTGTATCCAGCAACAAAGCTTAAATGTCATGGAAAAACTGAGGGCAAGCAACTTAAACAACCTCTCTCTTTGCCATGATTGCAACAAAGAACTAAAAGCGATTGAACCAGAACAGAAAGTGTTGACAAAATAGAACAAAAACCCAGTGACAAGTAATACTAAGATTAAAAAGTACCAAATATATGTCCATACACCTGTGAAACTCAAATTTACAATTGCGAAGCAAATTTCAGCTGTACCATGAAAATATAGGGTGACGAAGTCTTGCAAAGGGTGCTACTTAGGACATTCAGAATAAAGATATGATGTTATCACTTAAGAAGAGGACTCTATCCCCGAGGTCTCATAATAATATGAATGCTGGAGTCCAAATTAGAAACATATAATATGCATTGTCTTACACCTATCTGAGAATTAAAAGGACCTCCTCTTTCCCAGGAAAGAACTGTCACCCAAGGCAAAACCAGACAAGGGAAGCCTCTCCAACCGTAAGATATATTATCACATGTAATCTTTAAACTCATAATACAGGTTGAAGTCAATTACTTTAAGGTCTTGACCTACTCATCCCGTTACGGGTTAACCCACTTAGCATGCAAAGAACATTTTCCTAAAGCTTCTGACGTCCTGCAGAAACAGTGAAATCTAAAGGCAGCTCCATCTTTCAGCAGCCATTTTGGTATATAAGCTACAAATCAGAAGCTGTCTAGATCTATAGTTTCCATAAGCCCTAAATATTATGGGAATAATGATGGAATTGCAATCACAAACGCATGTATCTGTTTGGGCATTTGAGATGCAACAAATTAAAAATAAACCTCAGCAAAAGGAAATTCTAGTTAGCAAATGAAGACCAACTTGACCTGTTATGCCATTCCAAATTGGAACCACAAATCAAAGGCTAGGATATTCAAAGGCCACAAAAGGTATGAGGCAGCATGTTCTTGGCTCAGTACGTGTAAGCAAGCATGTACAAGTTCTTGAAAACAAAATGACCTTGTGTACGCATGTTAAGTAAGGGACTGAAAAAAGTTAATACCAATGTGTCCAAGTTAAACTGGAATACTTCTCCGTTCAGAACCATTCTCTTGGTTACAGGGTGCTTCTCGGTCGTGCCCCCAACAATAACAATTGAATTGTTAACAACCACCCAAGCAAATTCAATATGGGAATTTGGCTTCGGCAATGATGGTAACTCTTTCCATTCCCTCTGATCATCAAGCATGTAAACATCACTAAATACCACCTGAAACAATAGAGATTATGAAGAGATAAAAAGGTTGAATTTAAACAGCATATCTAAACAGAAAGTGGTAGGGAAGATGAAAATAGTGTCAACCTGGACATTACTTGATACACTTTATCAGCAATACCAATTGCAGCTAGTTATAAAACTTACAAATATTCTCATAATCCTAAAAGCAGTAGGAGATCATGAAGTCACAAGGGGAAAATAACATAAACAAAAATCCGAAGCAAACCACAATTTATACAATTGCATATGTTGAAAATTCCTTTTATTTTTTCAGCTAAGTGAATGTTTTTGAAGTCAAGCTAGACATACAGGCATACTACAACGATCACTATCAATTCTCTATGCATCCAATGCAAGAGCCGATGCATGGCTCAACAAAGCATGTCCACTTTGAGACAAATGACCACCCTCTCATAATATCAAGAAAGTTCTTACCATACGCTTTTCTTCTCCACCATCATAGAGGATCTGATTCATCAAGAAATTTATAATCCTACTCTTAATTCAACAGAAACTCCTGAGGTACATGTTTCCAATCAAAACACATCATTTATAGTAGAAAAGGGGCTGATGACAACTTCAAAAAGAATCATTTCGCATCCCTGCACCTCTAAATTTGGCACATGGACAATTTGCAACATTTAGATGCACCCAAATCCATGTACAAGGTCTGAAAATATCAAATTTCTGTTCTAATGAGCCTCAGTAATGGGTATCAGTCCCTATTTTTAAGATCTGAAGCTTCCTCTTGGAGTAGAATGTTTTTTTTTTTTTCCTTTTGGGTAAGTATTGGAGTAGAATGTACTAGGATATTTAAAGTGAAACTTTTTTCCTATTTCTGGCGTAAATATTAAATCTTTCCCCAAAATAAAAATAAAAAGAAAAAATAGATTTGGGGATGATAAGAGCTTTAAAGTCTAAAACAGAACACTTCATTGGCATTCAACAAAATAGCCATAAAGACATGTAATCATTACAGAAAATTATATGCCCCCAAAAACAGTTAACTGAAACAGGAAGAAAGAAAGGAAAGGAACTCACTCCTCAACTAATTGGATCGTGGGAAAGATGTAGTGGAAGTAAAACAAGCCAACATGATGTCCTTATTGTGAATCTACCACTTATCCCAAAGCTTAAGCTGCTAGGAAGTAGTAGATTTTATTATTGCATTATATTCTATAACACTCCTATCATCTTCTTTCTATTTATTTGAAAACTAAAATAGTGAAGGACACAACATAGGAAAAAAAAATGTCTTTGAGACTTTACAAAGTGAGAGAGATAGAGACATATAGATGGAGACCACACATGAATGTTCCCAAAAATATCTTTACCTCCAGTCGCAAATGTCAATTGTTTAGATGAGAGAACAAACTTTCCATTACTTTTTTTTTCTCCCTCCCGTGGCTACCACACAATTATCCAAAGCTTAAATTCACTACAACTATCACGATATATATATATATATATATATTTTCACTCTCAAGAAACATAACTTGCATACGAAACACCCTAGCTGAAAGCTTCTGAACACTTGGATAGCCATAAAGAAAACTATGAGAACTCTCTTTATTAAAACCACCATTCATACGTGCTGCCACAACCTGCTAAAAGCAGTCCACTAAAGCGATTAACAAATGTCATACTGCTTGTCTTACCTCGTTCCTACGAGAACACTTGAAAATGGGCGATCCAGGTTTAGCCATATAATCACCCTCTTGTCCACCAATAACATAAAGCTGATCTTCAACCACAATAGAAGCCCTACATAATATGACAATAAAAGAGTGGAAAATGGGTAAGATTTGTATAATGATGTTCAATTCATTTAGACCATCAGAAAATTCACTAATTTAAACTATGCAATGTGATTATATTTCCAATTACCACTGTTTTCTATAATTTCCTTCTTTAGCAATGCATTTTTGTTTCTATTATTTTTAGCTGTGGCTAAAGTTATTGCCGCTCATGTCATATAAAAATTTATCTCTTAAGAAAGAAAATCCCCCAATTGATTGAAAAAGTCATGAAGAATAAAATTTCACAATTATACAACCTTTACTGCTTATTGCAGGAATAAACAAGTCTTTTAATTATTATGAGTAGAAAAATCAGCAATTAGCAGTAGAAGAGAACAAACTCCATCGTATGAGTTTCATTGTAAACTTGCAAAGCTTAAGCTGCTAGGAAGACCTAGCTTAAAAATTTAAATTGATCCAATGTGTACTCCTCAATCTCTTGAACAATAACTTAGTTGCATGTGAACTCCAATTCTTACTAAATCATGTCTAATCAAGTTTCGAATTAGTATCTCAAGTACTAAATAATCTCTCTTAGCTAAAACCCCTAATGCACTACTAATCACAAAAAGAGAGCATAAATAGTATGCTGTGATGTTTAAAGCTCAGGTATGACAAAGCCATTTACTAATATTACATTCCGAAGATCTGAGCATCATACCGTTCGAAACTCATGCGGAAGCACCCTCGATGTTGGAATTTGAATCTCCTACAGAAGATGTTCAATGTTGAAACAGTAAAGCCATCACTCAAATTCTTTTGTATGATTGTGAGGATGATGATAGAATAAAATGGATGGGATCATATTCGGGACAATATAAGGTGAAATCAGGTTATAGGAAGTTAATGGAGGCTCACAACATTCCATCGACTATTTGTGCACGACCTTGGCCTGATATTTGGAAATTTCAGGTTAATGATAAACTTTGATTGCTTCTATAGAGATTGTCTCGTAACCTCCTACCTACACTAGAATTTTTCAATTAGAAAGTGAGCATCTGCATTGCTTAATTTGTGGTATGAATGAAGTTATGATACTTGACCACTTATTATTAAGATTTCATTATACGTGTGGGTGTGGAGTTTATCACTATGGCAGTTGAATATTTCTTGTTTTGCAGACAAGCAAGGAGCAGAATGGTTGGATGTTATTCATAAGCCTAGAGACATCTTGGGTACTCCAGAGAAAGTGCCAATTTTTTCAAATTTATGCCTTTGTTATGAACATCTGAGTCTTTGTGGCAAGCAAATTGTTAGGCAAATGCATAGGATCGAACTTCTTGCAACATGGCAGTTGTGAAGGAAAGGAAAAGGTGTAGAGAAATGGGTACACCCACCATCTGGTCGTTCGAAGCTACATGTAGATGTCACTAATTCCAGAGACTATTCGTCTATCGCACTGGTAGTCAAGAATTCTAAGATATAGTTCATACTACTACTAAAACAATAGACGTAGTTAATCCACTTTTGGTAGACTCTAGTGTAGTTAGTTTGCATTGGAAGTAATTTCATTGTTGCTTATCTTTCCATTAGACTTTAATCTATTATTTTCTTGGTGGAGTCTATGTCCCCATAAATGTTATTTGAAAGTGAATCTTACTTAGAAAAACAAAACAAAAAATTTAACCTATTTTTTATAACAATAATGAGCCAAGTGAAATAGTAGAAGTCAACTACAAAAGAAGATATAATGCTAATAAGGAAATGGTGTTTCTTCGAAGCTATCATATTTATAGGTGCAGAAAGTTTGATCATTCCTGGGTTGTCAGCTAGCAAAATCTGTTCACAGTGGTCACCAATTCTACATGTCAAAGTAACAAATAAAACTTCAGAAGCAAAATTGATCTCCAAGACTGCCGATGAGGGAGCTCAATCTACTCTCCTCATTCTCTTAATTACTACGTTGAAAAAACAAATTGGGCTACTTTACATTTCACTATACCTGGGGAAAGAATTCTGATGCCTAGGTCAGAAAAATTACATTAAGTGAGAGAGAGAGAGAAAGAACACATTTAATAAGGTTACAAGATAGCAAATGGTTGGCATGGGACAATATCACAGCAAAGAATCAAATAGGAAATTCTATCACGAGTTTAATTTTAATTTTGTCCTCCACATTTCTCCAAGGACCTTCTTTGGTGCCGGATCATCCGGTCCTTTGTCTCGCTGTCCAGATGTGAAATACAGCCATCCATTCCAAAATCCAGCTAGTGCAGTTTTCACGCGGTATGGAAGTTTTCCAATTACTGACCACTTCTGTAAAAGTCAATAAAATTTCAAATTTAAGAGCTACATTAGATGATGTAGCAAGAGAGGAAACTGCATTGTAAATCCACGGACTCCTATCATTTCCCAAACGGAAAAATAATTTGCAGTTAATATCCAATGTCATGGCTTGGCAGCAGCTGAATTAAAATGAGCCGTTGTTTGATTTTGGTAGAGGAACTAGCGACCCATTTGGAAAAATCCCCCAGTTGAACTCGGGGCACCAGCACAGTGCAAAGATAACTCAACTAGCCAGCAAGCTTAGTATTACTTGACAGAAAGGAAAGAATATAATATTAGTGTGCACACAGATGGGGGGGATTGAGGAGGAAGGCCTAGTGATTAACAATTATATACAGAAAATAGTTGTATTTTCACAGTATGGGGTCAGTAGAGGTCTACAGAATGAATTCTTGTATCCAGCAACAAAGCTTAAATGTCATGGAAAAACTGAGGGCAAGCAACTTAAACAACCTCTCTCTTTGCCATGATTGCAACAAAGAACTAAAAGCGATTGAACCAGAACAGAAAGTGTTGACAAAATAGAACAAAAACCCAGTGACAAGTAATACTAAGATTAAAAAGTACCAAATATATGTCCATACACCTGTGAAACTCAAATTTACAATTGCGAAGCAAATTTCAGCTGTACCATGAAAATATAGGGTGACGAAGTCTTGCAAAGGGTGCTACTTAGGACATTCAGAATAAAGATATGATGTTATCACTTAAGAAGAGGACTCTATCCCCGAGGTCTCATAATAATATGAATGCTGGAGTCCAAATTAGAAACATATAATATGCATTGTCTTACACCTATCTGAGAATTAAAAGGACCTCCTCTTTCCCAGGAAAGAACTGTCACCCAAGGCAAAACCAGACAAGGGAAGCCTCTCCAACCGTAAGATATATTATCACATGTAATCTTTAAACTCATAATACAGGTTGAAGTCAATTACTTTAAGGTCTTGACCTACTCATCCCGTTACGGGTTAACCCACTTAGCATGCAAAGAACATTTTCCTAAAGCTTCTGACGTCCTGCAGAAACAGTGAAATCTAAAGGCAGCTCCATCTTTCAGCAGCCATTTTGGTATATAAGCTACAAATCAGAAGCTGTCTAGATCTATAGTTTCCATAAGCCCTAAATATTATGGGAATAATGATGGAATTGCAATCACAAACGCATGTATCTGTTTGGGCATTTGAGATGCAACAAATTAAAAATAAACCTCAGCAAAAGGAAATTCTAGTTAGCAAATGAAGACCAACTTGACCTGTTATGCCATTCCAAATTGGAACCACAAATCAAAGGCTAGGATATTCAAAGGCCACAAAAGGTATGAGGCAGCATGTTCTTGGCTCAGTACGTGTAAGCAAGCATGTACAAGTTCTTGAAAACAAAATGACCTTGTGTACGCATGTTAAGTAAGGGACTGAAAAAAGTTAATACCAATGTGTCCAAGTTAAACTGGAATACTTCTCCGTTCAGAACCATTCTCTTGGTTACAGGGTGCTTCTCGGTCGTGCCCCCAACAATAACAATTGAATTGTTAACAACCACCCAAGCAAATTCAATATGGGAATTTGGCTTCGGCAATGATGGTAACTCTTTCCATTCCCTCTGATCATCAAGCATGTAAACATCACTAAATACCACCTGAAACAATAGAGATTATGAAGAGATAAAAAGGTTGAATTTAAACAGCATATCTAAACAGAAAGTGGTAGGGAAGATGAAAATAGTGTCAACCTGGACATTACTTGATACACTTTATCAGCAATACCAATTGCAGCTAGTTATAAAACTTACAAATATTCTCATAATCCTAAAAGCAGTAGGAGATCATGAAGTCACAAGGGGAAAATAACATAAACAAAAATCCGAAGCAAACCACAATTTATACAATTGCATATGTTGAAAATTCCTTTTATTTTTTCAGCTAAGTGAATGTTTTTGAAGTCAAGCTAGACATACAGGCATACTACAACGATCACTATCAATTCTCTATGCATCCAATGCAAGAGCCGATGCATGGCTCAACAAAGCATGTCCACTTTGAGACAAATGACCACCCTCTCATAATATCAAGAAAGTTCTTACCATACGCTTTTCTTCTCCACCATCATAGAGGATCTGATTCATCAAGAAATTTATAATCCTACTCTTAATTCAACAGAAACTCCTGAGGTACATGTTTCCAATCAAAACACATCATTTATAGTAGAAAAGGGGCTGATGACAACTTCAAAAAGAATCATTTCGCATCCCTGCACCTCTAAATTTGGCACATGGACAATTTGCAACATTTAGATGCACCCAAATCCATGTACAAGGTCTGAAAATATCAAATTTCTGTTCTAATGAGCCTCAGTAATGGGTATCAGTCCCTATTTTTAAGATCTGAAGCTTCCTCTTGGAGTAGAATGTTTTTTTTTTTTTCCTTTTGGGTAAGTATTGGAGTAGAATGTACTAGGATATTTAAAGTGAAACTTTTTTCCTATTTCTGGCGTAAATATTAAATCTTTCCCCAAAATAAAAATAAAAAGAAAAAATAGATTTGGGGATGATAAGAGCTTTAAAGTCTAAAACAGAACACTTCATTGGCATTCAACAAAATAGCCATAAAGACATGTAATCATTACAGAAAATTATATGCCCCCAAAAACAGTTAACTGAAACAGGAAGAAAGAAAGGAAAGGAACTCACTCCTCAACTAATTGGATCGTGGGAAAGATGTAGTGGAAGTAAAACAAGCCAACATGATGTCCTTATTGTGAATCTACCACTTATCCCAAAGCTTAAGCTGCTAGGAAGTAGTAGATTTTATTATTGCATTATATTCTATAACACTCCTATCATCTTCTTTCTATTTATTTGAAAACTAAAATAGTGAAGGACACAACATAGGAAAAAAAAATGTCTTTGAGACTTTACAAAGTGAGAGAGATAGAGACATATAGATGGAGACCACACATGAATGTTCCCAAAAATATCTTTACCTCCAGTCGCAAATGTCAATTGTTTAGATGAGAGAACAAACCTTTCCATTACTTTTTTTTTCTCCCTCCCGTGGCTACCACACAATTATCCAAAGCTTAAATTCACTACAACTATCACGATATATATATATATATATATATTTTCACTCTCAAGAAACATAACTTGCATACGAAACACCCTAGCTGAAAGCTTCTGAACACTTGGATAGCCATAAAGAAAACTATGAGAACTCTCTTTATTAAAACCCACCATTCATACGTGCTGCCACAACCTGCTAAAAGCAGTCCACTAAAGCGATTAAACAAATGTCATACTGCTTGTCTTACCTCGTTCCTACGAGAACACTTGAAAATGGGCGATCCAGGTTTAGCCATATAATCACCCTCTTGTCCACCAATAACATAAAGCTGATCTTCAACCACAATAGAAGCCCTACATAATATGACAATAAAAGAGTGGAAAATGGGTAAGATTTGTATAATGATGTTCAATTCATTTAGACCATCAGAAAATTCACTAATTTAAACTATGCAATGTGATTATATTTCCAATTACCACTGTTTTCTATAATTTCCTTCTTTAGCAATGCATTTTTGTTTCTATTATTTTTAGCTGTGGCTAAAGTTATTGCCGCTCATGTCATATAAAAATTTATCTCTTAAGAAAGAAAATCCCCCAATTGATTGAAAAAGTCATGAAGAATAAAATTTCACAATTATACAACCTTTACTGCTTATTGCAGGAATAAACAAGTCTTTTAATTATTATGAGTAGAAAAATCAGCAATTAGCAGTAGAAGAGAACAAACTCCATCGTATGAGTTTCATTGTAAACTTGCAAGTAAAGTATGCCTTCAAATTCAAAGTGTGAAGAAAACTCTGAATATGGAATCCAGAAACCTAGTCCATAGTGGAAAACCAAACTCTATACCTCAGGAGAATTTTTATTATGCATATCGTGTTCATAAACCCATCCATAATTCTCATGAGCTCTAAAGAAACTATGCAAATATTAGGTAATCATAGCAAAACTAAAAATGCAAGACAGACACCCGCAAACACATCCACACGTGCATGTGTGTTACCATTTTCCAGATTAAATTCCACTTGCTACAAACCCTTTTTCCCCTTTCAAAAAGAGATAGAAGGAAGTGGACAAAGGTACCTACTCTTTAATTTGGCCTGGACATAATAGCACCCACCCACTGGGGCACCTGTGATGGATGGGCCTAGACAAGGTTGCAACACGAAGGGGAATGAGGGAATAATCAGGTGCTCCCTCCTATCCCTTTTTGACAATAAATATATTAAAAAAAATAGCCACAAATCCTCTCTCGTATCTCTATCTGCTAACTCAAAGCCAAGAGGTCATAATAGAGGAAAAAATAACCAAGTGAACCAAGTTCGCTTCAGCCAAAGGAAGACAATAGTTTGACCTTATCTTAAATAGTGATGTAACATCAATACAGGTATAGAAGTGCTCTAAAATATGGAAAACCAGAAGTTGTACTGACATAAATCAAACCCACTACCACAAAGTTCTGCAATCTCGTACCTGCCACCTTACCACACTAGGCAAATGGACCAAGAAGTGACAAGTATCTTGTCAAGAGATACACAAAATTTCACAACCTATCATAGAATGCTTTGTAAAATTTTAAATACACCCAACCATTAGCTGCCTTGTGTGGAAAGCTAAAGCTAGCAGTTAAATCCAACAATACACATGACTGAATTGTTAATAGGGATAAATCCAAATTCCGTCCTTGTCCTTTCCATCAAATTAATCCCTAAGGTTTAAAATCATTCACCATTGAAGGGTCGCAAAGGAACTAAAGTCTTGATGGATTTTGAACCCTAGGGACTAATTTGATGAGTTTTAAAGTTCTGGGACTCATTTTATTTTTGCGCAAACCATAGGGACGAACTTCCACCTTGGTCCTTTTAGTGGAAAGGATTGAACATCTGTTCTCAAACTCTTTTATCATGAATGCAAGACCATTCCTCCAAGGGTATATATTAATTTGTCAAAGAATATTGAAGATGAATGGGTGTGTCAACTAACTTATTTCTCTAGAAACTGTTATGGGAGATGACAATGACATCCATCATCATAATCACCAGACAGGGCCTTGAAATTGTTAAGGTAGAGATGTAAACTTATAGCTCTATCAAGAAGTTTACTAGGACATACTTATAATTGTTGCTTCCTTTCACAAACAATGATCATTCTTCTACCAATTGGACAGATTGAAACTGAGCATAAAAATATCACTTTCTCAAGCAAACAACATTATAAAATGCGGAGAGCTCCATACGGCAGCCACAACAAATTATCATAATTGTTCATGACATTAGACAATCCACAGACCTATGAGGTCCTCCACGGGGGATGGGTATTTCGGTCCTCCAGTCTTTTTCTAATGCTTTTCCATCCTTTACAGCAAGACTCCAATGCTCTAATCCAGGCGTGTGCCGGTTCTCCTTGCTGCCACCCATCACATGGAGTCTACCTTTCCAAAGTTGAGTCGCTGGGGCATACCTGAATAAATATCATGCAGAACCTTCACTCAATATGACACAAACAGAAGAATAATATATGGCATGGATTAAATGACCATATATAGTCAGCAACCAATAAAATTCCTACATCGTTGCCATTGAAAGCTAATTCCCATCCCCAAAAACAAAATGGTCTAGTAGCCACCAGCAGACCATGCACAAAAACTGAGACGTTAACCAAGCAAGCTATTGCATATTGCTGACTTTAATTCACATTCTTGGTTAACTCCTTTTAATGCTACGTTATCATTAACAACAATATTTAAACAAAAATACTGAATAAACAGATTAGTGCGCCAGAGTTCAGTGTCAATGCATCCAAATAATCTGACCATCAGCAAAGATGTATCAAAAACAATAACTCAAAATCAAGCAGCCATTACAACTGGTGCACTGGACAATGTATCTTGCAAATGTCTGGATCAATACAAATTTATTGGGAGATGAACATCAAGTAAACTGGCAATCTAGTAAGCTGTCCAAAAAAATCTGAGCTGAACCTCGATACAGAAAATTAGCATTGGCAAATATAACTCAAATATCCCGTGCTAGAGGAAACAAAGCTACAAAATTAATGCCCTGCATTCAGCAATCCTAATATTCTTACCTCTTAATTGATATGCATTTGTATATAGGTCAAAGCAGGAACTACTGAAAAAAATTATATATGGGCAGAAAAGAGGAGAACCTTTGAATTTTATTTACAGCACATCAGCCACATACACGAATTTGATAAAACTAGAGAACTATTTTTACAAACTCACTGATACTGGAACCTCAAATTAGGTTTTAGCCCATGACTGAGTTTAATTTGTCATATTCGGTCAACTCTCCATTGAATTAAAATCCCATCTGTTTCAGGGAATGAAGAACATATTTCAAGCAAGGATCGCCAGCACATCTAAGTCCATCATGCCTTTTGAACATATCAAAATATTTAACCACGGAAGCTAGGAGTAATAATCTTTTCTAGTAACATAAGAAATGGTATGTTTTCTAGTACATGAATCATGTGTATGGAGAATTCAGGTTCTAATATATCCTTCATCTTTCTGCTTGCATATAGCATCTACTTGTAGCAACACAATACAAGATACAAACCCATGATATCGCATCTCACAGTAGTCACCAGTAACCATAGGTGGGTATTCAACTTATAGAACATATATGCATATATGGGAGAGACCAGAACTCAATTACCAATATACTATGGGAACCAGAATTGAAGTTTAAACAAATAGGCTCTAAATTTTGGAATAACAAAGATAACAATAGGGCTTAAATTTGAAATAGCGCACACAAAGTACACCACCAAACTTCAAAGAGGTGAAGATTACCACAGATCTAATTCCCAGACACCAAAAAATACCTAGGGACTGGTAAAGGGGGCATGTCCCTCCAATGCTTTGTCTCAGTATCAAGGACAAATGTACGAGCAGTAGGCCCTCTGCACTGTGGACCATATTGTCCTGTCACTACATAGATATATCTCCCATCTGTCACCATTCCTAGATGTGAGTGTGCCATCTCTTTTGGCATGTCAAATCTTCCTCCCCATGTATTATCAGTGAAGTTGTATATATCAACATGTGAATGTACCTATAAGACAATGAACGTAAACAATAAACAGAAACATCAAGGCTGCCTCCATAAACTCAAACAGGCTACATATAAAAACATATCACCTTCTGCCAATAGGCTCTCGCTCAATGGCACATATTCCCAGTAAGGCCTATTGGAGAGCATAGTTTTGGGTTCAAGACCCAAAGATGCTTGTTTAACACAGCACTTAAAAAATGAATGCACACATAAATCAAAATTTTGACAAACAAACAGATTGGAATTGAAATAAATGGATAATAGCTCTACAGATGTTAAAGTACCAAGGCTACCCCAAGAACAACAGCTCCTTATGACAACCCCAATTAGCTGGGAAGGTCTTGTCAAATGATAAGCCCTATCAATCTACTAGCCATCAAGCAGTCTTGGATGAAAACCCTGAATCAATTGCATAACTTGAGTCACTAGCATTTGGTTTCCTCTATGTTGGAATATATGTTCACTCTAAAATCTTCACATAGTCAATAAGACTATAGAGCACTGAATGGTCACCATTGTCAAACTCAAACAGCTTTTCTTTTTATTTGTTTTGCCCTGAAAGTTACTCGCGCATCAAATGGCCTATGAATCCACAACCTCACTCTCCATATTTGTTTTATTGAATTAAGTGGTGCACACCATTTGAAGAAAAGGCTCATCAATATACCATCAACTAATTCAATCTTAATACTCCAATATCAACAAAAACCAAGAATAATGCTTACAAACCACAATCATGTACTTTAGAAGTAACACCACACTATCATCATTAGAAAATAGAGATATTTCAGCATAAACTCTAAAAATAATAAGAGAATGTAACAAGGAGATAACACTATTGCATAATTCATATACAGGGGTGAAACCAAAAGAAAATTGGGATAACAGGGTATCATGAATGACATTTGCTAGGGAAGGATTTAGACAAATTGTCCAAGTGATCCACAAAATCTTCAGTGCAACAAAGTCAACTAATTCAAAAGCAACCCATTAACCTTATCAGTATTAGCATTTCAATGGCACTGGCCATCAGATCAAAAAGCCAAAAACATAGAATTATCACGAACAGGTACTTAGCCTGTGGATTTTAAACATCTTTTGAATCAACTAAAGAGAATCATTCAGAGCAATTCTCACAGTGTCAATTGTGCCGTATCCTGCGAAAACATATAGAAGATTTTTAATCTGTATTGCTGCCCCATCAAGACGAGGCACAGGTGCAGCTGCCATCTTTTCCCATTTTAATTCAGGTGCAGGTAAATCAGCAAAAGTTGCCGATAAGACTCTCCCAGGAGCAGAATCTTCATCATTGCCAGCTACTGCCTATAAATAAAACAAAGTAACCATCACTTTTTCAGACAAGAAAGTTTAAAAGGCACTGTATTTCAGTCTCTTCTTCAATCCTAACTTCCTCACATACAAATGTAGAAAAATTGCAATTAAGGGTAAAACATTGAAATAGGAGCAACGTTTCAATTACCTCAAACAAAAAATCAATTCATCAAGTAAACTATTAAACTACGCTCAAAGCATCTAAGTTTACTGAAACCATAAATATGGAAACCGTTATCAACTGAACTTCCCATACATTCTACCCAATGCATGGAAGCATAACAAATACCCCAAACAAATATTTTTGACAGAATTTAAACTACTCTACCATTACTTGAATAAACTAAGAGCTCAAAATTTCCCCCGTTTCCCTTCCATTTTCTCAGCAACAAAACAAAACGACAATCAAAATCAACAGCAACCAATTGAACTGGCACTAATGTGACCGGATAAGCAGCTTTCCCTCTTTTGTATTTTGGTTGTATTCAGCCCAATAAAAATGTTCGATTTAAAGAGCCTCGAAATCCAAAATTTCACACTCTGGTATTTCCTCCCCCCCCTCCAATCTCCCCAGAAACGAAACAAAAACAATCAGAGCTCACGGCACGGCATAAACCTATATTAGCAGAATCCCAGAGAATTTTTTTTAAAAAAAAAAAAACTAAATGCCAGAAAGAAAACCAAGAAACTGTATTTACGGAAATATGTCCTTTTTTTCTCAGCATCCAACAACCCCCAAATCGGAATTCACACACGCATACATTACAACACAACTACATGCATACGTACATCCAATTATATGTAGATGAAGAAGATATAGCGAAATTATGATTAAAAATGCTCACCGCTTGAGGGCGCTCTTTAGGTTCATCTTTTTTTGGCACAATTAGGGTGCCTTGGGAGATATCATCACGTGCAGAAGCCCAACCAGAGGCGAAGCTTGCAGACGAGGCCCAGAGAAAATCGGCCACAAGAGCAAACCCTAATAAACCCACGCAGATTATCACAATCTTC
Organism: Morella rubra; assembly: GCA_003952965.2. NCBI lineage: Eukaryota > Viridiplantae > Streptophyta > Magnoliopsida > Fagales > Myricaceae > Morella > Morella rubra. The sequence continues at coordinate 214,096 of RXIC02000048.1, forward strand.
GCCGATCCGTACTTTCCTGAGCCCGAGGGCCTACCCATTATCTCACATTTACAGGGGGCCAGAGAGAGAGAGAGCGAGAGAGAAGCTTTTCCAGATATGAAGCGGGTCTGTGTGTGATCAGTGTTGAAGTGTTTCGCCTGCGTCTCTTGGAGCTAGGGATGGAGGGAGCAAGAAACAGAGTGTCTGACTAGAGACATCACGTGAGGCTGCAGAGCCGGCACGGACGGGGATTGTCCAATATTACCGACTTTATTTCCTTTTCTCGAGTTCTTTATTTTTCAGCTGAGGGAAAAAAGTTTCTCCTTATCACATTAGTTTTTCACTTTGTGTTTTTTAGGCTCGCTAGTTTTTTGAACTTTTTTTCACCTTGTTTTGCTTTCATTTTATTAACAGAAAAAAAAATTCTTTCATTTTCTTTGCCTGTGTTTGATTTGAGAGTCTGTGTAAAATTGATACTAATTTAATTATATCATAATACTGACATATTAGATAAACATTAAAAAAGTAACTTAGAATGTGAAATAAAAAAATCTACATAATATATATATATATAGTATATTGTTTATGATATACTATAATACATAATATTTATATTGGTTATGATATAGTATATTATAGTATATTGTTTATTGAAAATAAAAAAAGAATAGGACATTTTAAATTAACAAGAAAATCCGAGGTTGTATCTTTTATAAGAAGATGGATCTCCAATAAAAATTTTGGTGATAGTGTAGAGGAGAGAATTGAACATCAGGAATAGGTTGATTATTATGCATGATTATGTCACCATTCGAATATATCTTAATCGCAGCGAAAACCTTATTATTCTTATTTTAAGAAAAATAATGATCCTACCAATTTTTTAATTTACCTTTAAATTCGGTAATAAGGCAATTGAATAAGGCAATTGACTACCTAGTTATCAATTATGTTGAAAATTTGCAGAACATTTTGAGTACATGGTCAATTCACGAAGGATATTGAGAATTTCCAATAACTTTCTGACCTCCCTGCGGGAGATATGCACTTCTTTCTGCTTTTTATGCTCTTAATGCTATGGATCTTATTTGGTTACTTCGTTGTCAGGTGGTGCATGGAGGCAAATTGAGAAACCCTTCTTCTATAGATTCTCAAATTTTAAAGGTTGCAACTGAGCATACAAGTGCGGCATATCTCTCATCCAAGGAAGAACGATGGTCACCACCCCCCCGTGGTACAATCAAAGCAAATTTTGATATAGCTATTCGTCCTAATTATGCTGCTGCTGCTTCGATTTTTGGCCAATGGAATGGGCAGATTATTCATCGAGCCTCCAAGATTCCTAAAACCCGCCTTGTTTGCTGTTGGACAGGCGCGTGCTCTAAATATTGAGAAACTCCAATTGGAAGGTGATTCAAGCTATTACAACGCCACAATTAAGCTTTCTGAATTCCATGCCCTTGCCTTGCCTACAGCAATAAACTAAAACGATTAATGTTAAAAGTAATCATCGTTAAGAGCCGTAAAGGTTCAATCTAGATTTATAGTTACAAACACTTGCTTTCTTTAACATAAAACCTACCCCTCCCTCCCTCCCTCTCTCTCTCTCTTTTCCTAATACAAATAACCAGATGAGGAGAGTGCAATATCACAAACTGTGCTCAGAATCAAATACTTTCCTTTGTTTTAACACCTGTCTGGTCAAACATGTAAAACTTCTCACTACATCAAGCCACGCCCATTACAAGCTTCCAAACCCTACGAAGAATAATAGAACGAAAATTCCTAAAGTCTATATACCAAGCTAAAGATTGGGCAACAAAAAAAAAATACACAAAATTAGAAAAAAAAAAAAAAAAAAAAAAGAAGAAAAAAGCACCATGTCGTCTTGATACAAACACCACAGGCATCACAACCACCATTATCGATTCTGGTACTTTCAACAAGATATATCACAAAAGACCAGTGCCCTAAACAGGTATGACATCAATTTTTGATGTATCTTCAAATCTCAAAACAACACCGTCAAGGCTAGCCGGAAAGATACACTGTGCCCACTGGCATCCAGTTGTTAATGGCTCCGGTGGTGGCACAATCATAAGCACATTGTCATTTCTTTGGACAACTCCCATCACGCTGACCGTGCTACCTTCTTTGATGTACCTACAAACCGTCAGTGACAGTTCCATAAGATTTTATCACACTGGCCTACTGTTACAGACTTCTTTGTCTTGAATACTATTGAGGAAAGCCATTTGGTTTGTCACTTATCCGATCATGAAGTTAAATTATGTATTCATGCATTGGAATAAACCCAATGCTCACTACTTGCGACCACGAAAAACCAAAAGGCAAGATTAAACCTAAAGCCAACCCAGGTCTCTCCCAGCCTATTGACAAAATACAGAATAGAATGAAGAGTATGGTCCGCGTGAAAGGAAAACCCCAAGGCTGGTTCTACGATCAGCTGTACTAATCAATATCCCTTGACACCAACTATTTATTAAAATAACAGCCTTTATACAAAAAGAAAGACAAGATAGTCTTGTAAGTCAGATATGCTGACAATTTGCTTTTTGCTTAACTTTCTTGTCAAAAAACTAATGGTCATTTTTAACTAGGAAAGGAAAAACCTAAACCCTAGGGCTCCCCTGCCCCAAAAAAAGACAAGACAAAATAGAATGGACGGAAAATGCTAAAAGTCAACCTTCTTAACTTCAACCAAACAAATGGACTTAGCAGAACAAATTCTTGAGACAGTTCTTTACCCTTCTTTCAATCGCATCACACGATCATCGCTTGAAAGGTTCCTCTCTCCCAACCATCGGAGTAACTCAGGAGACAAGTCTTTGTTTTCTGAGGTCACATCAACAACAGCAGAGTCGTCAACATAAGGAGTCACCCGTGCACCATAGCCAGTCTTGACTAATGCTCTTAACCCAGACTGAAAATCCGAGATGTAGAAGTCGACCACTTGCCTCTGTCAGACAACATAAGCAGAAAACTCAAGTTTAAAAATTAAAATAGGTGGGAGAATGCTTCCACAATGGCTCACTCTTAGTTAGCATCACACGATCCTAACTAAGAGTGAATCCAAAATTGGAAGCAAGAGGAAAAGATTCTAACAAACATGTTCATTCTCAACAATGGCTCGTTCAGGATAAAAGGCTGAAGTTTCCCAAAGTGCTGAGGGCTTCCTTTCCCACAAAGCTCACAGGAAGAGGGCTTTCTTAGTCACTCAAATTTCTTGAAACCTATGCCAGAAGACTGGGCATCTATCTTTACCCAACCTCCATTTAGAATTTGACTGCAAACCGCTGGTTAACAAATAGAAGCACAACCTCTGGTTTTTGTCTCAGCATTATATGTGCTTTTGCACTAAACATATGCAAACAATGAAAAGATGTGTGCCTTCCAGACTAATTCTAGAAAATTGAATTATCGCCACCATTCTATGCTGCTGAACACTGCTGAGTGATTTTCTAAAAAGCCTTTCAAAAATACGAGCAGGCCCAAAACTCAACAGGCCAGTTAACAGAAAAAGATTTACCGCTCATAAAACTGACAAATTGTGTACACAAAAGATAAAACCTGTATGATCTGTGAACGTAAATATTCAGTTCCTCACCTCAGCTGCTCTGAGTCCCCATGTAAAACGACGATGTGTAGAATTGGCTGGCTTGGAATCCCATCCTCGATACTCATACAAGCTGGTAGATGTATAGACGCATCTAGGAACTCTGCGGAAGGATGACTCAAGGGGCACATTACCGCAGGTAACCACCTTAAGAAAAACAAAACAAAACACGACATTCAACTTTCTTGTTAGACGTCATTGAAAAGTACAAAAGTAACATTAAGCTACGAAGTCTCAAAGCTATATGTACATCATGATATCAAGTGCATGGAAATCGTATTTCCAGCTAATTAATGGATGCATGTAACTTGTGCTCTTCTACCCCTGGCCGCCAACAAAGACACAGACAAACACAGACGATATGGAATTTTGAGGTCATTGATCCTCCTAGTTGCTAAAAATAAATCTTGTAAAATTCAGACTTACGATAGAGCTCTGTAAATGCATAATTAACTGAGAAACTTTTCAATTGATTCTCTTCGTAACAAAATTTTCCATCGAATTTCAAATATCTGTCAACACAAACTTGCTAAGATTCTTTCTAAAGACGGATGTTCCCATTTCCGAACTCTATTACAATGCCTAAGATGTTAAGATCTAACTCAGTATCACCATGTCTAAATTACCTATGCCAACCCTTTTTAGTAATTCTTTTATTCATAGAGCTCAGTTGCAAGGCATAGGAGATAAGAGATATGGAATATCAGATGAGATTCTTAGGTTGCATACCCCAGAAACCTTCACATATTGCCCACTTCTTGCAGTTCTCAGTTCAGCATCTGGATAACGATAAATGAAACCTGTGATAGCTCGTCTTCCCCAGCAACTATTCCAAATGAATAATGCAGCAACTATGACAAAAAGTACTGTCACAACAATGAGCAGAATGGGATTGTGGACCGCTCCCATAATGAAACCACCAGCAATGAACCCCATCACAAATATAAGAATCACCGACCACAATATTGGCTTTGGGATGTTTCTTCTGAAGGAAAATTGATCATCTGGGCTAAGAGTAGTTACAGCTGGATTGTGAGCAACAGAGGTACCATGTATTTTGATTGATCCCATAGATTCTAAAGGTCCAGAGACCTTTCTTGGGGCCCCAGATGAATTCAGTGGGCCGGAAGAAATGGGCCCAGATGTGATAAGACCTGTTGTAGGAAGAACTGGGGCAATAGGGCCAGAGTTTTGGCGGGTCACTCCACCAGATTGGGGACCAGATGACTTCTTCACAGGCTCACCATGTTTATTGAGCGGCCCGGAATTTGATTTCTTCATAGAAGATGAACCAGACATGCCTGAAGACACTGGACCTGACACATAACTGGACCGAGCTGCTGCATTCGCCGGAATGGGCCCTGAATGTGTGCCAGCACCTCCAAAAGATCCAGTCCTGGATGGAGCACTATTTAACTGTCCAGATTTCCTAGACTTCGAACCATCCGTGGGGATATCAAACATTTTCCCCAGTTCTCCTGACTTCTTGATATCACCACCTGTATAGGGCATGGCAGTTGAAATCATTGTCGGAGTCCTTTCTTTTGGCTGCTCAGGCCGGCCAGAGACATAGAGGCCATTGCTAAGCTGATGAGATGGGAATCTGGAACCCATCAGGCTCTTCTATGAGAATCCAAAACAGTCCACACAGCAAACACGTACCAGAAGGCTGAGATGATATTGTAGGTCCTACTGCAAATAAAAATCGGACAATTTAAGAGTAAGATAAGTTTTAGCAAGAAACTTGAAAACTATCAAGAACCATGTATCAGGAGTAAAATTCTAAATAAGAAAACCAAACATAAATTTGAGAAAAGAGGCCAAAATACACAATCTATCAATCACTATCAGAATTTTTCAATCAAACTAAATAAGTGGTCCAAAAACAAAGCAAGGATATCTTGCAACAAGAATAGTCCTGCAGGAGACAATAACACATTCATAAATTAGCAACAGGATGCAAGCTTTGAATGAAAAGCAATCAAATAATAACACTATACTACATGGGTCCCAAACAACTAAGCAAAACCACTGTATGAAAAGGAATGGAAACACCACATGTAAGTGGCACAGCTAAAGAACAATAACAAAGTTATACTATATAAACAACATATTGAAACAATTAACTATTCTTTTTGAGCAAACAATATGTCATAATAATGCTGAGAGTATTAGTCACTAGGGCATGTTTGCATTTAGGAATTTTTAGAAAATTTTGGTGATTTTGTGAAAATTGAGGTAGATTAGAGTTTTATTGGATTTTGTGAAATTTTTTGAAGTATGGTTGAAGATGATGGAAGATTTTGGAGTTTTATGAGTTGGTAAAAAAATGAAGAGAGAGATGATTTGAATAAACTTTTTATGTTTATTGTAATGGAAAGAGATGATTCAATGGGGAGAGAGAGATGATTTTGAACTTAATTATTATTTTAAAAAAAAATTCAGAATTAAAATAAACAGAGATAAACTTGTTGTGGGCCCCTTATTTGGTGTGAAAACTGAAAAAGTTAAAAAAAATCGTGACAAAATTCATGTTTGCATCTAAAAATTCTTAAAAGTTCACAATTTTTTTACAAAATTTGGCTTTGCAAGCATGCCATAACCAAGCTGTATTGTCAAATCCAAGCATGTCAGCATGAATTGTAGTCAATTTTTGTAGGTGAGTGAAAGTAGGAAAAGAAAATATTTAATGTAATCTCATACTAGACATTTTGTTTTCGCTCAAAACTTGAAAAGCTAAACTCGTCCAAGTTCCTAGCTTTCTCAGGCCAAAGTAATCAGAACGTTCCTTTTTTCTGCCTTTTCCTGTCCATTCTTATGAAATAGCATATAAATCTTCCAAACACCATTTGAAACTCCAAATCCCACTAGGACCACTTCTATATTCATAATAGGCTCAGGGGAAGCTCATAGCTTTCTCAGGCCAAAGTAATCAAAACGTCATTTTTTCTCTCCTTTTCTTGTCCAGTCTCATGAATAGCAGAAGAAACTTCCAAACACAATTTGAAACTCCAAATCTCGCTAGCACCACTTGTAATAGAGTACACCTAAATCAACTAAAACCAGAGTGACAGCGAACTCAGATACACCCAACCAGTCTACTTATCACACATCAATGGCAGAGAGATAACAGTAAATCAAAACTCAGAAAAGTAGTCGTGTTTCTAGAGACCAACGATCCAAAGAGCCATTTACAAATGTGTAGATCAATGAAACCTCGAATACTGGAAGCTGTTTTTCTGTTTTTCATTAATTTATTTTGTATTCATAAGATTTGAACTTTAGAGCCACTGCTCACAAATTGAGCCAAAGCCCAAGTTACATACCACAGCAGCACCTGCATGAAATTAAAGAAAATGCAAATCTGAAGCACAGTACTCAGAAGGTAAATGACCCAGATGAGACTTCACTGGCATAAAAATATATCAGAATCATCCACTTGCATGAAACAAATACCCTGGACGAATAGACCAAATCCATATAAGTTGCATCTCAACCCGTTAGATCTAAATGAGATTTCGGACCTAAGACCTCAGTGTAGAAGAAATATGTGATTCAAGGCTTTTATTTATTGCCCTTTCCTATATATTTTTGGCAACTAAATTGACACGCGAGAAGACTCAAACACATTTTTTTGGAAGATTCAAAGAACCATATAGTTTCCAAACATCTAGGATCCACAACAAAAATTCAACCTCAAATCAGACAAAGAAAGCACGTCACGTCACTATTTTGTACAAAATAACGTAATTAAGGCACGGGTTCCATGAAAAGAACTTCTGGGATCTGAAGTTCACCTGAATGCACGTTTGAGTTTCTCTGGTTCCCAACCAAGTACAGAAACATTCACACTTTTCCATGTTCTTTTTCCTACATTTTCTAACCGACTAAGGTCACTAGCACAAATGGAATAACTACACTTCCGACAAGATGAAAAAAATCTTCTATATTTAGAAAGGCTCCAACCATAACACCTTCTGACCTCTATCTACCAACCAAAGTATTCCCCCAACCTCATTCTCCCCAAAAATCCATATATATCCGAAGAAGATCCGGTACAGGAGTTCAAGTCCTGTTGGATCTGAGAAATACAAACAATGAGAGTTGAACCGTGAACGAAAATATAAATCTGTACCTTCATAGTACATTATCCACGGCAATCAAACATAGTACTACGGTATACACGTAATCCACATCAATTTCCTGAAAAGGAGATTTCCATAGTGTAAATCGAAGAAGTAAAGCATACCCAGATCACCATTTTGACCAAAAAGCAAGGCAATGGAGAAGATCTAGACAGATAAGCAGAGTGTTCAGAGGGTTCTCCGAGTTGAATCTAGAGGGGAAGGGCTAAACGGTCATGAGAGAGACAATAGAATACCTGAAACAGAAGTGAAATGAATGGGGGAATTGGAAATGTTTGAAGTTAGTGGGAGTTGTGGAAGTGATTCTGCTGGTAACACTGAGATCGCATCTCCGAAGGGGTCGCTCTCTCTCTCTCTCTCTAATATTTTTTCACCTTTCTCTCACTTCAAAGAGCCGCAACAGCTGGTGGGTTGTCCCGTCCCGCAAAAACCCACCAAACTCATGAAAAAGAGATTTAAAGTGAAGGTCACTTAAACAAATATTAGCTTGAGAGACACTTTCTATCCTCTACCTCCCTCTGTCTCTGTCTCTGTGTGTTTAAATGATTGCTTTTTAAAATTTATTTTTCCGTTTTCCCGGAGAAAATGGCTAAACGGTGGCATGAATAGATGAGAGGAGACTTTTAAATCCATAAGAGTTGAGGAGACTTTTAAATCCAAATAATCACCTCGGCCCAAGGCTGATGCTACAGTTGTTAGAAAGAATTATTCACCCGTGGACCAATTCTATAGGGTAACTGATTAGGAGTTCGAATTTTACCACTTTTGAGTACTTTGTATTTAACTAATACTAAAATTCTAGATTGATTCAAGCTCAAAGATTAATCATTGTGCGCTCCAGCTCGGTAAATGCGTTTTCTAACTAAGATATGTTTATTCAAATCCATTTACAAAGGGTCCAGAACAACAAATTTTTCTAATTACACAATAAAAAACATCATACCTTCTAAATTAACCTGTTTTGGTGCATGGCAAAATGAGAAAAAATGTTGGTTTTTTTTTAGTATGGAAAGCTTAAGCAACAAAAAGGACAACATACTACGTGTACTTATTTGTTAGCCAAAATTTTGGCCTTATATAATAATTACAAAATATTTTATTTCTCCATCAAATCATCTATTTTTATTATAATAAAAATAAAATATTCATTCAAATAATCTCTTTCTTTATTTTTTCACTAACTCCAACATTTCAAAATTTTAATTACTCTAAAATTTTAAATTTTATTTATTTCAATATGTGGTTAAAATTTTAACACTCAAAATTTTTTGTTTTGAAATTCAAAGTTTAATTCGAGATATATATAGAGAGGAAATACTTTAAAGTCAACAAGGTGCTTAGTTGGAGTTGGTGGGCTGTTAAACACTCTCGCAGCCTAACAAACCATACGCCATCGGCCCAAGAGAAAATATACGTCTTCGGCTTTCTCGTTAGATGATAAAAGATACTGAGTGCAACAGGTAACTTTTTGCTAACCGTTAGATTCAAACTTGCAAAAAAAAAAAAAAAAAAAAATCCCACAAAAATATCTTATTTAGCTATCGAGTCACCAATTTTACGGTGCCAAAAGATATTCTCTTTTCCTTTGACATTTCTATGCCAGGTTTAAGTTTGTTATTAACTCGAGCTTCTAAACTATTTCTGGAATAGCTATTGAAGTGGCCCACATGTATAAAGTTTAATTAAATTAATAGGATGATTACAACTTTGTTCCTAAAAGAATTTTACTTTTAGAGTTTTAATTACAACACAGTTTGTTTCTTGAGAAAAATAATTGGAGAAAAATTATAGCACAACCATATTTATAAGGGTAAAATTAAAGTGCAAATTTGTCTGATTAAAAAAAAAATCAATATTCACCTCACATTTGATTTGCGAACAATAACTGGATTGACCGAAATGCCCCTTCAAGATATAAATAAATAAATAAAATGAATGAAAGAATAAAATTACATAAAAATAAGACTTAACATTTAATTTATGAATATATTACTCTTATTTTTTTATTTTCTTATTTTTATAATAATTTTATCTTGGAGGGATACTTCAATCATTTTTTTATTTAATTTAACTGCAGGCGACAATTGCTTTTTTTTTTTTTTGGATAATTTGAAGAGCTTAATCAGATAAATTGAAACTTGATGAGACACTTTAATTTTACTCCATAAATATGAGGCCTACTATAAGATTTTCCCAAAATAATGTAAGTTAAATCCTAGGAAAAGGTATCTGTGTTCTATCCAGTGACCTATGTATATCAAATGTTAAAAATAGGCTCAAAGATCTGTTTATATATGATTCATTTTAGTGGATTCCTTGTTTTTGGGTCCACTTTTATTTTTATTTTTTTAAAAAAAGGAACACCAGATTTACATCCTAGTGATGCAATGAGGAACAAAGAGAGCAGAAGTTGCACTCTATTTGCAGCCGAGAAGGCTGAGCTGCAGTGAAGATAAGTGGATCTCTTGCACAAGCTGATAACGAAGCATATTGTAGGAAAAAAACAAAAAGTGCCAACAAGGAGTTCATAGTCTCCTCGCTGCCAGCGCCTTCTTCCCAATTGAACCCCTAGCCATTGGCCCATTGGAGCAAAACCACGGCGGCAAAAGCTGTTTGGCTGCAGATGGAGTTATATATGTTTAATATAGGGGAAAGTACAATTTTTCACCCACGAACAACCATAGATTTTACATTTTGTACCCTAAACTATCAATTTTGACACATTGCACCCTCTAACTACCAATTTTTAACACTTTGCACCCTTTATCAAATTTTTAGACTAAAATGACGATAATGTCCTTGACTTTTTGCATATATTGATATTGTTGTCAATTCATTAATTTTTCAAGGGTATTATTGTCAAATGGAGGGTGCAAAGTGTTTAATATTAGTAGTTGGAGGGTGTAATGTGTCAAAGTGGGTAGTTTAAAGTGCAAAGTATCTAATATAGGTAGTTTGAGGGTGCAATGTCTTAAAGATGGTAGTTTTAGGTGTAATGTGTCACTATCCCAGTAGTTTATGGGTAAAAAGTGTATTTTCCCCTTTAATATAATTCGAGTCATGAGTTTTTTTTTTAAATTTTTATTTAAATTGGTTTTGGGCCAAAATCGGCCCTTTTAAACTCAGCTCGAAGAAACTCAAATTTGAAGGCCAATTTTTGCGACTCATTAGAGTACGGTGTTTAGGCGATAAACTTGTAGGAGAAATATTGGCTTTTGTAATGAGAAATTGACTTCACTTCAGATGAGAAAGGGGGTGGTGGCCCAATTTTTTTGAAAAAAAAATATTTTTTAATGCTAAAAATACTTTCCCAACTCTTTTTACACCTTCATATACCATTTTGTCCCATGCCAATATTTTTTGAACAAATCCTCTTTGTAAGGCCAAAAATACTATCCCTTTTTTTACACCTTCAAATATCATTTATCCTTAAAATAAATGACACAAATTTAATGCTTTAAAAATAATATCCTTTAAAATGATAACAAATAAGAAATGAATTAAAGTATCTTTTAAAATAAAAATAAATGCTAATGGAATTAAAAGTTCACGCATAGATGCAATTTATTTTATGACGTAAATACCGGTTTTTGTTTATATTGTTATTTATTTTCTTAATTTCACTTTTTTTTTTAAAAAAAAAAAAACTCTTGATTTCGTCTCACCCTTGAAAAAGTTAACACAAATAAATTACCTAGTCCACCAAGTTTCTTCTGTCGCTTTACATATGACAACTTTAACTTAATTTTTTTTTTTTTTTGCTATCTCAGTTATGTAAATTCATTCTCGCTTTTTAACTTCTAATCTCTTTCAATTTCAAGTTTTTTTTTTCCTCTTTTAGTTGCTAATTTTAATTCCTAGTAAACATAAAAAATAATTATTTTCATGAACTATTCAGGAAGTTCTTTCTTTTTTCTGGACCACATTTTAGAAATTGAATTATAGAAAGTAGGAGTACATTTGGCAACTGTCGCTCGGAATTGATTTTTTGTTCTGCAAATTCCATGCTCTGATTTCTGCGCCATGCCCCACCTATTTCCTGACATTTCACTGTGCACTTCCAGTTACCTTCCAACCTTGCATGCATGCATGTGAATGGGCTTTGCATAATCGGGCCCCCTCGCAAGTGGAACCCTGGCCCAAATTTGTGACATTGGCCCATTGCCTCCTTTTAGTTTCTTTCGCTCCTAGGCAGCCAATAACTTCTAATGTTGCCAAACTGCTAGGACATGTAATATGTGACTTCTCAACCCCATGACTTTCACCAGAGACCTCTAGCTCCAAGAAACATGAGCAACATGTAATATATTGAGAAGCACCTCCACCAATAAACCATTGAGATGAGTATTTCTATTTACATTACACTGCTAGGCCACAACTCTTGGAGTAATTTCTCAAAAAAAAAAATTGATAAAAACTCATCTCATGTGAAGCACACAGCTTCCACAGCCAGGCAAAAATCACTTCTGTACTCCGCAGTTTTAACCAATCCACGACAGTCCCTTAGAACCATTGAATACTTATTTGGCTCTTGTTAATGGCATTTTGTTTGCTTAGTTACTGTAAAATGTGGTAGTGAATTGCCCAAGGAATAAGATAGAGGAAATATGGAATAAGATAGAGAAAACATATTCACCGGGGGCAACCCCATGGCTGATTGGGGGTCATTATTTGTTCCATTTGCAATTGATTTAGTGTAAGGGGGGCTTGCACAATTGACCTTACATATATTTATCCTTGCGCAGACCTCGTGCATAACTCACTTTCTATATATACAGAGACCGTACGAAGACAATCTCTATAAAGTTCACACCATAGTTGCGATCAGTTCCCTCCACCATTCACTTTTGCAGTTGAAATCATTATCAACTCAACTACAATCAGGCTGCATATTTTCAAACCCATAAATACCACAAGCTATAAAGAATGCATTTTTGAACTTGTGAACCCATATATGTGTGTGCATGCACATTATACTGATGGAGCACACACTTTTGAAACACACCTCTCCCCCTCCCCTTTTCGCCTCCTACAAGTCCCAAAAGTCGTATATTTGTGTATCACGAGCCAATTCATTCATCACATCAGCCAAACTAATAACATCTTTGACCTTTAAAAAAATATAGGGATATGCGGGGACTTACTTGTGGTAAACTTGTGCATAATGGCAAAAACACACATTTAACGAAATGAAAGCAATTGTTCCCCAGTAGTTTTCCATGTCCTTGCACCTTTCCATATTTTCCAGGCTAGTCCATTCAACTACAGAGGAGATTATAAGATGATCATAGTTCAAAAATTAATACCAGCACATGTTGGGATTAAAGAGTTAGAGGCATTAACTACCTTAGCTAAAATATATTACCCAATCTCCATAATCTAAACATAGAAACAACATCCAATATCGTATGCATAGTTGATCATTCTGCTAAATGCTGAGCGCTACCGAGTGATCTTGTACACTAGCATCCTTTTCAGCACCTTGAAATGGTTCTTCAGAATATCAAAACACCGTTCCACAATGTTCCACAACAATGAATGTCATTTGTTAAATAGCTCTCTGTAACTAGTTGGCAACTCTCCATTTTCAAAGTCCTCTACGTGGTACCTTTCTCTTTGAAAGAGGTGCATATAACTCCCGTCATTGGAAAGTCAGAGTCCATCCCATAGGAATAACCTACCACAAATTTCAACATTTCATAAACATACAATGCATAAGTACATCATATTACACGTACACCATTCAATCTCTCTGTATGCAAACTAGCTCACGATGTCCAATTCCCATCTGAAGAGAACATTCATCAATTTATTTCCACTATAACAATTCCCTCTCTTCTTATACTGAGTATAAAAATTTGTAAGTAGTCATTTGCAATTATCATAGGAAAATAAAGCATGACGACTCATCTGATAACACGACAATTTAACAAAGTTTTAATAATCTAGAAACTCTCACCATTCTCTCTAATACTTATCATCGGTTGGTCTCGGAAAACCCATATCCTCTCGCGTAACTTTATCCATAAATACTTGTGCGTCATTTGTTGAACCCTCTCATCCTGTATATACGAACGTGAACATTATATTGAAGTCCACCATGCACAAGACGTTTTGTGTTATTGTGCCTTTCCTGGATCGGAAAGTCGTTTGCTGCTCTTTTGGTACACATGCTTTAATAAGTGTGCCATCTAGAGCGCTAATGCAGTGCTGTCACAATCGTCGAAAAAATAATTTATTTCATGGGTCAGTTACTTTAACCTGGAACAACTTGGTTACCATAAAATTTGTATGAGACAATGAAAGACTATGTACCTAGAACCATGAGTAATACTTCATTCTACTCCTGATGTATGAGTGAACCATGGATGTGTGCATTGGCCGTAAAGTTTATCTTCCCCATTTTCATATTGCTCGCACCGTGTCCTTGAAGTGACAGTGCACTGTCTGTGTGGAGTGCTGAAATCTATCGCCAACCGCTCTCATTGTTGGCGTGTGTGCGAAGATGAAGAGAGTCATGGGCTTAATGTTATTGCATACTTCATTTTGTTTAATGTTATTGCTGCCACTGGGGACGATATCTCTTCCTAAAAATTGTCAACCAAAGAAAAAAAAAATGGGCATAGAATCACAATCAAATTCAGCGTCCACTATTAATACTTCCCTCTAACTATAAATATTTAGGGCTCCATGAACAAATTGATGCAGAGTATTTCTACAACAAAATTCAAACATTATTGCTAACAAGTGCACACTTTTCATAAGTAAACAAAACACTCTTTTAATAAAATTGTAACACATTCACTTTATTCATATTTTTGGTATTTTCGTATGGCATTAGATTATAGTTTGTGTATATTACTCTCTATAAATATTATGGTTTATTTTTTATTATCCTCTAGCATCACCTTATGAAACATTATACTTGTTTCAATGTGTTTTGTGTATTTCTAAGAATCTCATTACATATGCTCCCAATATTTGTTAATTATGTCCCTGTTACGATTTTAAATTATGGATTTATCACTAGGCCGATGATATGGTGCTACTAGCTATTTCTTTTAGTCAAAAAACATATCCTATTTTACGTTGTTTAACTAATTGTTGAAAATATATATTGCAGATAAGCTATAGTGGAAACATAAAGTTGTCATAGGAACACAAAACATGCGGGCTACTCCCAGTGTGAGTTCACTTGCATGGTCTACTTCCATGTGTTTGCCTCGGTGAAATCGTGTTAATGAGGCCATCCATCTCCAACATTGGAAATGGAAATGCAACCGAGTTCCTTATTATGTGCTATACGGAGCTAGTTACAACAAAGCAACACTTGCAAAAAAATACCTCCCGTTTGTTCACTACACCGCTGGGCACTGAAGTCATGGCACGAAATAATATCATGTCATACCCTGTGTTAGTACTTACCCTCTCGACTTGCATATAGGAATCACATGCACACATATTGGGGATTACCGCACGATAACCCTTATAATCTCCTAATGCCCTCGAAATAATTTATTTAGCTGAAGACTTGTTATTAACATAGTTATTGGATAGAAGGAAGGTCGTTAAAAATTTAAAGGTCGTTAATCGATTAAGAAACTTGAACAAAAAAGATAAAATAGCACAAAATATTAAATCGGGACAATAGTACTTTATTTAGGAAAATCTTAGTAACGACTTAGGTTGAAAACAGATTGATATTAACAATGATTAAAGCAAGATTAAAGGAAATAAATAAACTTGTAGAAGTAAACAACAGAAAGAATTCACATTTTTCCTTTGAATAGAATACAGTTTGTACAAAAGGGGTCTTTTGAGAGGACTACAAAAGAATAGGTCTACGAAATACAAAAATGTGAGCTTCCTATAGCCCACCAAGCCTATACGATCAAAGGTTCAAAAACAGATTGAAACAATACCATCAAAAGAACATAAAAGAAACAACTAAAGGGTTACCAAACAGACCCTGTACCACCACCTTGCTCAATGATATAAAGACAAATGCAATAAAAATTAAAGGGGTGAGTCCTACAGACTCAGTAAGATGGGAAAAGGGACATGTCACACAACAGACAATCAGTAGAGGATATAGTAAGTAAGGATGCAATAAATAAGGAACTGATAACAATAAACAACATTTCAAAGTATGCTTGATGTAATGCAAAATGACGCATCTGTTTCCCAGTCATTTTTCTCTTTCTTTTTCCGATCTAGTAGAGGTGTCCCTACTGTGCTCTGTTTAACCCTCAGTGTCAGGGTTGTGCGTTCCTCCTCTCCTTTGGGACTGTCCCGTGCATCACGCACACCAGGCCCCGGTTAGGCAAACCTCGTACCATTTCTTAGGGAAACCACCCACTATTTCCATTATTAGTGGTGGCTTGCACATTTTCCATTGTGAACGGTACCGTCACCCGATCTCAGGACCACCTCTAGGTATAGGTTCTTTCCAGTCTTTAGTACTTTCCATACCCATGAGATGATTATGTATCATGTAGTGAAATATGACCCATTAACAAGCATATACAATTTAGAAGCTTATAGATGCTTTAATAAGAATATAACACAAACATGTAGTTTCATAAACTTGCAAAAGCAATTCATTCTAAAGAAATGATTTAATGCTGAGCTGATTTATTCCTTTTCTTTTATTTCGTTTTTCCTAACTTGTCAACTATTCTAGGTTTTTCTTATTAACCAAAAGTTATTGGGCCTATTGGGCCCCATGATGGAGTGCCTCAATATGTATAGATCTGGGCCTCATAATTTAAGACCCTACTTTTTATTTTATTTTATTTTATTTTTGCTTAATGGGCCGGTTTGACCCCTTATGAGGCCTTGTGATGTGGGCCTCGAATTTTAATGGGCTTGGACCCAAATTTTTACCTTGAGACCTCTAAACAGAGCCCAACATTGACATGGACTAAGATTTCACATTTGGACATTTTTACCCCTGATTTTTACTGTAAATCCCAAAACTGCCTGATGGCCTCTATGGTCATTTCTACCCCTTTTACACATCTTTTCTTCTTGAAATTTTTAGGGTTCATTCTAATACATCTTAGTGACCTGATACAAAAAGTTTTAGAGCTTGAATCAACATATTGACACCTGCAATGATGTATTTTGTGACCGGGTACCATAAATAACACAAAAACATTCACGCATGTCCTCCTTTTCTTCTTTTACTGAACATGGTGGTGATCTCTAGCCCATTTGTGAGTTTAGATCTATTAGAAACACATTAATGCATGTCACCTTGTAAAGAGAGCATAGCTTCATGAATCAACATCCAAAATGTCAAATTTTTACAAGGATATCAAAAGGACAACCATGCATCGCCACTCCTATCCTTAGCCAACCGGTGGTTTTTTCGAGCTCCACTTGAGCCCTTAAATCATTGACTGTGACCCTTTTTCTAACACATAACAGCTCTTGCATTAACAAGTTACAAAGGATTCAAGCATGCAACAAGTTTCACACAAAAACTAACACTTTTCACAAGAGAATCCTCCGATATAGTCATCTTACACATGCAAACAACAATCTCAAGAACTTTGTGAAAACTCTAAGAGCAGAAACGTTCCTTGCAAGAAAACAACACCAATCTTATAAAATGACCCGCATAACCAACATGGATGCTCTAACCCTTACCTAGGCTTGGTTGCAAACTTTCCTTCTCTTTCTTTTTCTCTTAGACTTTTCATCAAACACCTAAGGCACATCAAGATTTTCCAACACCTCAAAAACCTAACTTTCTTCAATTAAAACTTCACAAACCTAACACGCAACTAGAATTAACATCTAATATCACATGCAAAGAAATTTGACAAATGAAATCTTTGCGTCTCAACAAATGGCTCACGGGTCCCCTTTATTATTAGAGAAGAATTTCTAATCCCCTTTCCTTGCTCTTCTTAGCTTCTCTAGCTTGATCAGAACCAATTTGCAATAAAAAGACAATGACATGTCACAATCTTGCAGAATATTGCAGAAAAATGAGAAGGGAGAATTTTCCAAAACCCAAAGCTCCTATCACTCGGCAGCATCCAACTTCTCCTTGCCCCTCTTTTTCTTCTTCTCTTCTTCTTCTTCTCTCTCTCTCTCTCTCCAATCGAGTCTCACCTCTTGGGCTAGACAAACTAAATCTCCAGCCCACCTCATCTAATTATAAAGCCCAATTAATGCATCCCCAAGCCTAGCAGCATAAGGCATACACGTCTAGCCCCTAATCTGATTTCTCCAAAGTCCATTAGGCCCAAAATGCAAGGTTCAAGCCTTAATCCATTAATCAATGTCATCCCACCAAATCCTATAATTCAATTAAGCTACTAATCAAGGCTAGAGATAACAAAGCATAAGAGTGATTAAATAAAAATTAAAGAACTTGATCCTACTAATTTACAAGGCTCAAAACTTATTCAAGACATGAAATATTTAGGTTATCAAGCCTATTAGTTAAAGAAAGAAATAATTTAGCAAAATGATTAACGGAATTTTATTTCGACAAAAGGACATTATAGTCTTAATTAGAAATTAAAGCCATGAGATCAAAAGTTTATAAAATTTTAAAAATGAAGATGCTGTTATTTCATAAAATATATCAAAGTATCATATAAGCATTTTATTTAACCTTGAAAAATAAATACAAACATTAATTATTAATAATGGATATTAAGAATATAAATTTTCTTATAAGCAAATTTTTAACACAAAAAGATAAAAAATGGGAATTTAGTCAAGAATAGGTAAGAAATGTATTTCTTAAGAAATTTCCACATTAAATAAAATATAGCATCTAAGCTTAGCAAATAAAAATCAAATATCGAGATTAAAGCTATAATTTCTAGAAAACTAAAGAAAATGCCAACAAAATTAACTTAATCATTAAATTGAATATTTATTAATGAAATTTCACTCACTAGAAATTTTAAAAAGCTAATAGATAACAAAAGGTTTCAAATAAAGGGTAATAATGACATTTTATAAAATATTAGCACATAAAGATAATCTATAAGATTAATAATTTCAAATCTTCATAAAACTCTCACTTTCACTAATTAAGATAGCTTTAGGAAAAATAAACGGGAGAGATATCACATATCACCTACCTTGTTGTCGCCTTTGAACGTGTACACTGCCTCAAGCCTTTCTAATGTAGTTGCGATCACCAATCTGGAGCTCATCAAATAACCATACTAACAAGCGTGGTGGGTTGGCAGCTTCAACAATCAAAGTGGTACAAAGTATTTTACATATGCGGAGAAATGGTAGCCAGCAAAGAAACCCCCTTGTCGCCTTAAACACTCACCGATCCCACGTCATTTCAGCTATTTAGGGCCCACTAAGAGATTTTGCAGCAACCCCATCTAACCTTCGCCTTCTCAATAAATTCTAAACAAACCCAAAATCCATTTAGGCAACCATCGTACTTGTACTAATGAAACGGGACCATCCTCCTTTTTTGAATTTACCCAAAATTTTACACGGACGCCATTCGCATAAAGCCTTTATGTTAGGATACCCGGTCAAGGATTCTAAAATAATCACCAACTCCTCCACGCGATCCGCTCCAACACCACAATCGATCCTCCCGAACCGTTTCAAGTAACACACGGGCGTGGTAAATAGGATATAACACACAAGAAATGAAGAATACCTCACTGATGATACATGCCTAAAACAACTCAACTCAAAAGGAAAACTAATCTTCTAGTTTTTTTGAGAAATATCATAAATCTAGAATATATGATTTATTCAATCATTCACCACAAGGAAATCAATCTATGAAGATACCTCCATAAAGTGCTTGATCTCGTCCACTGCCCTACACGGTGGCGCCGCCGCCATGCTCCTCCATGGGTGGTGATGCTCCTCCGACTCCCCAGGCCATGCTCGTCACATCCCGCCCAGTCACCGCTAAGGTGGTGGTGCTCCGCTGGCTGTGTGGGTAGCCACTCTTGATCATCTTTGCTGGTTGGCTTGGCTGGTGGCCAAGTCTTGCTGTGGCACTATGTCAGGCAAGTCTCGGTGCTGGCCATGAGCTTGCCATGGCATGTCTGCGGTTGGCTGGCTGGCATACCAGGCATGTGCATTGTTCGGCTGTCATGGCTTGTCACTGATGCCATGGCATGGGTGTGGTACTTTGGTCGTGCGCACTATAAGCGTGTCATGTGCTCCTGCCGCGCGCGCTGTGGGCATGTCAGGGGCGCCCATGGGTGTCACTGGCGCCGCATCTTGCAACCTATCCTCCCACTCGTGGCCGTGTAGGCCATGGTCTTCACTTGGAATCCTTTCATTCATTCTTCCATGAAGTGTACCCTTGTCCTCAAGGGTAAAATTTGGGAACCTTAAGGCTATGTCATCATAATCCTCCCAATTGCTTCCCCTCTAGGTAGCCCACTCCCCTACACCAATACTCTTCAAATCTTCCTTCTAATCCTCTCCCGCGGTACCATCTTGTATTCAAGAGTTTTCACGGGTTGTAGGAGCATTCTACCTTCCTCACCGAAGGAAGACAATTCTTCTATAATCAAGCTAGGATCCCCAACTCGTCTCTTGAGGAGAGACACATGAAACACCGGGTGAAGTCTTGAGGTTGGTGGCAATTCCAACCGATATGCAACTACTCCAACCGGGCAGCCACCTTTGAATGGCCCATAGTACCTCTTCTCAAGCTTGTAGCTTGCCTTTCTCTTCATTGTCTTTTGGCCATATGGTTGAAGCTTCAAGTATACAAAGTCCCCGGGCTCAAACTCTTCTAGTCTTCTCCCTTTGTCATAATATTTCTTCATGCTCGATTGAGCCTTCTTAAGCTCCCTCTTCACCTTGGCTAGGATCTCATCTCTAGTGATCAAGGCTTCCTCCACCTCTGCATTCTTAGCCGTGCCCTTCTCATAAGTCACCAAAGTAGGAGGCTTCCTCCCATACACAACTTCAAATGGGCTAAGTGTGATGGAAGAGTGGTATGTTGTATTATACCAATACTCCGCCCATGACATGTATTCCATCCACCTTGCTTGCTCATCATGGCAATAGCATCGCAAGTATTGCTCCAAGTACGGTTGACCACCTCTGTTTGGCCATCGGTCTGCGGATGGTATGAAGAACTTGTCTTCATTTTGCTCCTTTGTAGTGCAAACACTTCCTTCCAAAAGGAGCTCATGAACACCCGATCCCGATCCTGGTCTGTCACTATGGTTCTAGGGAAACCATGGAGCTTCACCACGTTATCCACAAACACCTTAGCCACACTCTTCATAGTAAATGGATGCTTAAAGGGTATGAAGTGAGCATACTTACTTAAGCGATCCACCACCACCAAGATCACTTCGTACCCTTGACTTGTGGGCAAGCCCTCCACAAAATCCATGGACAAGTCTTCCCATATAGCTTCCGGTATGGGCAAGGGCTGCAAGAGACCCGTAGGGGCCCTCGTATCATGTTTGGCCTTTTGACACACGTCACATTCAGCCACCCACTTCTTCACACTACTCTTTAGGCCCTCCCAATAGAAGAAATGCTTGACCCTCATATAGGTCCTAAGCCACCCGAATGACCACCTTCTTTGCTATGGTGGAAGTGAGTGAGAATCTCCTTCCTCAAGTTTGGCACGTCGGGCACATAGACATAGGACTTGTAGTAGATAAGCCCATCCCGCAATTTGAATCCGGTCACCCCATCACATGGGCTCTCAAGCTTCTCTATGATCTCTTGAGACCTCGCATCCAACTCCACGGCCTCTCTAAGCTTGTCCATATCCTCCATTCAGCTCCACTCAAGCACTAAGTTCGGCCTCATCTTCATAAAGAGTCCACATCATTGGACTTCCCTCCTTCCTTGACAACGCATCAGCCACCTTATTCTCCTTGCCGGGCTGATATACAATGTCATACTCGAATCCCAGAAGCTTCACAAGAAACTTTTGTTGCTCTGGCGTCACGATCTTTTGTTCTAGCAAGTGTCTCAATGCTTGTTGATCGGTCACGATAGTGAACTTTCTTCCCAAGAGGTAAGGTCTCCACACCTTCACCGCATGCACGACCGCCAACATTTCTCTTGCATAAGTGCTCCATGCCTTCTTCATTGGCCCTAAGGCCTTGGAGATATAAGCAATGGGCCTCCTTTCTTGAGCTAGCACCGCCCCAATCCCTTCTCCACTTGCATCGATATACACTTCAAATGGTTTCTTGAAGTCAGGCAAGGCCAAGACGGGTGTCTTGGTCATGGCTCTCTTCAAGTCCTCGAAAGCTCTCCTTCCATCTTCGGTCCATTCAAAGCCCTCCTTTTTCAGCATCGAGGTAAGTGGCTTGGCTATCAATCCATAGCCTTGCACGAACCTTCGATAGTAGCCCGTCAAACCAAGGAATCCTCGCAAGGCCGACACATCCTTGGGTAAGGGCCAATCCACCATAGCTTCCACCTTCCGCTGGTCCACTTTCACTCCTTGGCCCGATATGATGTGGCCAAGGTACTCCAGCTCTTCTTGCATAAAGGCGCATTTGGAAGCCTTGATGAAGAAGTGGTGCTCCTTCAAGATCATCAATACTCGCTCCAATTGCTCCAAGTGTTCCTCCACATCTTCGAGTACACCAAGATGTCATCGAAGAATACCAATACAAACTTCCTCAAGAATGGCTTGAATATGGCATTCATAGCCGCTTGGAAAGTTGATGGGGCATTACATAGCCCAAAAGGCATCACTAGGTACTCATAATGGCCGGAATGAGTCCTAAATGCCGTCTTGTGGGTGTCTTCCTCCTTCATTCGGATTTGATGGTATCCGACTCTCAAATTCAGCTTGATGAACACATGAGCCCCCTGCAACTCATCAAACATCTCATCCACCGTGGGTAGGGCTGGCCAAGTAACCGGGTAGACCGGTCGGACCGACCAACCTGGATCAAAATCGGACCGATTTTTGCCAAAATCGGTCCCTTTTCTGATACTGGGTTTACCGGTCCGGTTCCGGGTTACTTATATGGAAAACCGGAGCTGGACCGGAGTATATCACTCCAAACGGGTCCCTAATAACAACGATTTTTATTTTTATGATAAAAGGGAAAAGAAACTATCATAGAATAACCACCAAGGTCCCAGAAGACAGGACAAGAGCAAGTGGCGAAATAGAGAATTTGATCACATTTGCAGCCCGTGTGAGACACGTTCTCGAAGCAGCCAACACCCAAGCCTAAGTCTCCTCACCGCTCCCCCTAAGCTCCATGCCACCAAAAAAAACACACCAAATAAAAACATATCCATATTCTCAAAAAAATATGCTCGAGTTCCTCACAATCACTCACGACTCATACATTCACCAACGAAACATAACATTATGTCAGAATAATTATAGCTTGAACGGTAAGAAAATATTGATTATTATAAAAATAATTTTATCAACAATTAGTGTCCTTCTATGCCCACGTTGGCACCATAGATGGTAATTTTCAGTTCCAGAACAATCTCAAGACCAGACCACACAACCGTAAATGGAATTCCCACGACTTCCACCTCGGTCGGTCCAAGAAGTGCGCACTCAATTTCCCTAATTTTGAACTATAACATTTTTTCTAATAACTTTCCTAGTATATATCTCCAAGACAAATAATATATTACAACATTTTATACATATTCAAACACGCCCGTAAAAGTCAAAATATATAAGGCTCTTCCAATTTCCTATGGATTCATTTACCACTTCATACCCTAAACTATTACCTCTGAGACATTTGACCCCTCACCGATCTACTTACTGCACACTACTGTGAACATATGATTTTGTTAAACTAAATTAGGAATTGCGCAAAAAATGAACCTGCGTTGTAATTTTCCCTTTTTAGACTAGAAAATGGTTTTTTTCATTTCTATTCTATTTTTATTATTATTTTGATTGTCTTTTTGTTCACCTTTTGGTTTCTTATTATTGTCTGCTAGTTTAATTTAATTATTTTCTAGTCTAAAGAAGATAGATACAATGCGTATGTTATCCAATTCTCGTTTCAATTTAGTGAAAATACATATGTAAAAAGTGCAATATGTAAGCAATTGATAGCTTAAGGGTGAAGAGCCTTGAAATTGATAATTTAAAATGTAAAGTATGAATAACCTCATACTCCATGAAAAATTGTATCTAACCCATATCCATTCTGAAAAATTGTAATTATTTGTTATGATGCTGGGATCTGCCCAAAACAGAACAGATTCTTCCACTTGTCATGTGGATCTGCATTGTACTCTTGGGCTCAAAAGAAAGACACATTTCCCTTATCATAAACAAAAGAATAGTAAGAATAGTGATGCATTGGGTGCAAGGTGCACAAGGCAGAGCCACTGTTGGCAAAATTTTAATTTCTTGGGACAAATGTCTGTGTTCAGTGAGCCTTCCCCACCTTGTCGGAAACAAGCCTCCAGAAACGCAGGGAAGAAGGCGCGGCTACATCCCATTATTGTACGATCTAATATTTTTTTTTTCCCCTCTTTTTATCATCTTCTTATTTTCTTCAAAATATCTTTGGTTGTGGTTGTTTCATTAGAAGATGAACAGGAAATGTCTGCAAAAGGATTACTGACTTTCCTTGCATGCTTCAATATTGGGAATCACAATCAAGCACATGTATCCCTGCTGTACTGAAGGAAGTCCCGACAGCCTTCTTTTCCCCTTTCATGTAAACAAAAGAGAAGATTCCAGGAAAGAAAAAAACGACGACATATCTCTGTCATACAACATCTTTTATTTATAAAAGGACATGTGAAATAAACTACGATATCCCGGAAATCTTATCAATCAAATGATTGAGGGATATTCTTTTAATTGAGCTAGAAATTACTACGTGGGGGTTGATATGTTCATATGCAAGGAAACACAGGTGCCATAAATCGATGGTCCAGATTATATATGAGCAAATCATGGATTAACAAATAAATAAAAATATAAATAATTTCTTTTTAGAAAACATCTGACCATAGATTTTGTAGCCCTTTTGAATTGGTGATAGAACATCCCTACCATGATCGAGAGAAACCAATCAACTATAGTTTTAGGGTAATGAGTACTCCTTCCTAATAGGATCGACCAACCATCAAATTTTCCTCTTGATTTTCTCATTAGAATTTTTCCTTTTTAAAGCACCCTGCCATCCAAGGAAACATTTTTGTGTTTTTTCTAACAAAATTATGAAAAACTAAAATTTTCTTCAATTTTCTATCTAAATTGTACTGTGCAATTCAGAGAGCGATAAACATAATATGTGTATTCTATCAAAAAGTTCATGTTACCTAAAACTTTATATGGATAACATTAAATAGTGTAGGGCTCACTTATTGTTTCCAACTCTCTCTAAATTATACTATGGAATTCAAGTAGTAAATTGTAGAGAATTCTAATCTGTATTATCAAGTTCACAAGGAAATGCTCTTGATCGGACACATTATCTTGGAGTTGGATTCTTAAGATAAGTGCATTTCCCCCTTTTTCTTTTTTAAAGATAATAACTGGATGAGTTTAATTTTTTGATTAAAAATATTTTGGAGGGTGCTTCCCTGCCATTTTGATGCTCTCTTTTTCTCTTGAATAGTGATTGTTTACCCTTTATGAGGACCCTCTGATCATCCTCCCTAATCTTCTGTTTGGATACTGTTGTCTCCCACCACAGAAAGGTTGTTAATTTCTACCACACCATTGACCAATACTGGCTCTATGGTTACACCTAATTCGCCTTTAAATCTTTCTCGATCCAAATCAGACTCCTAGCTTACGTCTTCTGATCATCATCTGTTGGTTGGGTTAAAAAAGAAAAGAACAACATGCCACTTGTGCTCTGCATACAGCAAGTCAACCAATTAAATAGCAACGCGTAGTATTCATTAGCACTAATATTTCTTCATTAGATTTTTACCTTACTTGTGCCTTTATAAATGTTCCCTGGCTTAGCCTATATTAGGGTTTACGTCTCCATACCCTTCTATTCTATCAATTATTGGTTGGTCTTACTTTTTTTTGTCTGATCAGTTGGTATATATTTTTTGGTTTCAACTATTCAGGTAAGATTTGTGGCTAATTTTAAGTTTTAATTTCATAAGAAATTAACGACGTCAATGGCTAACAAAAAAAAAAAAAAAAAAAACCAAAAATACAATAGTTTTCTCCACCTCATGATGGACGCTAAAGATGATGCCTACAATTTTTGAAGAGTTTTTAAGATATACTAAAAAATGCAATCACTGAAGGAGCTTAATTAAAAGCACTTTAATAGGTCCACAAAAGGTAAAGTGGACATTCCCACAACTGTCTAATCAAGCTTTATATTTTTTTTTTTTTTTGTAAATCAAGCTTTATATTCGAAAAGTGATGAAAATTTTATTAACCCTGGTTTAGGGTTCCTACCAAAAGGTATCCATAAGTGGTTGAAATGGTACCCACTTAGAGATTCTCATCTTGTTGGTTTGTGTACGTTTCTATATATTAATCAAGAGAGCAGAATCTAGATCATGAGCAGGGAGTTTAAGCGGTGAATCTGAGTTTTGATAAGTATCTCGTAAAATGTAGATTAAATTTTTTTAAAATTCGATCGATAATCAAAGCTACAATTTATTGTTGTTCGTAATTGTTCGTTCTATGGGACGAGAGATCAAGTAATGTGATGAAATTGTTTTGTTTTATTATCTATCATCGTAATAGATAATAAAACAAAACAGCTCATTCATTAACAATCAAGGAGGTTCAAAGACTTCAGTTACACGTTCTAAAGAGCTAGTTAGACCCTCCATAGAGACAATGGGTTAACAAGCACACGGCTCATTGCCATGTCTACTTGTATTCAATTGAATTACCGCGAGTTTTTATATTCAAGTGGGTCGATTAGGTAATGATTCTAGTCCACGTTCTAAAGAGAGTGGCGCTTCCCTCTCTCTAGAACCTTCTTCAAACCCAAGCCCTAGTTTCTCTTTCTCCCTTGTTTTACGGCACCTCTCTCCCTTTCTTGTTCAATCCTTTTTCTTCTTTCCCTCCCTCTCCTTGTCTCTTTTTGCTCAAAATCTTGAAGGTTAGGTCCCGGTGTTTTTATGCATCACCTGCTACATATAGCCTACCCAGACGCCTTCTGCTTCTTCAAGCGAGCTCAGCCGTTCCTATCCAGCCTCCTTTTGGAGATGCGTGGTGCCCCACACGCCCATTTGTGTTCTCATTTTTCCGACCTGTTCTTGGCGGCTTTCTAGCGGTGTGTGGGCCATCAGCGTTTGGACTCTCCACTCGTCTGTGGTGGTTAGCTAATTTTAGGTTTTGGCTTTAGTTTTTTTTGGTTGTGTTGGCTTTGTATGGCCCTTGTTTGTTTCTTTTTCCTTGATGTATCCAGCTTCGGCTTTTCTGATCCCTTATGGATCTTTTATGGCCCTTCGTTGGGGCTTGCTGTGTCTAGGTTATGGCGCTGTATCTACTGACTAGTCTAGGTTCTGGTAGCTTTGTCTACCGCTTCCGGCTCCTGCTCCTATTGCCTAGCATAAAGTATATAGTGGTTTATTCGATCTCCTTTAGAATCCCGTCGGTTTATTTTCGACCTGGACGTAGCTTGCTTCGGTTTCATTTTATGATATGTGACTTAAAATAAAATAAAAAACTGCTGTGAGCTTTTGGTTCGAGGAGATGGAATCACTACAGGTGAGCAGAAACTGATATGCTCTTGGCACTTCAAGTGCTCAACACCTCACCACAATTGGGTATGCTAGAACATCAGGCTGAAGATCCGTTTACTAGAAGCTTAATCTAATTAGCGGCCTGTTAAAACATAATCTATTATGTTTCTGATCAGTCGTACGTTTTAGGGTAATCATATTATAATGACTTCCCAAATATAGTCCATTCAGTACTGCACCCCCGGCTCCCACCCCTCTGCAATGTTGACATTTCCTAGCTAGCTCAAAGCGTCTTCTTTTTTGGCTTTAGGAGGTAAGCAAATGGCATTCCTAAACCTGCCTTTTGCCTTTGTAGGCACGTCCCACGTTTAGATTATAGCAGCATTCGCCACACTTTTGCCAGATTATCTGCAAATGACTGAAATGGTTTAGTTGTATCCCACTTCCATATTAAAAAAAAAAAAAGAATCTGATTGTCACGTCTATACCACTTTGAAATATTAGATATTGGGCTAATGGCCAAATTAAGTAGCATTGAGTCTTTCATTCAATTGCTCAAAGGATCAATGCTAGCTAAAGGCACAAAAGAGTTCTCTGTTCAGCACGCAACTGTTTTCTATTTGTGTCGAAGTCAGAGGCTTTACGTTCTTGTTTCTCTAATGCTCCCCCACTAGTTCCTGATTATTTTATTTTTTATTTTTTTCTGTCAGCTTCCTCGTTTTATTCTTGCGAGCGCACTTGAATTTAAATATTGGAAGGTAGAAAAGGGGAAAAAAGGCTGGAGAATGGTATACGATCCTCCCAAGAAGAATTGAGGCATTGAATCTTTGTTCCCATTCCCGGAGAAGTGAAAAACCAAACAACACTATAACTTTGATTGTATGGTTAATAAGATTTCGTTGAGTAAATGGATTTCTATAAGAACATATATCACCACTCCAGTCGCGGCTTCAGAAGGATCAAGGCTACAGCATTGCCAGAACAAGAAAACCAACTGCAAAAGAAACAGGCACCACCACGTACTAAACCAGTTACAAGTGATCCACAGCAGCTGGGAGATCTACATAAATACATAACCAACGAAGCAGCAGAACGCCAGAGCCATGTAGGATTGGAGAATGTATGAGGACTAGCAGTGGGACGTCCAGTTAGTAAATGGAAATGCAGTCTTTATGCTTTCTCTGATGTATGCGCTTTCCCCGTCTGCTATGAAAATTACTCGAAAAACTAGGTCCCTCTTTGAACCAAGACTCGTTTTGACTTGCAGGCCAGATTCTTGGAAAACAGGCCGAGAAACTCAAAGGTGGTTTTGGTTAATGTTGGTTGTGTCTGCATTAATTGTTTCCTGAGAAAGTTAAATGAGACTTTAACCAAGAAATAGATGCCCTGTTTTTGGCATCTCTAAGCTGTTAAAATAAGTACTTTGGAATCAAGCTCTGTTGCTTGCCCCAAAGCTCTATTCCCCTGCAATTTTTTAACGATCCTTGATATATTTTGTAAGACAGCATCGGAATTATCAGCGCTTTTTTTTTTTTTTTCAAAAAACGTCGGTAAAGATTAATCATCTAATTAGGGATTTCATCTAAGGGATTTAGCAGCGATTTTAAAACGCTGCTACAAACATATTTACGTACGTTTTTAAATAAATGCCTTTTCAGCATTTTTTTTGGGACTTCCACGGTTCACCAGCATTTTGCGACCCCTGCTAAAGGTAACTCTTTTTTTTTTTTTTTTTAGTGCCATTAAATGGTAGCGTGACAAAACAATGTTACCGTTGGGGGAGTACTCTTCGTTGAGGCTGGTCGTTCGTATAAGCAAAGGGACACTAATCGAACTTAATAATTGAAGCACAATGCCCCCACAAAAAACGTTCCTAATGGAAGCCGAATGCCCACAAAACACGTGACAGATTTATAAGAAAATTTTTCATTAATAACGTATATATATAGGGCTTATACAGACCAACTTTGTATATATATATATATATATATATATATATATTTCAGTATGCTTTCGAAAAAGTGAAAGATCAGATGAGATTGATGATCAAATTTTTAATGCCTTAGGTGCCTCGAGCATTCTAGCCTAACTAATCTGATAGCAATCTAATATATATTTCTGTGCCACTATAATTAAAAATTCGGCAACATAAGTGTAAAGGCTAGAAATGCTAGCTGTATAGTATATATGACCTTCCTAAATATTCGAGTGCACCCTCGGCTATCATAGGTTACTTTTTTGGAGTGTTTAATGTAACCACAGATGCGTTTACTGACGGCTAAAGAATGTCGTATTAATTCTATATGCATGCGGCCAAATGGGGAAGTCTTCTACAAAAAAGTTGCGAAACGTTTCTCCATCTTACCTAAAAAGGAGTGCTGCACAGCCTGCATCGCCCTCTTCATGTAGGAATCTAGCCTTAAAGTATATTTAGTTTTTTTTTTTTTTAATAAACTACTAGTTTGAGTAGCAATATAATATAAAAAGTAAGCTTGTAGTTTTTCGTCTAGAAAGTTCTACCCTATTAGGCACCATTCATTTTTTTTTAATGTGATGGGATAAGAAAAAGCATGATTCCATTGCATCAAACCCCAAGTTAGAAGCCGTTTATGTATACTATAATTTTTACCTCTATTTTGTCTGAAGTGAGGACTTTTGAAGTTGAGACGACGACGTAACATGCAGCACCCAATTTGGCTATTAGCAATTGCCTTTTCATTCTTAAAAAATTTTCCACAATTACTCTAACTTAAGTCAAACTTAATTGAAAATTACACCAGTTACTCGATATGACCACCACCATCACTATCCTATAATTCCCACCTTACCACTATCATATCTTTTTTGCTACCGACTTTTGAAATACCCCATAGGTTGTTTCATGTTCCTCATGCGTAGAATGTTATAGTATTGGGGAGATTAGCACCTTTGGGAGTCTTCTGGTGGGTAATAATATAACATGCACTAAAAGAGATTTTCCCTTTAACTACGAATTTATCAGCAACGAAATTAATTTCGTAGTTAAAACTGTATTTTTACAACATAAATATTGTTTTGTCGCTATAGACTTAATTAGCGACAACTTTATCAACGACTACTCAATTTTATCGCTAAAGGACAGTTTTAGCGACGGCTTTATCAGCGACTATTCAATTTTGTCGCTAAAAATATTTTTTTTGCGACAAATAATATATTTGTCGCGCTAAAAGTGTTATCGTAACAAAACAATTGTGTCGCTAAAATAGGTCTCGATAGGAGCTGAAATTTTCAGCATCGCGCGCGGCCTTGCTGAAAGGGTCCTCAGTGATGACATGGGCCGTAATAGTCACGCATGGGAGGATAGGTGCCAAGATGAGGCGGCATTGGCACCCATGACACGCCCACCGCGCGCGCAGCAAGAGCACCACAGCCATGCCATGGCATTAGTGCGCGCGCGCAAGCTCAGCGCACAAGCAACCACAAGCATGGCACCCCAACAACACCCATGCCTGGCATGCCAGCCAGCCAGCCACAGACATGCCATGACAGCCCATGGCCTTGCCATGACACGGTGCCATAGCAAGTCCTTGGCCACCAGCCAAGCCAAGCAAGCAGCGGGCTAACAGACAAAGGAGTGCCACTACACCAGATGGCCACCACCAGTGGCGAGCACCACCACCCCTACCGGTGCTAGGTGGGGAAAGGAAAAGGAAGAGCCATAGAGTTGAAGGAGCACCACCACCCATGGAGGTGCAAGCGGCGGCGGCGGGCACGGCGAGATCGGCAAGATCCACGAGGTATCTTAGGGATTAGTTTCCTTTCTTGTTGAGATTGAATAAATCATATCTTCTAGATTTAGGGATCCTTTCCTAAACTCTAGAAGATTTTGTTTCTTGGTTGATTCTACTTGATTGAAGGGATTGATTCCTAAAGATCGGTGATTTGATTTAGAATTGATTTAATTGTGATTGTGATTTGATTTCATTAGGGTTTGTAAGCACCTAAGGATGTCTTATATAAACACCTAGGTGCATTAGAGTTATTCATTCAGAATATTGAATAGTAGAGTCTTGGAGAGCCTGAGTGCTTTTGAGAGAGTTTTGGCCAAGCATAGGCACGTGTATGCTAAGTCGGTTTCAAGGCTAATAACCTTGTTACTTGGGATTCATTCTAGGCTAATAACCTAGTTTGGGTACCCGTTCTTGGGCTAATTAACCCTTGATCGGGATTGTTCTTGTGTTCTTGGGCTAACTAACCCTTAACCACGTTCTTTGTTCTTCATAATAATATCTTGAGTGTTCTTCATTTGTGTGCTTAGATCCTATATTTTAGCTCGTGTGTTGCCAAGAACGGTTTAGGAGGATCGATTGGGGTGATCGCGTTCGAATCAATTGGCGAGAGTTGGCGTTGTTAAGGCGGCCTAGACCGGGGTCCCTAACACTTGCGCGCGGGACGTGAGCGACAAGCGCTGGAATGTCCAGCACCGCGCGCGAAATCTTGCGCGCGGGACGCGCGCGCAGGGGCGCTGGAAATTCCAGCTCCCCCGTGTGCTATATCTCTAAGTCGCGCAAGCCGCGCGACTTAGAGATATAAATCATTACAAGTGCGGCTTTGAATGATTTATATATTATTAATTAAATAATATTATTTTTTATTTTTATATATTTATTATGATATTAAAAAAATTAAAACATATAATTCAAAAAATACGTAGAAAATGGTTTCATAAATATAAAAATTATAAAAATAGATAAAATATCAACTAATTTTTACTTTATCTATTTTTATAATATAGAAAATGGTTTCATATTTTATCCATTTTTATAATTTTTTATATTTATGAAACTATTTTCTACTTATTTTTTGAATTATATATTTTTCTGATTTTTTATAAATTATTTTTTGAATACCATAATAACTATAAATTAAAAGATACTATAGAAAGGTATTTTCGTTGGTTTGTCAAGTAATAATTAATTGATGTTTCTTCATCAAGCTTCCAGATAATTCCATTTACTTTGACGGCTGAGATATCTTCTCACCTCACATTTGATCTCCACCGTTGCTAGTCATTTAACCCTAACGCCTCTCATCTTCATCACAATACTCTTCTTCTTTTCTCTGTCTTGCACAGCGGCTACGACAACTGCACAATTCTTTCTTCTCCTCACACAGCTGCTGCGAAAACTACAAAAATCTTCATATATTCTCTTCGTTTTGTGATTTTTTCGATAGATCTATCTACAAAATACAGCTAACACTATCTGAGATTTAACTTTTTTTTTCTCACTCATTTTTTTCGCTTATGCAGGTGACCTGAAAAGCGAATATGCCTTTTTTCTCTCATGGATGAAAGCAATCGCCTTAAAGCCTCTATTTCTCCCACCTAGTCGGCAGCTAACTACATAAAAATATGCTTAGTAGGTTGGTCTTGTATTTATTCTTAATACTATTTGAGTCAGTTTGTCAGAATCTAGTTGTTTTTATTTCTTTTCTGATTATTAATGATTTTTATTTTGTAGTTTATGTATTGAATGAGACCGCACAATCTGGTTTAAGAAAGTTCAAGCTGAAAAGGAAAAGGAATGAGAGGATTAATTTACGGGGGAAGAGACCACTTTCGTTAGTGAAGATATTTGGAGAAAGTTTTCAAGCGCACAATGTTCTTGCTTTTTCGCTTTTGTAAAGATCTGGTTTGTTAATATTTGTAGTCTTGTATTTTGTAAAGTACTCTGTACAAACACTTATCAAATTCAAATTTACCATGGTTTGTTAAACCTTAGTTTGTTTGCGAATTCAAATTCGAAGTTTATGTGGAACTTTAATCTGTTTGCGAATTCAAATTCGAAGTTTATGTGGTTGTATCTAGACACCAGCGGCCCAATCTATTTTAAAGGACCACACGCAGTTGCTGCTGGAACAGTTCATCGACAGAAAAAAAATAGCAGCCACAAACGTCTTGCAACAACATAAAACCATGTCGTTAAAATGCAGGACCTATAATCATGGTCATTACCAACGGTTTAGGCTCAGATATGCGACGAATTAAATTTGTTGTTCTAAACTTTCTGCGACAGAAATGGAACCAGAGAGAGAGGTAACAGCGACAGAATGGGGTGCACTCTTCGCGACTTTAGTATTCGTTGCTATTACCAAGTAAAAAGCGACTGAGAGTAAAATATGTTGCTAGATACATGTAGTAACGACGTAAAAGCGACAGGACTCCGACGGTTTTATAATTGTCACCTGTAAGTTGCAGTGACAATAAATCGAGTTTTAGCGACATCTACGTAGCGCCGTTATACACCGATTTTCTTGTAGTGATGTAAGGATACACTTAACCTAAAAGTTTAAGCCTATAAGTTCAGACACAACTATAAATGTATATTAACCACCCACACTTGTGACCTCTTTTCAATATAGGATTGAGCTTGTTTACACTCTCATATGTACATATTCAATTGAACATATATATGTGTGTGTGTGTATGTGACATTTTCTCAATAAGATGAACCAAGTCATGTCAACAATGGCTGTGCTAGATCGTAAGAGAGAGTAGTGAGATATGATCAAATTCGAGCTGGTACTCTTTTGTTTGTAGTAGCAAGTAAGTACTACTTCTACCTATGTTCACTACTAGGAGTGTTTAATGAAGCCCATGGCTAGGAGTGTTTAATGGTGGTTTTGGTGCCGGTTTGGCCACAATAGGCACCAGCATCGTTAAACATGATGAGGAGAATTTTCAACCGATACTAGCACTGGCATCAATTAGCTACAAAATCGGTCTTGCCGGTACCCGTTACCAGTCGGCTCCTGGGTGGGGGAGAGAGAGATTGCTGAGAAAGTGAGAGAGAGAGAGAGAAGGGGGGGGGGGGGGGGGGGGGCAAGGGTAGGGGAGAAACAATTGGATACTTTTTTGAACGGCCCTACCCACGGCTTCTCAGGTTGTTCCTGATTAGAGTGTTCTATGTATTAAAAAAGATAAACTATGTTACTTAAACCAGTGGCCTCTTCTTCGTTCCATGGAAACTTGCTTTGCCTCACTTTAAAAAGCTTCATATTATTCTATCATTTCAGTACTGTCCATATAGAGTTACTACTTTTATCAAAAGTTAAGTTCCCCACTATCGAATTTCAACTATCTTCGGTGAATTAGGTGCCTTGCATCATGCTTCGGACATGGATTCCGAATTGCATGGCTTTCTCTCTACAATCCGTCATACTCAAGGTATATGATAATGGCCACAAGCGATGGTCTAAAACATTCCCGGCTTTAAAATGCTGCACAATTGGTCATTAACTATGACACTTCACTGTACTTCAGTATGTTTTTAAAAGTTGACTGCACTACAATATCCCTAGTAAGGCATCCGACAGCAGCTATACAAGTCGATCATAGGCTCAACTTGGGACTTTTCTAGGCATGCAGTTTCGCTGGCTAAGATTGATCATGGTCGGGCTAGCTAAAGTGCTAACGGAATATTGGGAGTTTGAAATTGTACTTTCCCCTCTATAGTTTAGCAACATTATTCTACTTTTTTTTTTTTTTTTTTAATTCGGTCGACTGTACAGTCCGTACCATGCTTGAGGCTATTTATCAAAATATACGCATCTACGTTCAGACTTCACAAATAGCTTTATATAAATTAATTAATATTCTTAGTACGTACGTAGTTTATTCAGTGCCAAAGCAAAGCACTTCCCAGCTTGTTTCAGAAACTTGCATTAATTTCTATTGAATTATTAACTAGATGCCAAATATGGCAAGGAGGAGATTTGCAGAGATCTAGCTATGCATGGGAGGCATTTTACGTACACCTCGGAATCTAATTCAAAGAAAGTTAGAATGAGGGAGGAGCGATGCAAATGAGGGTTAAATGGAAAAGGTTAATTGTACTTGGGCTTCCTCCAAGAGCCTCTGAGAAAATTTGCATTTGAGGCAGTAGCAAAATTTTCGCTCCTTCCCCCCCCCCCCCCCCCCGCTTCTTTTAAGTGAGAGTCGAGACGAGGAAAAAATCCTACTACCACTACTGCTTTGAATTAATTTCACTGAGTTACCAATTTTCTCGACAGTTGTGAGGACATAATGCTTGCAGAAATCCAACCTGCATGATTTACTCCATTGTGCACCAAATTTTGGAGGATTAAATATTTCACCCAGAGTGGCTTCGTAGTAATAAAAGCGTATTTATACAGAAATAGAATGTGTTGTACTGCAGCAATACAAGTATAGTACAATTCTGGTTGATAAAATATTGCATTATATATAACAGAAAAATACCTTACAATATTGTATCGCAAACAATGCTAATTTGGAAGAGATTTGATAGTAGAGAAAGAAAAAAATTGACATTAAACTTCAAGGCTAATTTGTTAACACAGTGTCCCCTTATACTTACGTGGGTGGGTGAAAGTTAATTTAGTATTGGGTAAATATTATTGACGTACAACGTTTTAAACTTCTTGTAAGTAAGAGATCTAATGACATTGTGTGCTATTATACATTCTGTCGGTTCATTATTCATTGAATTCATTCTTTTATTTCTTGACCTTTCGAGCTTTTTAAATAGTCCCTCTTTACAGTTTTCTATACAACAGAAAAAACACGTCAATTTCAAATTTTTTTGAGAGAGAACGTACTTGGCAGAGAAAGATGTTCCAGCTGTGGAACTTTGGACTCATTCTCTTATGCAGATTAAGGTTCGACCTATGCGACGAGCAGTCGGGCTGTTATATGCTGGAGGAGACAAGTTATAGAGAAGATCTGCTGCAACGATTTCTAGGCTTTGCCAACCGTAGAGGGCTTCATGAATCTCCTGAAAAAGATCGAGATTTTCGCGCCTCAGTCCGACGTTGTTTCGTTCTAATTTTTCTTTTTATTGTAATTTTGTCAACTACCTCCAAGACATTCTTCCTCGTAGAAAAAGTACTGGTTCATGTATTTTCCATGGTGACAAAAACCTGCATTTTATTGTGAGAAGGAATATTACGCGGAACTAGCTTGATAGAATATTTTATAATGGAATTAGTGAGTGAAAGAGAAAACAGAGGATTTCAAGAATATGGAACAAAAAAGCTCTCTCCTCTCCACGCGTCAGAGGCGGGTTCAAAACTTTTGAACAACAGTGCTGTGGAGAACAAAAAGAAAGAAAAGAAAAAAGCAAGTGATCTAGTTCTGTACACGCGAGTCGTAAGTGTATTTGTGTAAGGAAAAGAATCTTGGAAGGAGCAAGATACTGCTAGTTAAATGTGGATGCGAACTTTAAAACTAAAAAACAAACAACAAGGTGAAAGAGATACTCCGATGTCATGAGGCACTTGAGTGGAGAGCCCTTGGTTGGTTCTTTGCCTCCAAAGGACAAGATAGTGGGCATTCTGACTGTGATGAGGCAATGGGGACTTCTGGCTTAAAATAGAGTGCTTCGATTCTCATTTATCATCCCACTAAATGATTGGGGAATCCAGAAAAGAAGAAGACAAAAGAATGTAGTCACTCCACTCTCAAAACCTCAATATTTTTCAAGTATGTACTGATTTGAACATCGAGACTGAAGTTAATTTGTGATAACCTACCACAGGGAGGAATCTGCGTCGTCGAGCTCGACTACCAAATGAGTTCGTACTCACCATGCATGGGAATTAGCACACGAGCTATTCTTTGCCGAACATAGTTGTATCTGTTCACCACGATGATAAAGGAGCTCCATCTTTACGCAATTAGAAGACCACTGCAAGAACTTTAGGGTTCGGTGACAAATTTTTTTTTTTTGGTCAACAAAACCTTCAATTTCGTCACAAATAGTTTTGGGTAACAAACAAATTCGTCATCCAATTCGTCACAAAAGACTTTGGGGGACGAATCTATAGTTCATCACGTACAACCGTTTGAATACTTTTTGTACCCAGGATAGAGTTCACGCTCAATATTCACCCATAATTTGACATTGGAAGAAAATCCTTTCCCCGGACCCCAACACATCCGATACGGGTCCATGACTACTTTTTGCAACATTGTCTTCCACCTCGGCTTTTGCCTCAAAGTTGTTCAACATATCTCTAATGTCTTCGTTTATGTCCCCTTCAAACTCCTCACTACTCATCTCGTGTACTTGGGTCAATACTCGACTATACGTGGCTGAAATTTTTTTCTCACGCAATAACAAACCCTTGTAACTCTGGTCGAACCCATTAATATAAAAATAATCCTCCATTTGCCCTATCTCTTTTTTTTTTTTTTATAAATATTTCCCCTATTTCTTTCATGTTCAAATTCTTACACTATCGACAGTGGTGGATTCAGGATTCAAGTTAAGGGGGAGGAGGGTAAATTCTTAAGGTGAAATGACATCTCAAAATTTTTTCCTACGTAATAAAAAAGTGTCTTAAAGTTAAAATATCGAAATTAAGAACTAAAAGCATTAAAATATTAAATACATACCATATTATTTACTGAGACTGAAGAGTTGGCAATTGGATTCTACGGATCCGCATGCATAAAATAGACTTGTATTGATATGTATTTACGAAGATAGAGAGACAAAACCTTAATCAACTTTCTATTGTTTCTAGAGCTTTTTTTCCAGTTCCAGCTTATCTTTCTTTTCGTTTTTTATTTTTTTTTCTATTGCTATATAACATAGAAGAGCTTCTATCCTACTCTGCATAGGGGGATAGTTTGCTCCTTGGGAGCCAATTGTAGCTTTCTCTAATGTCTTTTTTCTCTTGTCATTGATTTACTTTTTGATAGGCGTAGCTTATATTTTCAAATTCATGCGGGATGTGAGACACTGTACTTGGGGATTTGAGGTTGTTTATGGTAGAGTCATAGTGTATGCATTTTTCCTGTATAATGCTAGAAAATTCAATTTTGAAAAAAATCTGCTGGTACAGAAGAACTTTAGATATGCATGCTTGCCTGCCTCTAATTTATAGTCGCAAAATGAAGATGTAAAAAAAGGGCTAGGTTTAAGAAATTAGTTAGGCCCAAGGGGGAGGGCCTAGCCCTCCTGAGGCAAATACCTGTGAAAAAAAACGAAAAAAAATCAATGTTACACTAGGTAACTTTCATTTGGTAGAACAAAGGGGGGGCAGCCGCCCAAGGCGCCCCCCACTGGATCCGCCACTGATTATCGACATGGACATCTTATCATCACACAACTATCAGCATAATTTTTAGCCAATCTCATAGACTCTTGTACACCATGACTATACTTTTTTCCTCATCTATATCATTTTTGAATCTAACTCCTATCCATTCTACTATCTACCATCAAATTAGAAAAATCAACAATCATGCATAGATGGCTCCATCAACTTCTAACCAACTCTTATATTTATGAGTGGTGGTTCCCCCTATTTGGGATTACAATATCCGCAACATACTTAACTGTCATGAGCATTAGGCCCGTCGAGCCCCGCCACAATAGAAATTTCTGTAGCATCTATCCTTAGTCCCAAAGTACAAGGATTTAACATTGAGGTGCCATACCCGAACCCAAAAATGAGTGTGTAACCAAAATGCCAAATGTATACTCAAAGGACAAATGGAGAAATTCGCAAAAATTTCTCACGCGTTGTGCACAATATTCAAGATGATTAAATGCATTACAGATAATCTAATATCAAACTGTTCATATCTTGAACAACTTAAGAGTTACCGCACATCGCACATGAGATATGATGCACTGTATCCCTTAAAAGGGTCTAAGGCAACTAATGTATATGATGTAAACAAACTATCTGTTTTTCATGGCTAAGCGTTTGGACGGTTAATGGATACTGCCCGCATAGTGACAACTGTTTGGATGGTATACACATAGCGTCTGAATGCTGAAACACGAAGAACAAATCCAACATAGGAGAACAACCAAGAACGAAAAAAATCAAGCATTTTATTGTTCAAATCGCAAACTCTTCAATATCTATACTTCACAACCATCTCCAAACACAAGAACCACTCTAATAGAGTCCAACACTCCAACAATAAAAGAGTAAATCGTAAAAATCCATCAAATTCATCCAAAATTCCAAAAAATCACAAACCACAAACCTCAAGTGCAATATCTTTGAAATCAAGATTGTGGACTCCTTAATGTTATTCTCTACAAAAGAAGCATAACAAAGAAAGTCAAGGACACAACAAAATCGGATTTAAAGCACTCATAAACCCCCAAAATCCATTGAACAAAAACATAGAAATACTTCTTCAAATCCAACTTCAATCATTTATTATCCTCCAAAGTCACGTTCTGTAGGCGTTTACCTTCTTCTCCGGTGATTCTAAGCAGTGAGGGCGCGTCTCTTGTCATTTTGGAGGGTTGGATGTAATGACATGTTTCCTAAAACTTGTATTTTTTTAGTTGGTTAATTACTGTTCGCACAATTAAGCTGATGCATGTGTAAAACATGTGCACAAAAATGCTTCCAGATCAACCGCACAGAGTGTCGCACCCTTAAAATTGATGCACGAGAGTTTCACTTGCCTAGTTAGTCGTCTGAACAACGATTAAATAGTGTTCGCACGGTTTCGTTCACGAAACGAAACACATTATTTTGCGACTCCTAAGATAATCGTCTAGACATGAGCTAACAACACGTCTGCACGGTTATCACTGATGCAAATTAATATCAAATGCTTACCCACCTTGTCCGGACCGCTCCTAACGTGCGTTCGCAAAGGTGAAGATGCACATCATTTTGTATACACCTAATTTGAAAGTGTCTGGATGAGTGTAATGCAGTCCGGACGCTGTGGGCAGAATACTGAGAGAACTCAGTCAAGGCTGCACGATTCCCATATATTAAAACACCACTTACTCTTACAAAATTACAACCAAAACATTCCTAAATTAAAATGCCACGCGATTACATAAAACATCGGCCACAAATCATCGATGGTGGCCGGAAACACAATTTCAAATCCTATACAAAAAATTATAAAAATCTCATATTTGTACACTACAAAACCAAATATAAGAGCATGGGAGTTGCTTGGATGTGATGTACTTTTCAAAATATGAAGAAAAGGTGGTTTTTTTAAAAGGTTTATGGTGGAGAGATCATAGCCATAGGAGTCGAGTGGGAGAAGTTTGTGTCTTATAAATAGTTATGGCCTTCGAGAGGTCTATGAGTTAGTTTTTAAATAGGCTAAATTACTCCGTACGTCTCTAGGGTTTGACCTTTTACCAGTTTGGTCTTCAGGGTTCGATTTTTTCTAAAAATATCTTTAGAGTGAGGATCCATTACCAAATAGATCTTGCCGTCAACTCATTGGATGGAAATGCACACGTGGCCAACGGCTTACAAGTGGGAATTGACAGCTTAATTAAAAAAAAAACCTGCCCAATCACAATATGACACGTGTCAGTAAAAAATAAAAATAAAAATATTTTAAAAAATAAATTAATCTAAAATTAATAAAAACATAATTAATTTTTTTTAATGTTAAAAAAAAAAAGAGGACCGAATTAGGGAGCCCCGATCCTTTTCCAGTGGAGGCCCCCTCCACCGTTGGCCACCGAGGGAGTTTGGCCGCCTAGAACTGGGCAGCCAGCGGAGGGAGGAGGAATCCCTCCTCCACCCCGGCTCTGGGGC
Source organism: Morella rubra (assembly GCA_003952965.2). Lineage (NCBI taxonomy): Eukaryota > Viridiplantae > Streptophyta > Magnoliopsida > Fagales > Myricaceae > Morella > Morella rubra. Next base: position 255,055 of record RXIC02000048.1, read on the forward strand.
GGCTTGGGGACCTCCCCTATCCTGCAACAGTGGTTGCGGGATGGGGGAGGTCCCCAAGCCGCCCCAGAGCATCGCCCGGGGTGGAGAGGGATTCCTCCTCCCTCCACTAGCTGTCCAGTTCTGGGCGGCCAGACTCCTCGGCGGCCGGTGGAGGGGCCTCCACCGTGAAAGGATCGAGGACCCCTAATTTTTTTTTTTTTTCAAAACTTAATTATTATTTTTATTAATATTTTTTTATTTTTAAAAATATTTTTATTTATTTACTGACACGTGCCGCATTGCGATTGGGAAGATTTTTTTTTTTAATTAAGCTGTTAATTCCCACGTGTAAGCCGTTAGCCACGTGTGCATTTCCATCCAATGAGTTGACGGCAGGATCTATTTGGTAATGGGTCCTCACTCCAGGAATATTTTTAAAAAAAATCGAACTCTAAGGATGAAACTGGAAAAAGATCAAACTCTAAAGACATGCAGAATAATTTAGCCTTTTAAATATGCAGCCCGTTCGAATGGTTGCTAAAAAACGAAGAACAAACCCATGTGGCCTTATTTAATTCGCCCATAAAATATTCTAAAACCTCAGCCCGTTATATGCCTTCTAGAACCTTCTGTGGTTCGCCCGGTAACGTGAAATCCAGACAGAATAAGGCGTTATTCAAGCAAGGTCTCATCCCTCATTCGTTGAATGTTCAATGACAAATGTCCGGACATTACACTGGCCATCCAAACGGACATTTATCAACGAACGGGTATAGCTATTTTCCACAGACACTAGTGGCTTGCATGGGTAAATCATGTGATCTAACTTTGGTGAGGAAATTGAAGTTTTTGTGACTATAGAGTGGCTTTTAGTTACAAATTTTAATTTTTGGGCAAAAAAACATTTGTCACTAAAAGTGACATTTGTTGTAGGACGTTATAAGAACCTTCCCTCCACAAAGTGTTTATCAAAAGGCTTAAGTAGCTTATAAGTCATAAGCATACTTCCACATTCAGTTAATTAATTCTTTCACTCTTTAGGATCCGCTGTTCGTTTTTATTTGAAACTACATGCATGTTCTCTGTTTGAGCACTACTCGAAATAGTTCGATTAAGCTTGTAGTTGGATGTGGGTAAGGATAAATCCTCCAACTATATATGTTAATTAGTTCCCAAGACTGAACCAAAACAGTCATGCGTGGCGCATATAGCTATAACAAGACGAGGCCGCATAAATAGTTAATTTAAATATTGTTTACTCTCTGTGATGGGAAATTTGGTTCGTGTTAAATTGAAGGCTGAGTACCCTTTAATAAATATAGGAACTATGTTTGCTAGCTAGGGACCCATATGGTCCCTTAAGGGGATAGATCATCTCACTCAGGGGAAAAGAGAATAAAATGCATACTGTGAGAAGAACATCAAGGAATAGCAAAACAAAGAAAAGAGCGAGATTTAAAGTGGTTTAGCTCAAAAAATTTGCACCATGAAACTAGAGTGCATTGAGAATAGATTCTGTGTAAAGACAATATGTGCAAAGCCGTGCAAAGTTATAACTGTGGTATAAAAATACAAATCCATATTTCAAAATTGACCACGTCATTTAATGAGGTCAGAGGAGACAAAATTACGTGTCCCAATCTTAACTTGACTCATTAAATGACGTGTTGACCAACTTTGAAACGTTAAATTTGTATCTTTAAATCATAATGGTTGTTTTGTATGTTTTTACTCAATTTGTCTTTGCATAAAGTCATTTCTCGGGATTTCAGTACTATAGTTATTATATAACAGTAGATAGTGTATTTATACAGAGAAAGAATGTATTCTATTGAGGTGATACAAGTATAGTACAGTTCTGGTTGATAAAGTGTCATATGCAGCACAATCAGCTTGAGTAATGCATGTCAAAATCAATTAATTGAGGAAACCATATCGTGTTGCTTACGTAAACACAGCAAAGCGGTCGACGGTGCGTACTTATGGGGGACAATATGAACGCGATCAAAGACTGTTTTCATGATTTTAATTTTGTTCCATTAATCATTATATAATCATTAGGGCAATAAGCTCTTTTTGCTTTCTCTTGATGCAACTTTAAAGCCTTCACCTGTCAAGCACAAATTTATAGGTATGATTCTTCACTTGGTGATAAGAAATCAGGTATGCAAATGTCTCCATCGAAGACCGTGCTTTCGCATGCGATATCATATTTGGGTGATTACTTTTTTGCTGTTTGATGAACTATGATAAGATTTTGGTACATCTGATGTTTACTGGGGCTGCCTCCATCTCACACAAACACTCGGTGGCCTGGTGCACGATCTCTATCACTAGACATCTCAATCCGCAACTTCTATAGACGTTGGACTGTCAAAAACGGCAACACGAGTAGTCAATGAAAGCCTTCAACTAATCAATTGGGGGGGGGGGGGTTAGTTTTTTCTTCCTGCATTCTCCAACAAAAGAGTCTGGGGCCTAGAAAACCTATCCGCAAATCACACTTAGCACCGCCAAGAATATTGGTTGACGATTTCCATGTCATCCCCACCACCCACTGCGCTGTTGATTGATTAGTGTCATCGATCGGTAGTTTCGAGAGTAGCAAAACGTTGTTCAAAAAAAAAAAAAGAGAGTAGCAAAACGTCCTTGTACAATATTGTTTGTCCTCTCTCTCCCTATCCGCGTGTGCCTCTTTTGTGCGTACGTGTGTGCGGGTGTCTGTGAGGCAGTAAATGTATTGAGGAGTTAGTTATTTGTTAATGTTACAAAGTTATCACAAATAGAGAGATCATCATGTCTTTGCTCAAATTACAATCTAACCACTGACCATCCATATATATATTGAAGCCCACTTCGGTACCATAGTGAAATCGCCTCTATTTCTCATTCTATCCCTGTGAAACCAGAAGCCCTTGTTCTAGTTCTGCAGCTCTCGCTCTCCGTTTTCTCCTTCGTGGAATACTAGAACCTAGAGATCAAACCCACATTTCATAGAAGTGGAAAAGACCCTCCTGATCCATAGTTCCAGAAATCCAGGACTTCACAGTAATATCTCCCTGATCTTTAATTTATTCGATAAGATCATAAACCTGTCTCTCAAATCTCAGTATAATCTCCAGTCAAGAGGGAGCCAGGGTTTCCGAGCTTTATCCATGTGTGAAAAGACAGTGATTCTACCAAAACCATATATCATCCTCGACTTTCTTCTTGTGCATGATCAACCCTCCAAGCTCTGAAGCAAAGTAAGTTCGATTCTTTTCGCAACTCTCTTCCTTTGACGTTTCTCACGAGCTGTTTATGGACTACTTGAAAGAATTGGAAGGCAAGCGACTCCATGATCATCTCGGCGAGAAGATGGCTAAACCAAGGTGTATATGGGTGCCAGGACCTGTCATAGTTGGGGCTGGTCCTTCAGGTTTAGCTGTAGCTGCTTGTCTTAAACAAAGAGGTGTTCCAAGTTTAATCCTCGAAAGAGCTGATTGCCTAGCTTCCTTATGGCAGCACAAGACCTATGACCGTCTCCGTCTCCATCTTCCCAAGCAATTCTGTGAGCTCCCTCTCATGCCATTTCCCAAGCATTTCCCCACCTATCCAACTAAACAACAATTTGTAGCCTATTTGACGGCCTATGCCGACCGTTTTGACATAAAACCTGAATTGAACACGACAGTGGTGAGCGCAGAGTTTGATCAACTTTGCGCTTTCTGGAGGGTTAAGACCACAGGCCTCAAAAATGAAGAAGCAGAGTACGTGTGCCAATGGCTGATAGTTGCAACTGGAGAGAATGCCAAAGATGTTGTGCCACAAATTGAGGGGATGAATGAATTCGGTGGACCAATTGTGCACACAAGCGCGTACAAGAGCGGGGATATGTTTAGTGGAAAGAGTGTTTTGGTGGTTGGATGTGGGAATTCAGGCATGGAGATCTGCTTAGATCTCTGCAACTATAATGCTCGCCCGTCCCTCGTGGTTAGAGATTCGGTGAGCATATTTAGACTCTTAACTAAATTACCTTGAGTGATTTATATTTGATACGCTAGCTGGCGGTGAAGTTATATACTTCTATATTCACCATTTATCCCGGCAAAACCTTCTAGCAACTTTTTCTTGCTCCACAACATCCAAAGTAATTGATATGGGGGCGACTAAATAAGTGTGGAAGTCTTCCATGATGACAAATGTTACGTTCCAACATTCTGATTATAGGGATAGACTAGGAATAGGTTCGAGTCAAATTTCCCCAAGCCGTTCTTCTCATTGCTTTAGATACTATAAACTGATCTCTTTACGGGTGATTAGAGTATTTTCTTTAATTAAGCTAGTTGTAATGTAGAAACTTGAAAGAAAAGTACTGCCTACTTTCTTAATTTAGGCCGGAACTTTTTGGGAGGGTTTTGCTCCAAAAGCAAACGGAAGTCCGTTAATATATTACAGCAGTGACATAAAGAACTTTTCAGTAGAGGGTGTCATTCTTCTGTAACTTTCTTGGAACTTGTTGGCACGCGCAACAATGGTCAGTAGGCCAAAATCCTGTGGCATACAGCCTAATGTACTTTCTGGTGTATAAAATCCTCTCTAGCAAATGTCCCACAGTGAGTGTCAGTGTGTTGCAGATTATTAGGTATGGAAAGATGACATGGAAGTCATGTCCTAGAAGACGCAAATTTCACCGAAGCTTTTGGGATTCTTCCGTGGTCTCGTGTTCTATCTTTAGCCCTTTTCTGTGCTTTTAACCACTACATCTTTTTCAAAATTATGTTGCAGGTGCATGTCTTGCCCCAAGAGATGCTGGGAAGATCAACTTTTGGGTTGTCCATGTGGTTGCTCAAGTGGCTTCCCGTGCGCCTCGTGGATCGATTCTTACTTCTAATGTCACTTTTGATGCTTGGAGACACTGCTCAATTTGGCCTAAATCGCCCAAAGCTTGGTCCTCTCGAGCTCAAGAGCAAGTCTGGCAAGACGCCCGTGTTGGATGTCGGAACACTGGCTAAGATCAGAACTGGGAACATTAAGGTTCATTGAGTACTTAGTCATTAAACAACCCTTTTAATTTTCGCAAAAAACATACGAGAAGAGGCAGTATTTTTACCCCTCCAATTTGCAGGTTTGCAAGGCAATAAAGAGGCTAACACACCGTGCCGTTGAGTTTGTTGATGGGAAAGTAGAAGATTTCGATGCCATCATTTTAGCCACTGGTTACATAAGTAACGTACCATCTTGGTTAAAGGTATTATGTGCTTGCTTTATTTATCATCCATGTCCATTAAGGAGGAGGAAAATGTAAAGAACTTCAAATTTTGTTCTCAGGAGAGTGATATGTTTTCCGAGAAAGATGGGTTTCCACGGGAACCATTCCCAGATGGATGGAAAGGCGAATTTGGTTTGTACGCAGTGGGCTTTACTAAACGTGGCCTGCTAGGTACGCATCTCGATGCAAGGAGAATTGCAGAAGATATAGAACACCTCTGGAAAGCTTAAGGCCACCCATCTTATGGCCTTCGCTAGTGCACCACCACCCCAATTATGACCTCAAAAGAGATCAAAATACACTCAAAGGCGTAGACTTCAATGGAGACTTGAACAAGATGGTTGTGCCAAGACAGTTCCCCCGATTTGCCTAGGGGAAACAAGTAGGGTATGAGTTCCAAACCTTCCAATTACCTTGGGTGAGAAGATGGAGGAAAAATTTCATATCTTCTGGCAAGTGGATCGAGAAAACTTCTTTGAGCAATTGGATTGAAGTCGTACGCTACAGATGATGTTAATAGGAGCACGGAGGTTTAGCTGTATTTTATTCCTTGTAGTGAAATGTTTTAGTGGTGTTAGTGGTGATGGTACGTAGAATCTAAACTGCACTATCTCAACTAGATTTGTAATCAGTGTATAGTACCTGCAGCAATGTGATGTTTCCATCGATTTGACTTTTAATTTTTGGTTCTCGATCCAATGTATTTCCCATATTGTGACTCTCATGACAAGAGAATACCATGCGAAAATCCTCCTAATTTGTTTGAAGCTAGCACTGACCCCATCAAAGGAAGAGATATTCATCCCTCAACTTAAAGAGCTGAGGAATTGTAGGGACCATTGTACATCTTATCCAGTGGAGGACAAAAAGAAAAAGCGATTCAAAATAAAAATAAAATAAATGAAAAAGACAATCCTTTGGGCCTTGGAAAAGTCCCATGAAGATGAAGTGGCCCTCAGGTCCTCCATATCTCTGCAGATTGCCTCTCTCTCTCTCTCTCTCTCTCTATATATTATATATTATATTATATTTTTCATGATATATGGATTGCATCAATCCTTGTTCTCATTGTCTTAATCTCTTGCCTTTTCGAAATGTATATCCTAATCAATAACTCGGACCACCATTGTTTATTGGAAATCCATACACTCTCCACCACATCTTCAACCCCCTGTCAACACTTGATGGGGTCCGATGTATTTATGACAAATTCGTTGCAAAAAGAAGTCCTATTCATACGCATCGGAAAAAAGATGAAAAGAGTGATCTTTTTGTAGAGGATCACCAACAAGGGCGGAACCAGAAGGGTGCGAAGGGTGGCGGCCGACACCCATTGCTCTCTTAGAAAAAAATTTACATGTAGTTTTTTTTTTTAAAAAAAATAGAAGATGGCCTAGGCCGATACCCATAGGCCCGGGCTAATTTGGAGAGACCCTTATTGAGCTTCGAGATATTGGAAGTCTTACAATGAAGATGGTCATTTTACCTTTAAAGTTCGACACTCTTGAATATTAATCCCGGTTCCGCTACTGATCACCAATGTTATATGCAACATTATATCAATAGGCCTACTTGAACAAATTAAGGAGAAGGTTTGATAAGGTGGATCCTGCAATCTAACAAGTGCCTAATAGACCAATGTAGAGCTTTAGATTCGTATGTATCAGAGTCACTTCTTGGGCAAATATTGTACAGATTGAATATGGCGGCCAAAAGAGACAAAAAGTATTATACCTATAGCTAGCTAGGAAAACTTTCCCTACTATTTTTGGGTACCTAGAGGCGCCCTTCTTTGTTTGATCAACTTCTGAAAAGAAATACAGCTCGTTCATAATGGCCGTAATATGGACATGAGTAGATGCAAATGGACATTGAATCTGGGTACGTACAATACGGAAGTGTTAGTTTAAGGGGTAGAGATATGCCTCTGGTGGGATTTGTTCCGACCGAATGGAGTTGATGATGAGCAAATAGAAATCGAATCTTTGGCTCCACAATAAAGACAGTGAACCGGGGGAGAGAGACTATCAACATCAAGAAGTTTCTATTTACAAAATCCCCACTTAGGACCAGCAATGCTGGCCTACTAATAATTGCCTGGCCCATCAGATCTCGTAATGCCACCTTAACAGGCCCCTTAATTCCTTTTGCTGCCGACTACTGTTTCCTTCTTTCCTTCTTTACCGCTGCTCGCTCCAGAGAAAAAGGTTTAATATAATATTGGAACCGAAAGTCTCATACAATCACGTTATAATTTGTTGGACCCATCAGGGCTGGTGCATGTTTCGCGTTCTCCCACTAACATCTTTTTGTTTGGGGCTTTCATCATCCCGAGTAAAACAAATCCCGGAAAATGCAAAGCCAGATGACGCAATGCTCGTGGCCATTTTCTCCTTCCAATTTTTGTCCATAACCTTTCAGGAACAAGAAGAAGTAAACTAGCACTGGTTCTAGGTTTTCTGGTTTACTCGATCGCTAGCTGTAATTGATAAGGCTTGAGGCCTCAAACCTCCTTGAATAGCCCTACGAAGACAGCGTAAAATGGTCCAGATTGAACGTGATAGCCACGCCGGCATTACAGGTCGCCACCCCGGCGCAGCTTTCCCCGCATTTTACGTACATATACATGGTGCACATGCTCATGATTTGGACCATTTACATATATTTATGCATCTGACTGATAGATTTACTGCATTTATTGTGCGTGGTCCAAAAATTTATTGTGGTAACTGTCTGATTGAGTGTTCTATATTTGTTGCAGGACCATTCGCAATTAGTTCAAGATAAATTGGATAATTGGATAACCGCTAAGGTAGCTCGATCGGGTTATACTCTTTGAAAGTTCAGATGAAAGTTATCTGGTGATTGTGCCACATTTTTTTTGTCTGATTTTCCGACTGGTTGTGAGATGCAGGAAGAGGGTAGGTCACATCAATCACAAACAGAGTCCTCTCTTAAAAGAAATACAAGAAGAAAAAGGCTAAAATGAGTAAGGGATAGAAATATTAGTAATAGACAATAGATTTTAAGTTTTTAGGTCTAGAAGACTTATATTTACTGTGAAAGCCAGCTGTATTTTATATTATATATCTATACAGATTACAATTGAATATCTCTACTTATAGAGACAATACAAAGCATAATAGAAAATATTTTATATTTAAATTTGAATCTCTTGAATCTTCATAACAATATCAAATCTTTGATATTGTGGTAATTATAATGTCATATCAAATATTTAAGATTTGATTATTATATTATCTCTAACATCCGTTCTTAAACACAAGATGGAGAAATCTGAAATCTTGTGTTTGAAAAAAAGGAGATCTGAAGATGATATCCTTGCTCTCTTGCTGATACTTGCTCCTTGCTATATATATATATATATATATATATATATATATATTTTTTTTTTTTTTTTTTTTTTTTTTTTGATCGGACCTTGAAATCATTGGCACATGACCCTTGCCAAACATATCTTATACTCTATCTTTTTTTTCTCTCTCTCTCTCTTTCACTCACCTGTTTTTTTTCTCTCTCTCATTGCAAATAGCGATTTGCTGTAAGTAAAGTAAGTAAAGCGAAGGGTGAAAATTAGGGGTGTGCATGTTTGGGCCAGAACCGACCGGGCCGACCCAAACCCGCTCGAAACCAATTGGGCTGGCCGGTTTTAGGTCAACTCGGTTCGGCTGTAGGCCCAAAAATACTCAGAACTGACTGGGTCAATTTGGCCCAAGGTTCTGGGTATCCAAAATCGTGGGCCGAACCAAACCGAGGGTATATATATGGAATTTTATAATTTTTTTTATTTTTTTCATATTAAGGCCCCCCAATTTCCCTTTACGCAATTTTCTTTCCCCCCGACGCCCCCTCCTTCCCAATTCACACTTCACCCCTTTCTTCTCTAAATTGAAACCCTAGCCGCCCCCCACCACTCCACACTTCCGTTGGCATCTCTCTTTCTCTCTCTGCCAAATCGTGTACAACTTTTCTTGAATCTCCTGGTTCAGCACCAAGCGAAGCAGAGCCCACTTTGTAGTCGTAGCACTCGGGTCTGTTCCGACATTGATCGCTTCCGAGAACATCTTCACGAGCTCTTCTTCTCCTAACTTGCCTCGACCAGGCGCTTCCAGGCCAAAAAGCGAGTCTATATAGGCAACACCAATGGGGCTTGCCATCTCTGAACCAGCATCGATTCCACCGCTCTCCACGAAAGCCTTTCTCTTCCTTATCAGTGGAACCAAACATTCTAGATGTTACTTTCTCAGTTCTTTAGCTTCGTTGAGTTGCTTACGGAACAACGGAGTAAAGCATAGGCAAGAAGTCTGGAAGCTTCAGTAAGCTTATCAGCATGACATCCTTTAGTACGCTTTTCCATCTTTTTTATATCATCTTGGAGATTTTTGCAACGAAGCAAAGACATATTAGAACACTACAAATTGTAAATTTCTAAGCCTACAGTTGCTCATCACCTCGACGAACCCTTTCTCTGAAGCCTCTTTTTGGAGCCTGTTTATGTGGTTTTCGAGCGCCCATTTCCGTATCCAACTGGGCCCAAACCGACCGAACTAGGCTGACCCCCGAACTTGGTCGGCCTGGCTGATTCTTCCAACCAGCGGTTTGGCCGTCGGTTGGAAGATTAAGAGAACCGATCCAGTCGATTCGGCCCACAGTTTAGGCTCAAAACCGAATCGACTGGTCGGTTTTCAGCCCTAGTGAAAATTCACCAGTGAGATAGCTCTTAACTCTCTGCAAGAGCATGAACATTCAAATGAAGAGTGACAAAATTGTCAACTTTTAAAGATGCGGAAAACATGTTTTGTTGCTCTGATCCCAAGAAGAAAAAGGTTAAAATGAAGAAAGAAAAAGAATAATAACAAGAGACAAGAGATTTTAAGTGGTTCGGTCTGCCCTCTACGATTGTATTTTGTATTATAAGTTCATATGGATTACAATTGAATATCTTTATTTATAGAAATAATACAAAACATAATAGTAAAATATTTCTATATTTAAATTTGAATCTCTACATTTGAAATTTGAATCTTAATAACAAGATTCTGATATTATAGATTGGAATCATCAAAAGCCCTACTTGGGAGTCTCATATTATATTAAGATATACCTGGGTTCAAGTGACCAGTTGGGGCAATGACACATATTTCTTATCTTACTTGGTATTAAGTTTTACCCAAGAATTCATAGTTTTTATCTTCTTTCCCCCCCCCCCCCCCCCCTTTACTTCACTTCTAGGTTTTGTTTCTTGAAAAGTTTAACGTGTTTTCTTTCTAAATGCTTGGCTTTACCATTGGCTTTATGGAGAGTTCTTCTTTTAATGAGCCTAGCCCTACTTATCAACCCAAAAAGAAAAGTGTTACTAGGCTTGAAAAGATGTAAATATTTGGACAAATTACAATTTTTTCCCTCAAATTACCACTCAAATATTTTTAAATACTCCAACAAACTTTAACTCGTTACGACTAACCCCCCAGACTACGCTTCTCGTTGCAATATTTTCATCTCTCAACTTGCTAGAACTATTATGTCGAAAGATTTTTGTCTCAAGTGACTTTCTTCTTATCTGAAAAGACGAATTTGACCACATTAATTTTAAGCGAATCATTTTTTTTAATAAAAATATTCAGTTAACTAAATATTATTTTTTAGGTATCTGAATCACTAGAAGCACAGTAGAAGGCTAGAGAGGGTTCAAACGAGGGTAAATTTATTTATTTTTGCATAAGGAAAAGCTCACGTCCCCATCATGTGGGACAAAAATCGTTCGACATAATGGCTCTAGTTGGTTGGGGGATGAAATTGCAACGAGAAGTATAGTTTGGGGGTGAGTTGTAATGAGTTAAAGTTTGTGGAAATATTAAAAAATTGGGTGGTAGTTTAAGGGAGAAAATTATAATTTACCCAAAATATTTATATATAGTTAATGTGTGAAGTTACTACTTAAATATACTTTGCAATTTGAGAAGGAAAAGCATCATGGATTAACTTATTGATACATTGAGAAGAATAAGGATAATTACCAATTTTTTACTCAAATTATACCATATAATTTGGAGAGAAATAGATATAACAAATATTAATATATATTAAATGACATTAAATATTGTAAGACGGACATTGTCCAAATAATATAGGCCCACCATGCTAATTAGAATTGTAGATGATCATCAACATCCCATTGGTCATTTAGGTGTATAGAATAAGGATGGCTTGCTTTTTTGCGCTCCTTTTTATTTGCTGGTTCAGTAACAACGCTTGTTTCACTTAATTACCAGCTAGAGATGTATATGTACTTGCCCCTTGATCAACGTCTGGTATGGAGCTGTAAATATCTCCCCGAACAACTCCTATATCTTACATGGTTTTGCCTAGTCTTTTCGGCACTTGTTGCGGTCCTAAACCAAGAGATATTTGCTTATTGTAGAAGGATCCCCAGCAATCTGGAGAAGGCCAGGACTAGTAGAACGTGGTAAAATGGATCCCAGACTGAGTACCCACTTTATTACGTAGTTGAAAAGGGCAAGACATGCAGGCGCGCGGGCATGTGAAAAGAACACGACGCGTCGTCAGAAGCATTCGCAATAGGGAGGGCGAGTAGGGAGAGTCATGAGGAAAGGAATGTTTAGATGGACACAGCACACTTTGGCTTTCCCTTCACTATATGGACCACCACTTGCGAGTTGTCTTCTTCAATCATTCGACCATCCCTCACCCCACATGTTATGGGATTCCAGACTGAAGAGGGCTCTGTGAAGTTGCACTTTCTCCTTCGATGAAATTTCTTTTCGCTTTCATTCATAAACCTTAAGCACGTAGAGAAGAGAATCGACCTAGCTAGGGACAGTGGACGATCTCCCTTATATATGAAACTTCAGAGTCAAAGAGATACTGGAAATCACTAGTACTAAAGTCCTGCACATTCATGATTCATGCTGGAAAAGAGGTTCTTTGAAGTCTTCACGAAGTAGTTGTAGGACAAAGAGAGCAGCTAGCCTAATTGGTTCCCTTTGTAACTACTCATGATTAACTATCAAATCAATTAAGTTTTTTTCTTTCACAATTCATCACCCAAATGCACATCAGCCCATGAGAATGATGGGCTAATCGTTTCCTAAAAAACTGATTGCTTTTCCTCCATCCCAGAAGTGATGTCTAATGATGGCTCTTTTCACAATGGTTGGAGGAGTAGAGTTGAAAATTGAAGTGAAGTTCGATACGAAATAATATTCCCTCTCACTCCCCTCCGCCCAAAGAGTTAGCTTTGAGAGTGACAGCGAGTATAAATTACGGGCTCCTTATCTCCTTCATTCACTGCAAGAGAACATGTGTGTGATTGCAGGGGGATACTTCCAACTCACAAGGTCACTTTTGGAGTGGCATTCCACTCCACGATCTCTTGCAGGGGATCTAGAGATACCGTGGGAATCTTCTCTTGCTTCCAATGAGGCCACGTCCAAGAAAGTACACTTTCCCTTTAACATTTTGGATTCCGTCTTACTTGGGTATGCACCCAACTTGACTTATTGCAGTTTGAGTAAGTTTGCAGACGGTGGGATCCGCCAGGAAGAGGCATTCGAGAATATCTACTAGATACATGACTTTGTGTGATTCGAATACATGAATTATTATGAATCTGTCTCTCGATCGAGAAATAAGACATGATGACTTTTCAACATCTGGCTGGAGCACAAATCAAATTCATACAAGAAATCTATTTCAGCTTCCATGTAAATGCCCAACAGGCATATCTAGCCTTTGCAGAGTCTGACAATGAACAAAATGTTTTCTTGGTCGTAGCCCAGTATTCATTCATCACATGGAATATCCTTCTTCTTCTTCTTTTCCTTTCTGTTTCCGCGCAACAGTTCAAGTCCCTTCTTCCGAGCGCACTGTTTTGCCCGGCGAAGCAGCTTTCCCAGTTCCCCATTTTCCGTGGTCCTAGATTCCATGCACTCCAAAGCTCGGCGAAACAGGTCTTGGTGTCATTGGCCCATCAATTAGAAGCCCACCAAATACCTACGCTCATCTTCATCAAGGCCCATTTATTGTCTGCTGATACGAAGCTAACTCGAAATGGTTTAGCCCATAATTCACCAGAATAGGTGTTCTTGATCTTTATGTATACTGGCAAAGAAGTTTGGTATTCTAAAGGAATTCGGACGGCTCGCCTTCGGAAGTCTTTTTGAGAAGTGATTTTAGAGATTTGTTTTCAAGATCTTTTACCCTTTATAATTATTTTTTTTGCAAATTTTTATTGTTTCTCTGAAAGAGAAATATGAGCAAAAGCCATACGCATACTCGTGACTTATCTTATAATTAGGTTAAAGGTTAATTCAAGTACCCAAGATTTATCAATGCACTCTGAGATCAGTTAGTGTATTTCAATTAGGTCAAATCTGTCCAAACACGGTGTAAAAATTAGGTGCAACAACTTTCACACATTACTAATAATGCTCCATCACCGAGAGATTAAAGGGGAACAAAAAAAAAAACAAAAAAAAGGAGGAAAGATTCGTCTGACAGGCCATATTAGATTCAAACAAATTACTGGATATGTAAAGACATAAATAGTAGGCTCTACACATGACAGATGTAATAAACCAACGAATTAGTACGAAAAACCTCCTGCCACTGAAGTTTCATAGAAATGATGCCATGTTCAGTCCACATCCATAAAAACTTACCAGTCGCTTCTTTCCTTCCCAGCTTTACTAACAAAACTAGCATGATCTGTTAGGGCAATTTTTTTAGATGTGTGTGGTGTTTGGTTGTGGGTTTAGCACAAGTTGTTTTTGGACTTGTTCAATTGGTCCCGTATCACTATCAGTTTAAAAATCTTCGGTAACTTTTAGTCCTCTACACTTAATTGGATCACATCCTCTCTCATACTGAATTGGATAATCCTATTTTAAGATAAAAAAAAACACACTACGCATTAAATGTTATAATGTCTATATTACTAATAATTAATACAAAGATCATTAAAATATTATAATTCCCACATCACTGGAGAGAATTTCTATCTTCTTTGTTCTAGGTGCAAATATGGCTCCGAATGTGTCCAAATTAGTGGCCCAGATTTTGCTATCCAGATCTACGCTCATCATTTTGCCACATCATTTAATGAATTTAAGCCAGCTTCCAACTTGACTCTCCTTTTCTCCCATTTGGAATTGTTGAATCTGGTATGCGAAGGACAAATCTTATTTTTTTCCGTTGTCTTCTCTGCCAATTTTTTTGCTTTTTAATTCCGTATGGTTTTATAGAAATTAAAGGAAAAGCTATTTAAGCTTGGTTAATATTTTTGCTCCCGATTCGTATACTCGATTGTTCTCATTAGCAAAAGTTTGGATTACTGTGTTTGTGAATCTGTCAAGATTTGTGCCTTTTGTGGCAATCTCAAGATCTTTTGCGGAAGTCAAATTCTTCGTTACAACCATGTACTTGAGAAAAGGCAGATTAGGAGTGTCAGCTTATCTTGGGAGGCTTCAACTATGGGTGTAACTTTAAGTCTCCATTGAGTAACAGAGCCTAGAGCTTAAAGTGATTCAAAGTTTTAAGAAAAAAAAAATTAAAATACAAATTTTTTACAACTAAACATCAAAATCTCAAAAAATATATATACAAATTCCAACACATTTTCACATCAACTTCAATATTCTTCTCTTTACTTTTTAAAAAACTCAATTTTTTTTTTTTTTTTAAAAAATACATCAAATTTTGTTTCTCCATACTTTTTAACAAACTCTAATAAAAGTCATTATAAAATCAAACATTTTTTAACTTTTTCACTAAATTTTTCCATTCCCTCGTACACCTTCATTTATCTTCCAAATAAATAAATAGACAAATTATAAAATCAAGAAATTAGCATCACTATTTTAGCTTTATCAAATCCTCAATAAAATAAATTCCATTTATCAATAGGAGGGCATGAGATTAATTTTCTCTAAACAACCTCATTTAATACTTGCATTTAAACTTTTAATTATTTCTTTTGCAGTTTAGAATTGTAGAGAAGCACTTGCTTACGAAGGACAAGTTGTTTGTGTTGAATTTTCTTGTCATGCAACGATGGTCCTTTGCCAAGTGAGCATTGTAGTAGACTTGCTCTTTGCTTCATAAAACTCAGAAATCTGCAACTTTCTTAAATCTTTGACAGCATTAAGTGAAAAGTTAGTATGTTTTGTAGCCCATAAAACACAATGCTGAATTTCAACAGTTAAATGACAAGCATACTATAAACTAATCTATAAGGAGATATTCCTAAATTAATTTTGAATGCAATCCTATAGGCCTGTAAAAATAAGATAAGCCTGTTAAGGATGTTATGTGCAGATTAGGACGGCTCAATATAAATATTTGAGGCCTAAAACAATTCACTAATATAAATTAAGTGTAGAAAAAATCAAATACATAATATAATATGAAGTGCATGTTCTTTCACAAAGTGGAGTTGTGTTTAGGTGTCAAACCGTTTTGGGGCCTTAATACTGAAAACATTTTCACACAAATAAAATTTATAAATAAAATATAAGTTTGTTTATTCTCCTAAGCAATAGCACACTACAATAAAAAATTTCTACTACAAACTCAAAATTCTTAAAAATTTTGTTTGCCAAACATCACCTATATGAAAAAAAAAAAATCAAATTTTTTCACAGACACTTTTTCCCAAATTCAATAACTTTTTTCCAAATCCTAATAAATCCTTCCATAAAAAAATTCAAGAAAAATTTCTTTTGCTCACTCCAAAAATGTGTTTGGAACAATAAATTTGTTTTTTTTTTTAAATTCTCAACGACTTCCTCCTAAATTGCAACAACTTTTTATAAACTAACACTTTTTTACAAACTACAATAATTTTTTCTCAAATCCCAATAGAATCAACCCTACCTTTTATAAAAATAAAAAAAATTCAACAATTTTTTTTTATTCTTCCAAACATGGGCTAATAAGTATATTATGGATGATAATAATTCTATTCTGTTATGTAAAAGAGATAGAACAAAAAAAAAATTGATGGGAGAAAAAAATTTGATTTCAGTCGTAAAAAAAAGAGAGAAAAAAAATTGATGGGCTGAGCCAACCCAGACCGAAGCTTGACCAAGGCGAGCAGGGACCTGACTCAAATTCATAAAATGATGTGGTGAAATGCTGGGTATTTGATCTGGGTGGCGAAATCTAGCGCGAATTCGGACTTGTTCGGAGTCATATGCTTGGGATGGAATCCTTTCCTGAAAATAGTGTCATAATTTAAGGTAATTATCTCGATTCACCTCAGTTCAATGGTTTCCATGCTCTGCTCTGTTTCCTCTTCCTAAGAATACACTTGAATTTTCTATATTTCTATGTGCAGATTGATTCCAGTTCCTGCAGCCAAGTTAAATATGATCTCATTCTTAGGGGTGATTCACTACTCATCAAATGGCAATTTCTATCATCGAAAGCTCCCCTTCGTTTCTAGAGAGAGAGGTTGCGCCTTCTCTCTAGAAGCCCTGCCATCTCCCCGTCTATACCCCCTTCCCTTGTCCCTCTCCTTGGCGGCGGGAGGAGCCGGAGCTCCTCCCGCCTCCCTTTCCTCTCCCGGCCAGGCCTCCTGTGGCCAGGTTCTATGCTTTTTCCCCTCTCTTTCCCGGCGGTTTTTGTTGGGCGATGTTGGCGTTTTGCAGGGACGAAGCTTTTGGGGGGGGGGGGGGGGGTGGCCCTCAAATTTTTTGCAATTTTTTATACATGACTTATATTTCAATTTTTTGTAAATTTTTTTTAATAAAAGGTAAAATTGGTAGTAATCTTTGTAAAAGTTCTTAAATTTTAAAAATAAAATAAATGAGAGAATAAAAAGGCTTGAGAGAAAGAATAATTACTTTATAAGTGGACCCTCTAATTTTTTAAAGAAAAAAATACTAAGAATTTATCTTTATTACTTTTCTCTCTCCTTTTTTTTTTTTTTTTTTTTTCTAAAATTACTCTCTCCCATGTGTCTTTCTCCTTCTCCTTTTCTAAAGAGTCTTTTTTTTTTTTTTTTTCTCTCTCTCTTTTCTAAAATTTATTTTTTTTTCTCTCTCACTTTTTGACTCTCAATGGCCTCTTTTTGTTTCTCTCTCTCCTGCTATTTTATCTCAATCTTATATATAGAAAATAACAAAATTCATGCTCAACTCTTGGAATGCAACAAACTCTTTGCTTTGCACCTAAAAAAGTCATCTTCAAAGTTAGAATTCTAAATTTTATTATATTTAATTATTATTGTCTTTTTTTTTTTGAGAACATACTCATTTTCATTATTATTGTTTAATTAAAATACTATTGCTCTATTATTTGTGTGTGCCTATGTTATTTTGTCTAGATTTTAACATTGCTTTGTGTTTTTGTCAATAATTTATGAGCCTTTTATTTTGAAGATTTTAAACTTTCGATTACATTAGGTCGCACAAGATTTCAGTACTAATTTTTAAGTTTATAATTTTTTTTTCTTTTTAAGTTTTAGAATATGTTATTACATTTTGATTATGCTTATTTTGATTATAATGAAAATTTGAAGGCCGTGAGATTAGTCAAGGTACACGTAAAATGTCCTCGACACCTTATTAGAAAAAAATTTCAAACAAAAATTATATTTGACCCTCCCTGAGGACAAATCCTGGCTTCGTCCTTGGCGTTTTGGGTGGTCTCCGGGGGGACACGCTCTCCTGGCTCGTCTCCCTCAGCCTCCGCACTCCTTTCCGTCCTCGTCTAGAGCTGATCTGACGGCGCATAAGCTCCCACGCGCTAGCTGTTGACTCCTTCGTTTCAAGCCACTTTTGGTGGTTTTCGGTGGACTCCCACAACGAGTTTTAGCACCCCCTGGCGCCCGTTTCTGCTCTTGTTCGGCGCGTCCTGGTCTTCACGTGTAACCCACGCGCCGCTGCTTTTATCGCACCTCTAGCCTGTTTCACAGCTTGTTCTCGGCTTTTTATTTTCCTGTTTATTTATGTATTTCATTTCCTGTTATGTTTGGATTGGGCCTGTGTGCCTCTTAACGTCGAAAGGTTATTCTCGCAAGGACGCCACCTCTCACGAGGGTATTTGCTCCAAAAAAAAAAAAAAAGGCAATCTCTATCCCCTCTGCAAGCATCCCCATCGGACTTTGAACAAGATCCCCAAAAACGCGATCTAGCAAAATGTGCAGCACCAAACCACTGGATAGGGCGAATCCCTTTGTTAGTATTATATGATTTTATGGTCCCGTTTCCTAGTGGCAAAGACCCACTCGTGTAGCCTAACCTTTTTACGTTATAATTATGTATACAAATAATTATCTTTCTTAAAAGAAAAAATAAAATTTGTCACCATTTTTAAAAACCACATGATCTGCTTTCAAACACCTAATTGCAAAACAAAAACACTCAAAAATTCTTTAGCCGTCCTACTGGACCCTGGTACAGATTATTTTTCTCCTCTTCCTATCGTCTATTTTACATATGTCTGCTGATATTTAATGGCGACCAGTACAGCTGCTTCGCACCCATCTCAGAGTCTAGCTACCGTTTTTTTTCCATGATATTGAATGGTCGACTTATAGGTATGCTGGCTTATACAGTATCGTTTCAAGGTGATGGAATTTATTTAATTGTCCTGTCACTGCGTTTTACTTCTTCTTGGTAATTCTCCATTCCTAGTTATTTTCATTGGAAATACGAAGAACCGATAAGGAAAATTTTCTCATACGATCATCTAATTCAAGTACACAGTACGCAAAGAGAAAATTAAAGACTCAAGATATCTTCCAAGCTATCCAGGCAAAATATGTTCCAATAACATTTGAGAAAGCTTCAGTCTCGTAATTGTATATGTCAGATGCATCAATCATGGAAAGAAAAATAATTAAGCTTTAGAGACACCCAAACAACTATCAACAACGGGCATAAATCTATGAACAAAGCGAATCAATCAAGTAGACAGACTGGAAGAATAAATGAAAACTGGTTCACAATCGAAAGGAAGAATGGTACAAGGTCTTCAATTTCTCCAGGCTTTCTCTCTCTCTTCGTTAACTAGCTCTAAAAATTCTCTGAGAAAGAGAAATCTACGGCTTCACTGATCGTGGCCTCAGCCTTGAACTGACGAGGCTTGCTGGTGTTAATGATGCGGCGCCGAAGAATTCCTCGTAAATGTCCATGAAAAACCTGTCGACAATGTCCAGGTAGGCCGGGCAATTAATGCGGGAATAGTAATGAAGAACGTCTTCTATGTCCAGAAGATGATCTACATTGCTCATATCCAACATCTCCAACTCTTTTAGCTTCTGTGCCAAGCAAGTCCTCCCCTCTTTGATCAAACCTTCAGAACAATAATCTTCTTGTCTTTTCCTTTGGTGGGGTATACTTCTCGTGTCGTCACGATTATGATGATATTCTTCTCTACTTTCTGTATGATTCTTCTTCACCGGGGTCGCCTGAGAAAAATCGATGAAGCTCCCTCTATAAACCTCTGTTTCTTGTTTAGTTGGGGATGACACAGCTTTCTTCTTGCTTCCCTTTCGTTCCTGATCTTTTCCCGAATCACATGGCTCGGCAAATTCCTCGTAACTAGAGTATTGGACAGTCAAGTTTACGCTGGCCGCGTAGGATAAGGGATGAGGAGGAGTGGTTTTGGGAAGCTTTTGGTATCCCCCGGAAAACAGAGACTTAAAACTTTGTACGGTTTTCCGGAAGAACTTCTTGGTGTTGGAAAAGGAGTTTCTTAGCAGCATTGGTGACAATTGATGTTCAGAGAGATTTGTTGGTTCTTTCTCTGCAACGAAAAGATAGAAAGATGACTGACACCCTCTTTCTTGGCTTCTTGTTGGTGATGATCTCCGTGGATGTTTCTTTATAGGGATAAAAGATACAGAGGAGCCATTGAAGGTTGTTTAACTTTCTACAACGAATCGCCCTTCTTTCTTTCTTTCGCTTCGAACTTTATTATTCTCTTTGTCTTCACACGCTCCTTCCTTGTCTCTGTGTTTTCTTCCTGCTTCCCAGCGGGTACCCACTCACTCTCTCTCTCTCGCGAAGGTAGCAAAGGTCTGTGGAAGCGTGTGAGTGATATCCGTCTCCATTATAATAAAAGCTAGTTTCGTTGCTTTTACTTTTGCGGTGGAGTTGGTGTGTAGCCCCTTTAGGAGAATGAAAGGAGCGGATGCGTGGTTGTTGAATTGGGCCTCTCTCTCTCTCTCTCTCCCCTCCAGCGGCTTGCTTAGTGATCTGATTGATTGGCTTTGGTTGTTGCCCAATGGCCATACGTCCATGTATATCATTAGGGTATATTTTTTACTCGTTATTACTGGCATTTACCTTCGGAACCTCCGTGCCGTTGAAGGTCAACTGTGAAATCCCATAGAAATGGAGTTTTGTCCTAATCACAGCTTCCTGACACAGTAACGTGAGTTAGGTTACTAACTTTCCTGCCTTTCCCAAGTCAGCTTCCGGTTTATTATTATTTTTTTAGTCAGTAGTCTACACCAAACATTTCCGGTGATTATCACATTTGTCTAAGGTGTTCATAATTTGCAGAGAACAGGAAGAAGAAGAAGAAGAAAACTAGCTGTTGGATTCGGTTTATGTATTCTAATTTTTGCAAAATTAAATTAAAGCCTCCACTGCCCAAAAAATAAATTAATTAAAGCCTCCACTAATTGAACAAAAGTAATGGTATTCAAAAGATACTTTATGTAAATTAATCACCAAATCTTAATCATCCGTCTCATTTTGGAACTTTCTTTAATCTCTCATTTCTTTTCAACTGTTTTTCCTTTAAAATCCGAGCAAGTTGCACATCTAATTCTTTAAATAAAATGAGAAAAGGAACAAAAGGTGAGATATGGGCCAGATACCGTCCTCTGAATGCAAATCATCATATATTCTGCAGGGAATAAGACACAGATTAGATTTTCTTTTCTTTTCTTTTCTCTTTTGGTGAGGAAGCTTAAGACAGAAATTAGATTGATTGTCATGGAAGTATCATTACAAAATAACAAGATAAGTGTTAGGAATCTTCTTATCTTTGTTTGCCTTGTGTACTACACGACACAATTATGTCAACGGCCTGCCTTTCAAACGTCCATGAACATAGGGTAAAAACCAATAGTACTTCAATCTAAGAGCAAATTTTCTACTGGTCGGACGAATCTTCCTAACGAATTAGCCTTCAAATTAGAACCAACTAACATTCCTATGAAGTAATCCAATGTGACCAAGACACTGTTCATATAAAATAATTCCTACATGTGCGTAGACTCTTATAAAAATTCCAATTTTTTTTTTAATAACAAAGAATAATCCGCAGCATTTTTTGTATACCGATTTCGAACATATCTGGTTCAACTTGGTTGCACTGGTTAAATACGTCACACATGCATATGCATATTTAAGTCTATCAGAATTTATTTATTATTTTTTATCTTTGTATTTTTTTTCTGAGGAAGTTATATAAATATAATTTTTTACATGCTTTCTGTCATATTCAATATGTTTACTGTCGAAGTTGAGGGAGACCCTTTGAGCTAAGCTTGGAGCAATCGAGGCACAATTGACAGCTAATCGTAGTGGCGCATGCAATCAGCATATGCCTTGGTGGTTCTTGAGCTACATAAGTACTCATAGGAGGTCGACCCATTCTGCAGCTGGAGTTGAAAATCACACAAGTTGACTTCATGGTAATTGCATGAGCATCGGCCAATTGCACTCCGAATTCATACCAATTCTTTGCCGTCCGTAGATCCCACGCCTCATGCATTTGATCATTCCCAAATCGTAATTCGTCAATACCTGAAAAATGCCGAACAAAAAACATGTCCCAAAGGGTAACGCGCGCCCACAATCTCTAATTATTGATAAAATAATTTTTTTTTTATTATTTTTAAAATTTGAAATGTTAAATTTTTTAAATTGAAATGCAACGCGTTTAATAGAATCACACGTTGCTTTTGAATTTTGACACTCATTTGCTCATCTCATTTAGGTATACTTCGAATTGAATAATGAGACTTAGACTTTATAACACATTTTTACAATTGGGTTATGAATTTTAGGATTTAAGAATATCTGTTGATATGGTTTTTGGACTGTCTATTTTGATTTTACTGACCTCGAATTATAGATGAATAATTTAGCAATTTTAGGCAAGCCATAAATAAATAATTTATACTTTCAAAACTGAGCAAGGAATTTCGAATTGAAGCACTTTATTCAGATTTAGGGTTCCAATTAGGAATTTATTTGACTTTGTTATAAAAAATTTTGTTGATAGGTTCAAATTGATTGAGTGGTTTAAGTGCTTAAAGATCTAGGTAAGCGGGCTTGTTATGCTGAAATATTTTAATACAAAGAATCGAGGCGACATTTTCTAAATTATATCTTGTATGAAAAACCCTGAGTGTTTGTATGTGCATTATGTTATGATAAAGCTGTGAAATATTATTGCACAAAATGTGTAAGCCTAAGCCATTTTATGTTCAATGTTATAACTTGATATTATATTGTTTAAATTAAATCATTTTATGTTAACTTACTATTACTTTGTGTGCATGTGCGGCCCATAATATAAAAGATGCAAAGTTCTATTGATGTTTATAGCATAATATGTATTATGTTTTAAAATCTTGAGGCTCAGAGTTCTCAACTATGGTATTGGCACCAATTGCAATTGTAAAGAAAGTGCACCCATTTTGTAAGCAGAATATTACTTCCTGAGTGTTTGAACACGTGCCAAATCTTAGTAAGGGGAATTCTACCCAGGATATAGGTTTAGTTTGGTTGGCCCCAGCTAAGTTGCAAAGAGTCTTCAAACTACACAATCCTGTCATGGGACGTAAACATGATCCAAAGTTTATCTAGAATGATTTTCTCATAGTATTATGTTATATAGTTAAAATTGTTTTAAAGTCATAGATATTTGATTAAATTATCCAAGCACAATTTAAAATTAGAAAGAGTTTCAGCACTCTATCTCTTACTATTACATTTTGCAACTGAGGGAATACATAATAGCATAATGATTTTGCTTACTGATTTGTTGAACTCACCTGTTATTTGTAATTCCATTTTTCAGATGATGATCAAGGTGTCAAGAGTTAGGACTAAATGATCATGGATAGGTAGTTGAGAGATAACATAGTATACTTGCTTAACTCTAAGTGTTAGGCTATTTTATGTTTAGTTTATGGTCTAAAAATAATATTCAGATTTGATATTTCTGACTTTAAATACTTATAAAAAAATATTTCTGATTTTAATGAGTTTTGAATTAAATAGGATCATCATCTAAAAATAGAAAAACAAATAACAACTCAATATGCAAAATCAACAGATAAGAGTGAGTTCGACAACTCAGTAAGCAAAATCATTATGCTAGTGTGTACCCCATCAGCCGTAATGTAACCGAAAGAGATAGAGTGCTAAAACTCTTTCTAAGTTGTATTTAAAATTGTGCTTGGTAATTCAATCAAATATCCATGACTTTACAACAATTTTAACTATATAACATAATACTATGAGAAAATCATTTTTGCAATAACTTAGGTCATGTTTACACCAATGACCAAATTGTGCAGTCTGAAGACTCTTTGCAAGTTAGTTCGGAGCTAACCAAATTAAGCCTGCTCTGGATAGAATTCTCTCTTACTAAAATAAACCGTTATGCTTCCAGAAGAGGTGCAGCAATTGGGTCCAATACCATAGTTGTGAACTTTGAGTCTCAGGATTTGAATATATAATACATATTATGCTATAAACGTATAGCTTTGCATCTTTTATAATGCACATTAACATAGCTTTGTATCTTTCTATACTATGCACATAAAATAATGTAAGTCATAAAATGATTTAATTTAAACATTGAACATAAAATGGCAATAATATTTTACACCTTTATGCATAGAGTTTCCATGAAAGATATGATTTTCAAAATGTCACCTTCATTCTCTGTAAGAAAATTTAACATAATAATCCCGCTTAAGGATCTTCAAGTACCTAAAGCAAATAAAAATAATAAAACTATAAATGATTTTATAGATTGTGGGTTTACATTTTAAAGCCTTTTATCCAAATAGCAAGAGCGGATGATTCTCAAGATTTTATTCAAACAACTTTCAATTTTAAAGTTAAGATATCCCTTATGTAATCTCTAAATCAGTCTATCCATCCGGTTTTCAAAATTTTTATTTATTTTGAAAAGGTATTTATTCGGCTCGTGCCGTACTTCAAAAAATCTATGAAAAATTGATTTCTTACCATTTGAAATGGGAAATATGGTCAGAACTTCCTACTCAGGCAGGACAACGGATTTCTTTTAGTATTAAATAAATAAAAAAGCTTGTTTAGGCCAATATAATTATAAAAACCTCTTGTGCCATTGCATTCTTTCAGAGAAGAAGAAAAGGAAAACAACTAATCAGACAATGTTAGTCTTATTAGTGGTTGATTTAGGTGTAGCCCTCAGCCGGTTAGCCTTTACAGCTTTCATTATAGAAGTACATTGTACAACTAATATTAATGCACAGTTGTTGGAGGCCGCAGTGACTAAACAATGTGGTGCAGCTAGCTGATGAAGACTAGAGAACGGCTAGAGCTGACCGATCGAGACAGATGTGATACAATACCATGTGCTGACCAATGGCAATAGGCTACGCGTCCGAAGTTGGAACCAGTCCCCATCAGAGGTTGCATAGAGCTACACCTAGCCGGTGCTCTTACGGCTCACCTCCCGTGCCTCTTAAGGCTAAACGTGCCTCTCTTTTTCCACACCCCGATACTCCTGCCTTGTTAAAAATCAAGCCAAAAGAAAAAGGCAAAAAAGGTTCCCACCTCCACCCCGGGTCCTCCGCAGTGTGTTAGTTTTGAGGCACATTATAAATAAAGTAATAATTTTTGCTAATAAAGTGATAATTTTCCTTTATTTTTATCCTCAGTCCCCTTTTTTGCTCTATGGTGATTCCGAAAAGTGAAAAGAAATCGTGTCATGCTGGGCTGCGTGGAAGCCCAATGTCTCGGAACCAAACTCAACCCCCAAGTAGAGTTCTTTTTTGACAGTTTGGTGGCCTTGGGCGGATTCAGTCTTCCGGGATGGCCAACTTGGGTTTGGGATGGCAACCCTATGTGCGAAATGAGGACAAACCATGTTCGGTCCTGGAAATCTGATAGCCCAAACTGCTCGTACCTGTTTCAATTCCTCACCTTATTGTGTCAGAAAGACAGAATGAGAGCGAAAGGAGAGCGAGAGGGCCCAAGGTCCCAAAACCGTGAACATTAATTAGAAAACATAACAAATGAATGGGCAATTATCCAAAAGAGCAGAACTGCCACTGTAAGATATTCTTTTAATTTGTATACCATTTCGGGAATACATTCAACAACTCTGCTCCATCACTTCGTCATTTTTTCAGAAGGACGTCCTACATTGTTACAGAAACCCCACTGCACCACCAATATCATAGAACCGAGAGACCCGGTCTCAATCTCTCTCTCTCTCTCTCTCTCTCTCTCTTCTGATACGCAATGTAACAGAGCTATCAAGCTCAGACATGGCCCCCCACCAACAGAGAATGGTTTTGGGCTCATATTATTCTCTCCGCAAATTCTCTCAGCAGTTACCCTCCCAATATTTTTCTCATTCCACTGTGTCTTCTCTTTCGTTTCAGTTTTTCCCAACACCCTTTGAAAAAGACTTCTCAATTCTCATACATACGACTGTTCAGTCCCAAAAGCATTTTGGTTAATGGGGGTAGTGCGCCTCTGGGCTCTGCCTCAGACCTTACACCTCAAGATACAAACAAAACAAGCCCTCATCTCTCTTTTCCCTTCTCTATATGCATATTTTGAACTGACATTAGCCAGCACGTATGTATGGATTACTTTACTAGTGTATCAAAGCTCTGCTGTCCAAGGACACCCGGCCCAGTACGCCGTACTCCTTTTGTTTATTACTATTAAGAGCCTTGGGGTTCCTTTTGCTTTTTCTATTTCTGCGTGTTTCATAGATGAAATGAACACTCCAAAAGAAAAACTCTATTCGATGTGTCTGGTTTTGTGTTACTTTCTTTGTTTCCAGAATCCCTGTAATGCAAACGAGCCGACTGTATTATAAAAATCGAATTGGTTAATAAACCAACGAAAACGGATGCACCTAACACCCCATAATATGTTTTGTCTCTTATATGAAACCGTCAATTTCAAAAGCTTACTATATGGTTGTTTTTGTCCACCGCATCTTGCCAAATGTCGTGGACTAATTCATTTGAAGAATCTTTTTCACAAGAAGACCTGCTGTAGATTTTTGTGTTCTTATATGCTAAGCTGAGAGATATAATAGTCCAATTCTGTCTAAATTTCTGGCATAATATATGGAGCAAGTGGTTCGAATTTAGGGTGTTTGATAATCTATGCAAGCATCTTTGGTCTCTCAACAACCCGAGGAATATTTCTTTCTCTATTAGTTTACAGAAGTAGATGGTTCCGGGGAGCAAAGATGGAAGATCATCTTTAACCCCTATAATATACGAGTGGGGCTCGCATGCCAAACAAATTTCCTCAGCCTCTTTTGAATGGGGAAAGGGTTTCTTTTATCTCTCGACACTTTCGGAAAAATAAGCTTTATCTTTTTCAAACCTCCAAGTCAACCAGAAAAGAATTTGAGACAACTTTTGTTTTTTTTCCCCCTTAAAAATTTGCTGTCTTACATGTGCTCTGAGATCAAACAAATTAATTTTTCTCATCCCCCCATCTTTTCAAGCTCCACGACGTTGAAAAGTCTTTGCCCAATCTGAAAATGTCAAGGGACATCCAGGAATTTGTCCTTTTATTCCCCCTCAAGCAAAAGAATCGTAGGGACTGCCACCCACCAACATTTTCTTTTCGACCACATGAACAGCTGTTCTACTTCCTCTTCCTCTCTTCTCCGTCTTTTCAAACACTGTTCTTTCACTGTAGAATCAGAAGAATACGACAAAATCGGAACGAGGAAAAACCAAGAAGATCCCATATCAATGAAATACTGTGCGCATTGGAAACGAAAACCAGTTTCGCAGTGAAAAAGAAGAAAAGAATCAGAGAGCTCTGTTGCACTTTGGACATTTGGAGATAATCCACTCATAAGTTAATTAAAGTTAGAACTCAACCTATTTTTCCTAGAAACACAAACAAACATAGAAAACAAACACAGTTACTCAAGACCAATTACAAAACAGAGCCTCCCATATCTCCGTGAAAACCTCCACAATGACCCTATGATGGTGGTGTGAATTAAGTTAGAAAACACTGCAAGAGATGCTCCAAATCTTTGGCCGCGAATATCCGCTTCTCAACGATCATTTCCACCATAGACGTCCTGAAGTCATTGTACGGATCGCTAGACCTCTTCACCACAGCAAAGCTATCCTTCACTTTCCCCTGCATTGGCATTGCGTCTATTTCAGAACTCCGAGTTCCTGCCCTTCTGAAATCATTGTACGGATCGCTAGACCTCTTCACTGCAGCAAAGATCTTTCACTTTCCCCTGCATTGGCATTGTGTCTTTTCACAACTCCGAGTTCCTGCCCTTCTCCGCCGAGCCCCGTGCCTTCTCTGACGAGAACGACGTCGCTGAGACTCAGATGAATCGGAGGAGAAGCTCTTGGAAGAGAAAAGAGTGTCAGTCTCGTCCTCTCTTTCCTCTTCCTCTTCATCTTCTTCACTGCTAGACCACCAACCACCAGAACTCGTCACCTGGGAAGACGAGCTAAAGGGAAAGCATTCTATATGCTTGTTCTTCATCCGAGTGGTCTTCTTTTTCTTTTTCTTCTTATTCCTCTCCGAGCCTTTCTTCTTCTGTTCAAACTTGGAATCCCCAAACTGATAGAAAGTATTCAAGGGAGAGATTGGAGACGCAGGAGGGCAGGTTCTTCCATCGGGTTTGGTAGAAGCGAAAGGCGAATATGGCTCTGAGAGTTTTGCTCTAGAGATCAAATCCCTGGATGGTATTATGCAGCTATGGTTGACTGTTTCGGGGGTTTGGGACGGTTTTGGTCTGCAAATGGAGGGAAAGGGTCGAGGCCTAGGGGACAATGGCTCGATCATGTGGAAGTTTTGGTGGTTGTGCGGAACAAAGACTGCTTTTTCCATTACGTCGGAGAGGTTCCGAGGCCGGCACGAGCCGAAAGAGGATCGGAACATGCGAGAGATTCGCAGCTTGAATCGGTTCTCCATCTCCATGAGAGAAGAGAGAGAGGGCTGTCAGGGGGGAGACTTTTGAAGAGAGAGAGGTGGCGGTATCTTTAGCTGTTGTTGTAGAGTATATTTAAATGCATGAGAATGTCGAAAGTCGAAGTTCCTTAAATCATGCTATTAATAATATTTTAAAAAAGAGGCCTCACGATAACTTTTTAGCTGTTCTCGTCTTCGTTGGTCCTCTTTAAGAAAATTTAAGATCAATGGCAGCGATCAGGACCTAAAAAAAACAAAAAAGATCATCCTCTCATCGTTCCCGGACCTCTGATCTCTTCTTTATTCAAGCCCAATAAGCAAACATCATCAAGCAAATAAAAGGGTTAACCTTTGAACTTCAACCTGTTCGTTGTGTAGTTTTTTTTTTTTTCAAATATTAAACATGTAATCTCAAAGAAGTTTGTCTCGATAGTTAGAATTTGGAACTTAGGAGTGTACTCTCGTTAGGGTACCAAGTTCTAATTCTTTGATATACAAATAATTCTTTAAGATTACCTGACATGTGTATCTTGGAGCTGCATTGATCTGAAGTTTATCAGCTCGTTTGGTATGTTCCATTCCGATGGGCTTGTAAGGTTAAGTTCTTCTCATCTCCAAAGAAAAAGATTAAGGTGGTGTTTGGGATGGAAATTTTCACCTCAAAATTTTTACCACATTAAAAAATTATAAAATAATCTCTCTCTTCTCTTTAATTTATTTATTTTATTATAATATTCATTTAAATCTTCCCTCTCTTCACTTTTTCATCAAATCCTATAAAATATCTTTACTTTTTCACAAACCTTCCAAAATTTCTCTCAAAATTTTCACTCCCGAACGCCCTAAATATGTGTTATTTAATAGTGATTTAGGTTAGTCAAAAGATTTTCAAAATTCTAAAAGACGTTTCTTTTGAATTGTTCTCTCTCCTTGGTTATGCTGTATCAGGTATGTAATGGGTAAATGCCAACTACCCACGTTACTGGAGAGATGAATAATAGAGGACTAGAGCCGGGACCAAGTAATTAACTAAACTGAGGTGCTGTTGGATAGTGTTTCAAAATTCAAACCGTTGAGAAGAGAGTGCATTTTGCAGGTAAAGCAGCAAAGAGGTGAGTAATTTGTCCTCGTGGAATAGAATGTGCTTGTAATTAAAGGCGGTGTAAAAGCTAATAAAATCTACCACATAAGCTACTGCAAATTTGGCAGACAATTCAGCACAGGAATTCGACAGTCACTAAAGTCTCGATTTCAAGCCCTCCGTACTCAACATTCTCTAGTAGTTGTAAGAAGTAAGCCTACAGTGCCCACTCCATAACCATTAGATCCAGTACAGTGGCCCCTGCCCTTTTACTTTCTTAACTGCATTAACACAATGGTAGTATTTAGCAAAAAAAAAAAGCATTAACACAATGGTAGAATTTGAATCAACAGCTCTCTTCACATCAGGGTATTAAGGTATTTTTGTTCCTGGATGGTTTTTTTTTTTTTCTTTTTCTCGTCCAAATTATATTATTTTGAACTGATGGCTCGAGGTTGATCGTACTTTATCTCCCGCCTAGCTAGCCGATCCCTATATAAGCCCCGTACATGATAGTAGCTTGCCTTGCCGTATTTTCTTCTCCCATAACTCCTGGTTTTTTTTTAGCCGCAAAACCTTTCAGCTTTCAATTTCCCATGATCTCTACCAATTTCGCATTATCTATTACATTGCAATTAATTAACATTCTCGTCGACTTTTCTTTTTTTAGGTAACGAGAAAAATTTCAAATACTCATTTACGTGCACCAAACTCGGACAGACTTAGCTTAATATCTATATTAAATTATGAGCTATTACGCAGTAGTTCGAGTGCGTTCTAGTGCATTGTATTTAATTTATTTATTTCTTGCTTTATTCTTTACACGTGTCATTGCATAGGTGTAGTTGGTTAGAATTTTTTCCTCTTTCCTTTATGTTACTGTTTTATTGATTATTGAATTAGTTTCGTAATTGCAAACTTCCACAGATTCTCTCTTTGTTCATTGCTCTCTTTTTTCTTCTTGGTTCTTCGTTTTCTACATGGTATCAGAGCAATAGTTGCTCATTGTCATGGCTTCCGATGGCGATAGAACCGTTTCCAATATTGCTGATGATCTAGCAAGTCCTTACTATCTTCATTAGAGATAATACCGATCTGCAGCTTGTTTCTCTCATTTTGAATGAGGAAAATTACTCCAGTTGGAGTAGGTCCATGATTATGGCCCTCAATGTCAAAAACAAAGAAGGTTTTGTTGATGGCACCATTCCTGAGCCTTTTTCTACGGATTCTAAGTATTCTGCAGTATGGGCAAGGTGCTAAGAAAGAAAAACCCATCTGTAGCCACTATGGGAAGCTCAGTCATACCCATGACAAATGCTACAGACTTTATGGGTTTCCACCTGGGTTCACTTTCACCAAAAATAAAAACACTCAACCTGTTATGAACCAAATATCAGGAATTTCTAATGCACCTGTTGTTCCTCCAGATTTTTCTCAACTCGCTATAACACCTGACCAGTGTTAGAAAATTCTTGCCATGTTGAAGCCTTAACTGCAGAAATTTTTCTCCTACTTCGTCAACATCATTTGGAGGCCAACCTTCTGTGAATCAGGTGGGAAATCTTCAATTACAGAATGCTAGTGCCAATCATCCTTTCACCTCTGCCTTCTCAGGTAATCACCACTCCACCTCATGGGTACTGGACATAGGAGCAACCGACCACATGGTGTGCTTTCTCTCTCAATTAACCTCCATCACAGGGACTGTCAATGCCACTGTGACTCTTCCCAATGGTGTTTGGGTCCCAGTTACTCATATGAGAACTGTTGTACTCTCCAGTTCTCTTACTTTAACCGATGTGCTTTGTGTTCCAGATTTCTCATTCAATTTAATATCAACCAGCAAATTAATTCATACCCATCACTGCTGTATGATTTTTCTCTCTACCTCATGTTTTATACAAGACCTGTCTACCTGGATGACGATTGGAGTGGGGAAGCCTGACAATGGCCCCTACCACTTTCACAAAGATGTTGCCCTTCCATCCAACTCACCAAACACCACTGCTCTTACTGTTTCGACTGATCAAGAATTTGATCTGTGGCATCGTCGGTTTGGGCACCTCTCTTTCCTAGGCTTAGTTTTTTAACCAAGTTTGTATTTGATATTCATGTTACCTAACATAATCATTGTGAAGTCTGTCCCCTTGCTAAGTAGCATCGTTTATCTTTTCCTTTGTCTACACACAATTATAGTTCAAAGTTTGATTTAATACAATGCAACATTTGGTGTCCATTTTCGACAATTTCTATTGATGGTTCGAAATATTTTCTTATCATTGTAGATGATTTTAGTAGAGCCACATGAGTTTATCTCATGCATTCCAAATCTTAAACTAGACCACTTCTGCAATCCTTTTATCATTTAATTGAAACTCAATTCTCCACCAAAATCAAATGCATCCGGTCTGACAATGGACTCAAGTTCAACATTTCAGATTTCTATGCTTCCAAAGGCATCCTTCATCACTATAGTGTGTTGAAACTCTATAACAAAATGGTGTTATGGAGCATAAACACCAGCACCTCCTTAACGTTGCACGAGTGTTGCATTTCCAAGCCAACCTTCCTTATCTTTCTGGGGAGAATGCATTATGATAGCAACCTAACCGAATCCCCTTTCCAATCAATCTCCCTATGAAATATTTTTTTCTTCCAAACCTTCATATTTTTATATTCGTGTCTTTGGGTGCCTTTGTTATGCCTCAACTTGCATCGTGCTCGTTCTAAATTTGATCCCCGCGCACGTGCATGTATTTTTGTTGGTTACCCACTAAGAATGAAGACATATCGACTATATGACTTAACCACCAAACAATTTCCAATTTCTCCTGATATTATTTTTCACGAGTTCATTTTCCCATTTCATGATATTTCACCACATTATTCCTTTTTCCCCTCATCACCTGAACCTGATCTTATTTTATGCCCTCTGCCCATAACCAAAACTTCCACTCATCCTATTTCATCACCTGTCATACTTGATATTCAACCTCTCATACAGACCACTACAGATCCCTTTCCACCTTCTTCACCTCTCATTCCTTCTTCTCCTATACTTGCCGATCCACCTCCTCTACCTTGTTGCTCATCTTGAACTCGCAGACCACCCACATACCTCCAGGATTATCATTGTCTGCTGGCCTCTCACTCTTCCCCTCATCAATCTGTCATGCCACAAACAGTTCCATCACTACCTTTAGGTACACCTCATTTGTTGTCTACTTTTCTTTCTTATGATAAACTGTCTCCCACACACCGTGCTTTTGCTTTGTCCATTTCTTCCTCCATTGACCCTCAACATTATCATGAGGCTCAGTCATCACCCATCTGGTGTGCTGCCATGGATGCTGAATATCAAGCTCTGGTCAGCAATAATACTTGGATTGTTTGCTTTTTACCTCTGGCAATGCCCCTGTGTCCTATAAATGGGTTTATAAGTCCAAATTTCGTGCTGATGGAACTGAGGAAAGAAAAAGGCCAAGCTAGTCGCCAAGGGCTACACTCTAGGTCTGGATTATCAAGACACTTTTTCTCCTGTCACCAAATTAGCTACTATCAATACTTTCTAACAGTTACAGCAGTTCAGCATTGGCATCTTCACCAACTCGACGTCAATAACACCTTTTTACATGGCGATTCGTATGAGAAAGTCTACATGACTTTTCCTCCAGGGTATGAGCAGTAGGGGGAGCATGGAGAACCTCTTGTCTGCCGGCTGCACAAGTCCATCTATAGGCTAAAACAAGCATCACGCCAATGATTTGAGAAACTGTCCACCTTCATCCTTTTTCATGGTTTTGTTCAATCTAAGGTAGATTACTCTCTTTTTACCAAGACTACTGGCTACTCATACATGTCCATTTTGGTTTTCATAGATGATATTATACTTGCTGGCAATGATATTGATTTTATTCATGAGTTCAAGCAAGTTCTCGATTTAAAGTTCAAACTTAAAGATCTCGGTATACTAAAATTTTTCCTTGGCCTTGAAATTGCTAGATCTTCGAAAGGACTTTTAGTTTGCCAAAGGAAGTATACTCTAGAGGTATTAGCTGATGCAGATTTTCTTGGAGCTCGACCTGCCAAATGTCCCATGTCACAGAATCTGAAACTTAGTCGATTTGAGGGGGAGCCCATTGGAGATGCTACTACGTACCGAAGATTAGTTGGGAGGTTGCACTAATTGACTATCACTAGACCCAATTTGACTTATTCTATGTAGGTTCTTAGTCAATTCTTAGACTCCTCCAAGCAGCCACACTTGGATGCTGCTCACCATGTTCTCCGATACTTAAAGCAACATCCGGGTAAGGATTTTTTTCCCTGTAAATTCTGAGCTACATCTAAAGGCTTTTTGTGATGCAGACTAGCAGCCTGCTCAGATACACGGCGGTCAGTTACCAATTTTTGTGTGTTTCTTGGTAATTCGCTTATTTCGTGAAAATCTAAGAAGCAGCAAATAGTTTCTCGATCTTCGGTAGAAGCAGAGTACCAGTCTATTGCCTCCACCTGCAGTGAATTGACCTAGTTGACATGCCTTCTTGCTGATTTGCTTCTTTCCTGTTTTGTGACAACAAGGCAACCATGCATATCGTTGCTAACCTAGTCTTTCACGAAAGAACGAAACACATTAACATAGATTGTCATATTGTGCAGAGAAGGTTCAATTTGGCTTGGTTCGCACTTTACATGTTCCCTTGAACGCACAGCTTGCTAATCCACTGACTAAAGGCCTTGGGCAGCTCAGTTTCACAACCTCTTTCGCAAGATGGGTGTCCATAACTTACACGATCCATCTTGAGGAGGAGTGTTAAATTTTAAGCTATTACTCAGTTGTTCTTGTGTATTGTATTTTATTTCTTTCTTGCTTTATTCTTTACATGTGTCATTGCATAGGTGTAGTTGGTTAGAATTCTCTCTTTCCTTTTTGTTACTGCTTGGTGTATAAGGCACACCTTTACTGTTTTATTGGTTATTGAATTAGTTTTGCAATTGCGAACTTCCACAAATTCTCTTTCTATTCATCGCTTTCTTTTTTCTTCTTGGTTCCTCATTTTTTTTAATCCACACGAGTTGAATTTAATGCCACTGCAAACTCCAGACCGTGCATCACCCCAGGCCACATATGCTAGGTAAGTTTAACTTTTGCTATGGAGGTGACCCCAAGGAATTGTTTGCACCTGAGAGATTGGAACCTAAGATCTCAGGAGGAGCACACACCTAAGCTCCAAGTCTTGACCATCTAAGCCAATCCATTGGGGTTATTCTTGTCCACTTCATTGCACAGAGAACAAGGTTTTTAACTTTGTGTTAACGTTAACCACTAGCCCCTATTCTCTCTTCAATCCAATTTAATTAGATTATGCACTTAAGAATTAGGAGTTCTTTTTAAATCAATCAACAGTAATATTTTTATTCTCTCTTCGGTCCAATCTAATTAGATTATAGACTCAAGAACAATGGCAGATGGAAGGGGTAGCGGCTCTGGGCGGCCGCCAGCCATTGCACTGCCAAAAAAAAAATACATGTGTTTTTTTTTTTTTCATAAGTTGGCCTAGGCCCGGCCCCCATAGGCCTAGGCCAACTAGAGCCCAGTGGCCCTAAGGCCTAACCCAAATATTTTATTCACCTCTCTCTCTCTCTCTCTCTCTCTCTCTCTCTCTCTCTCACAATAGGTAAACAATTTTAATTTTTATGCACTGCAATTACTTTGGAATTAAGGATTTTAACATTTTGTGAAATTGAAATTTTTTTTGGTAGTATCATATTAGAGATGTTAGAAGAAATTATGTTTTTTCTGGGCTTCAAGATATTAGAGGTCTTACTATGAAGATGGTTGAGACAAAAAGAATACTTTATTTCCATTAGTTTATCGACTTATTGAGTGGGCATTGGTCTTACCAGTTGCGATTACAACTGTTGAAAGAGTATTTTCTGTGATGAAGATCATCAAGAGTGATTTGCGTAATAGGATGAAAGATGACTGGATGAATGATTGCATGGTAGTGTACATCGAGCAATAAGTTTTTAAAACTATTGAGAACGAAGCCATTTTGTAACATTTTCAGAAGATGCAAAATCGTAGGATCAATTGTCACCTCTCAGTCGCAGTGCTTAGTATGGTACATGTATTCTAATATTTTTAATGCTTTTAACCTTTAATTTTCGATATTGTAACTCTAAGAAATTTTTTGCATTACGAAGGAAACAAAATTTCTTGTCATTTCAGCTCTAAAGTTTGAACCCTTGGATTTTAATCCTGGCTCCGCCATTGCTCAAGAATATAAGTTCTTTTTAAATCAATCAATAGTAATATTTTTATTCTCTCTTCAGTCCAATCTAATTAGATTATGGACTCAAGAATTAGGAGTTCTTTTTAAGTCAATCAACAGTAATATTTTTTAACTCAGCTATGAGTGATATATATATATATATATATATAGATTGCAGTTGTAATATAGTTAATGGGCAGTTAGAGTGAAACCACGTTCTAATTGAAAATTTGAGAACCTATACAAATTAAATATATATGAGCAACAAGCAGAGGGAATATTAGTGGAAGCTTACTCCTAATTAAGAAGTTTGCTGCATGTTATAATCATAACCATTTCTAAGCATATGTGACCGGAGATCTTAACCCTAGGTATCGGGGCCTCTGCCCTTTTTGCTTAGTTAAAAATTAGCTACTTGCATCAAGCTCAACCAAAGACTTTTACGCGAAAAGTATTGTTGGAATAGACTACTTCACAGTCCTAATTTGAAATGGGTAATGTTTTCATTGTGATATATCCTCTTCATTCTAATCCTGGATTCGAGGAATTCTCTCTTACTTGGCCTTCCACTGCGTCACTATATAACGACATATTAACATGCGTGTATATTATAGCGCACTTATATATATATATATATAGTTGCTAATTCTCATTCCACTTTTCAAAAACTATTACCCTTAGGGGGTCCGTGCATGCCCTCATACAGCTAAATAAGATCAGAAAATTGTTCAAAATAAGTGGGGGTAGCCTCCAGTCAAAAGCTTGCGTTACAAGACTTGCAGCTCATTTGAAATGCTGTGCTCTCCACCATTGTAAAAGTTCGAGTTGCTGGCTTAGAAAAAAGAAGAAGTTCGAGTTGCAGATCGTCCATTCTCGTCTGTGCTGCGCACTTAAATATAAAACGTGAAACTGGCATCTAGGAGAAGGCGATCGAGAGAGAGAGAGAGACTACGTGGGTGCTTCGAAATGCGTGATTTATTAGGGTGGAGAACAAAGGCAATATTGTCACCTTTCCCATGTTTCAAATCTGGATTATATTTAGGCACAGTACATCTGTCCAACTGCGTGTGTCCGCTGGAACTCGTCCACAGGTTTAAAGACAAAATGAAGAGGATCTAAGCCTTTGGATATTATCATAAAGTTGAATCTTAGGGAGTACTCCATTTCAATTCCCAAAAGAAAGAAAGAAAGAGTACTCGCCAGCGTTAGAAACATAATGTCAAGGTCTCTCTCTCTCCCACTCCGTTGAGATCGAGCATCTGAAAAGTCTTACAAGATTCCAAAGATGCAAAAGCAAAACAATGAATGCAGCTCTTGCCGTTTACTATAAATGCCCAACCAAGTGCTAACAGACAGTTTAGGTGCTCTGATCCGGCTTTCAAAGTTGAACTTAGCTCAGCGACAAGAAGAAACTACACAGTGTCATAGATTTCCTACACCACTTTTGCTTGTTTTCATGGGCTCTGAAAATTTCGAACTGTTTTCAAGTGGCTTTTCAAAGATCAAGGGATAGGGAGGGCACTGTTTTGACATTTCAACCGTAATGACTTCTGGGTAAGGTCGGTTTGTTTATCCCACTTTTCATGTTGGGTTGTCCTTTATTTTGTCCTTTTTGCATATAATCCCTCCAAAACTTTACGACCTTACTAAAGATTCGTATAATTAATTACTTCCACAAATTAAAATGCATAACAAAATGCTTTTAGAGTTCAAGACAATGACAACGAGCCCAAGTTTGTTAACTAATTGTACTGTTATCTTCTTCAATGCATATAGATTTGAACACAAAATTAGATGAGGTTAGGCTCCATGGGATTTCAAAATAATTAGGTTTGTGATTAGTTAAATATTCAAGCTTTAAACGGAAGCACTGAATCGGTCAGTTCGTAGGCATGGCTATACGGTGGAAAAGTGATGGGGGCTGAAAAGTGGGTCTATCCAAGCACCAGGGTAATGGTCAGGACCCGTGACCAAGAATAGTACCTCTCTTACAACTTACAAGTGGGTCATGCACTGTTATATATCCTTGTGCCCATTCTGGAATAGTTTCCTTTCCCTGTGGTTACAACTTGCCAGATCTCCGATGGTATCTGAGACAAATAGAAATAAGCAATTTTGTCTCACATCTATCCTTATAAGGTCAGTGGACACCGACTAGAAAACAATGTGCACGTAATCAGCAACAATCTGTTTTTTTTTTTTTTAGTAAGCGTCCAAGCTTATCTTTGGGGCTTACAGGTTGACTCAGATGCCAGACGGACCACAGCCCTGCATTACTTGGTGCAAAAGAATTTTTTGTAAAACATTGATGAACCTTCCTGGCACATAATTAACTAGCTTGTATGGAGGGAGTCAGATGAAGAATGGACGAAGTCCACTGAACCCACTTCATATTTGCCAAGTTTCTTTTTACAGGACCTTCATAGATATATCATAAGCAAGTCATAAAGCTGCAAATTTAGTTTCTTTGATACCATATTTCAATCCCCATGAACACAACTATATGGCTGCCGTTTCGCTTCCATTGTTAATATTCTTTGTATCTTTATCCTCAAACAGAGCTTCTATTTCTTCTAAGCTCTTGCCCTTCGTCTCCGGCAAAAACACATAAAAGAACATCGTGCCCACCACCATTATTCCCGAAAGCATGAAAAACATTCCCCCAAATGATATCTTCTTCGAAATGGTCAAAAACGTCATGGACACCACCCCACTCACTAACCGGTTCACCGATATGGCCAGGCTTGAACCCTGGGCCCGTAACTTCATAGGAAAGATCTCCGAGGAGTAGACCCATGTGATGGGCCCTAGCCCAATAGAAAAGAAGGACACGTCAGCACAGACAGCCACAATGCACAACGCTATGGCCCATAGAGGCTTGCTATCCGAATTCTCAAGAAACTTCGAGCCCAGGCCTAGCACAGCTAACGAAATAGCCATCCCGACTGAGCCCAACAACAAAAGGGGCCGCCTCCCAAATCGGTCCAAGTAAAGGGCCGAAAACAACACAAACGATGTCTTGGCAGTGCCCATAATCACATTAACACCAAACAACTGTCTCTTGCTATGAATCCCTGCAGACCTGAAGACTTCAGGGGAGTAATATATAACGGCGTCGTTCCCAGAGGCTTGCATAAAGAAGTTGATCCCTATTGCAGCGATTAGCATCCGTCTAATTTGCCTAGAGGGCCTCAACAAAAGCTCCTTCCAAACACCTTGTCCGCGCCAATTGTTCTTACGAGCCGATTCTGGGCTACTAATTGGGCTCGTGACCACAACTGACGCGGCCTTCGTTATTTCGTCCAGCCTCGATTCAGCTTCGTCTATGGAGTTTGACGTTTTAAGCAAAACCTCCTTTGCTTGGTTCACTCGACCTTGCATGGCAAGCCAACGAGGCGATTCGGGCATTGCCATGACACCTATCCCAATACCTACAGCTGGGATTGCTGCAAGGCCTAGCATCAATCTCCAATTTATATGCATTGGGAGACCGGATAAGGCGTAGTTAACAACATAACCAAGGAGGATACCAAAAGTGATGAACACTTCAGGGAGCGAGGTGAGGAATCCCCGGCTCATGGAGGGGGAGAGCTCGGCAGTGTAGACGGGAGCGATCATGAGAGCGTAGCCGACGCCAATGCCGGCGATAATCCGGCCTGCCATGAGGAATTGGAACGATGGGGCTAGGCCCATCAGAAGTGCACCGATCAGAAATGTTGCTGCGGCCAAGACAATGGTGTAACGCCTGCCTATATAATCTGAAGTCTTGCCGGAGGCGAGCGAACCCACCAAAGAAAACACGTTTAGGGCACCCACCAAGACTTCCTCTTGAGTGGATGTGATTTTGAGGTTCTCCTTGATGAACAGCGCTGCACCACTCATCACCCCAATGTCTGCAGACGGCAAATCAGTCCAAATCTCGTTAGATAAGCGTTGTTTCCTTGAGTCATCAGCGTCTGAAGAAACCAATTTGGCCCTAAGGTGTAGAATTTGAACATTCTGCCTGTGTGGGTTTTGATAAAGAGTTCTGTGGATTCCCACTCGTGAAATTGGAAATTAGTGATGCTACTAGCAGGAACATGGTGTAATCATATAGAGAAAACTGAGCAATAGGAATCGATTTTGACTAACCATAATCATATAGCTGAGCCGAACTAACCATAGAAGAATGGAGTTTGTGGAGGCCAAAAGAGCACAAATGAGTGTGTATTTGTTGAGCCGAACCTCCCTATGACCAAAATCACCCTTCGGCTTTGGTGCCTCCTGTTCCGGGGAACCAACTTCAGTGGTCTCCATGGGCGCCTCCGCTGCTCTCCCCATTGATAGTTAATTCCCCCTTTTTTTTTATCTGCTGCGAGCTATTTCCTTTTTGTGACCCACGAAAGAGGCTGAAGTAGGAGTTAGGTGGGAGTAATTGATTTTGGCTGGTTGCTGAGTAGAGCCAATAAGCATGAACGGTAAAAAAAACAGGCACGACGAACCCGTTCAGGAAGAGATAACAACAGGATATTAATGAGGTGGCACTTACTTCATTTTTCCAAATGGCATGTTCCTTCTGTGCCACTGAAACCTCATCATCACCCCCAATTGAAACAAGAGACAAAAATCAAAATTTAAGGATTATTTGTGAATATTAACTGGATTATTGTTAGCTGATGAACATTGGTTAAGTTGACAAAATCCTCTGCTGAATAGGGGAAATTAACATTAGAATCCAGATCCCCTTGGTGCATGAAAAATAGAAATGATTTTGTCTAGATGGGTTGTGAATTTATATAGATTTGCGTTTACACAATTGGGATATTTGATATATCTTTTAAACAGCTATTAAGGAAGAAAAGAAAAAATTCATGGTAAAGGAGATTTAACATACACTCTCTTCCTGTATATAAAGTAGACAAAATCTGAAAGACCCTGAATTTAAGCAAACTGCAGACCCACAATACGTGGATTAGAATAAAGTTTTGGGCTTTATCCAAGCCATGCAAAAGATGTGTGAAGTCGTTTTGCCTTGCTTGCCTGCCTCTTCAGCATGATGCTCCAACGTATGCAACCTCTGATCAAACCCGAATTTCAGCTAAATCTAGACAAATCAACACCACTTGAACTCTGTCAGATATAGACATTATTTGAGGCTTTTGGAAGTTACCAAACACCGCACGCCACAACGACCCTTCACAGGAATTGGTCCACAAATTCACATAATAGGAAGAAGACAAAGTAAACTAGGATACTCAATGTTCGGAACTCTGGTACGAAGAAACAAGGGCCTTAGGTTTCTGATCATTAACTTCATCCTCGAAGAGAGCCCCAATCTCTTCCAAGCTCTTGCCTTTCGTTTCTGGCAAGCAGTAGTAAAAGAAAACCGTACCCACCGCCATTATTCCCGCAAGTGCAAAAAACATTCCCCCGAATGTTATCTCCCTGGAAATACTCAGAAATGTCATGGCTACCAACCCACTCACCAACCGGTTCACTGAGATGGCCAGGCTCGAACCCTGGGCCCGCAACCTCATAGGGAAAATCTCTGACGAGTAGACCCATGTAATGGGGCCGAGCCCGATTGAAAAGAAGGAAACAGCAGAACACACGGCCACAACACATAGGGCGATCG
The DNA here is from genome assembly GCA_003952965.2 of Morella rubra. NCBI lineage: Eukaryota > Viridiplantae > Streptophyta > Magnoliopsida > Fagales > Myricaceae > Morella > Morella rubra. The sequence goes on from RXIC02000048.1 coordinate 296,471, forward strand.
CCCACCCAGGCTTGCTGTTAGAGTACTCGAGAAACTTGGAGCCCAGGCCCAGCCCAGCTAGTGAGACGGCCATCCCAGCTGAGCCCAACAACAGGAGCGGCCGCCTACCATAATGGTCCAAGAAGAGGGCTGATATCAAAACAAACAACGTCTTGGCAATCCCCATGATGATTGTGACACCCACAAGCTGTTTCTTGTTGTGGATTCCAGCGTCCCTAAACACTTCAGGGCTGTAATACACAACTGCATCATTGCCAGAGGCTTGCATGAAGAAGTTAACCCCAATAGCAGCGATGAGAATCCGGCGAATAGGCCGAGAGGGTCTAAACAATAGTTCTTTCCAAACACCTTGCCCACTCCAGTTGCTTGAAGAAGGAGCATGGCCCGCGGAAGAAGCAGCAGCTTTCACCATGTCTGCAAGTCTCAGTTCAGCTTCATCATTAGTTTCAGATACTTTGATCAAGACCTGCTTTGCTTCATCTAAACGGCCTTTCATGACCAGCCACCTTGGTGACTCTGGCATTGCCAATACACCCACTGCAACACCAATCGCTGGCAAAGCTGCAAGTCCAAGCATTAGTCTCCAATTTATGTTCAGTGGGAGGCTTGATAAGGTGTAGTTGGAAATGTAACCGAGAAGGATTCCGACATTGATGAAGACTTCAGGAAGGGAGGTGAGAAAGCCACGAGTAAGGGCCGGGGAGAGCTCAGCCACGTACACAGGAGCAATCATCAGGGAGTAGCCGACTCCAATGCCGGCAACTACCCGTCCAGCCATGAGAAATGTGAATGATGGTGCGAGGCCCATAAGGAGTGCACCTATGAGAAATGTTGCTGCTGCTAGGATAATGGTGTAACGCCTACCGATACAATCAGAAGTCTTACCTGAGGCAAGCGATCCGATCAAAGAACACACATTTAGAGAACCCACCAAGATCTCTATTTGTGTCGATGTAATATTCAGGTTCTCCCTGATGAAAAGCACCGCACCACTCATCACCCCAATATCTGCAAATGGAAAAACAAACATTTACAAATAAAGGCCTTAACCTGACAGATTTGTCAGATTCTGCCTCTTTTCGGCTTGTTTATAGTAAGTATTCTGGGTTTTGACTGGGGAACATTTATGGTTGGCGGGGGAGAGATCCATACTCGGCGGAATTTTTGAAGTTATTCAATACAAGCATAAACCTTACCATAGCCCAGTAGAATAGAGTTCGTTGAAGCCAAAATAGCTCCAACAAGTGCGAATTTGTTGAGAGAAGGCTTTCTCTGGAGAGGACCGCCCTCTGGGAACTTGTCTTTATGGGATTCAGCTGCTTCAGTGGACACCACGGGGGATGCTCCTTCTCTTCTTCCATTCTTCAGATCAGTTTCTACAGGCAGAGCGAATTCTGAACCAGGAAGTAGGTGGTAGTCATATGGGTCCTTCTCTGGTTCCAGGGCAGAACTGAATTGCATCTCTGATGAAGATGGAACGCAAATGCTGGATTATTCTGGAAACAGAAAAAATCTTCCAGTTTAGATATCTATCTCTACTTTTCGTCTTAGACACCGTCTAAAGCCAGGTGATGCTGATTAGCAACACCTCGTATTAGTTTGACTGAAGTGACTCAATTGGGCCACAAAAAGGGGGGAAATCTTTCGTTTCTTCGGTTGTTCCAGAAAGCATAAGCGTTTAATCTAATACAGTTTCAGCCAAAAAATACTATGAGAATTCAAATCCAAAGGTTTGACCCAAATTACAAGTCGTCGAAGATGCAGGCGGAGAAAGGAAAAGGAAAGGAAACATACTATCGGTATCACTTCTCATTTGTCCGAGAGGTAATCATGGAGTGCCTTCATTGCTTTTCAAAAGTTGCTTTTTCTAAAGTAGGCAGGCCACGCTGCCAACACACGCCTCTTCAAGAGCTCAGAGCCACAGACAGTGCAAAATGCAAATAATGAGATAAGTAACCCTATTTCTAGAGAGAAAATTACAAAAATTTCCCAAGCGAAATGATGGGGACCGGTCCACTTTATTCGATTCACCACTGCAACCCATAATTGCACGTGAAAATTGTTCACTTTCTTCTCATCAAGCATTAGGTGTACCCCCCAACAGCTGCTCACATGCAAGGCACTGCAAACCTTGTTTTTTTTTTTTTCTTTTTTTTTTAAATCACTGCCAAACCTTGTTAAATATGAAGACAAATGAGATTGCAATCCAGATAAGATAAGAAACCTATTCTCTCTCTTTTTTTTTTTTTTTCTAAGCAAATAAGAAAACTATTCTCATCAAAGTGAGCTAATTGCCACCTTCAAAACTGAAGAGCTGCCAATTATTATTATTATTTGTGGATAAGTGAAGAGCAACCAACCCATCCGGCCATCATCATCAGTGTGAACACAGATCTCGAAAGAATATCCCCCACTTTAAATTGCGAAAGAGGGTCCATCAAAACCAGACCTCATCACAGAGGGAGTGAATCCAGATAGACTGTGTCCAGCATCTGCTATTGTGCTTGGCCCACTCTACAGTGCGCCTTGATATGACGCTATAACCTTTTCTTTCTTTCTGTTTTTCCCGGAGTAATAACCTTTTGGTCCTTTTCCTCCTTCATGTCTGTATAGCTTCAGCAGCGCCCACCAGCGCCCACCAGCATATACGCGGCAATATTATATGTAAACAAAGTTCTATCGTCATGCCTGGCGACAAACACTCTCCTCGAGACCCAGACCGAGTTTGCATACAATCCTCATCAATCTCATCTAACTATCTAAGGGAGTCGAACCAGTAACCTAGCACAATGCGGAACGGAAAGAATTTTATGCAAATTTGACAAGGAAAAGAAAAGGAGATCTAGAGTATGCAATTTTAAGAGGCCGGTCATCTGTGATTGGCTTGAAAGATACTGATGTTCTGGATAGTCGTAGCATCCTAGATGCCCATGCTTATCCAAACTGGTCTCAGAGCAGTAGATTCTCCGAAGGCAGAATCAGATGGCTCATCTGCTATCCAAGTGGGCTGCTTCGACCAAAGCTTTTGCTCCTTTGAGGCTGATCGCACACCGGACGATCTTAAGTATCTATGATTTAGTAGCTTTTGACCCCGTTGAATAGTACTCTCATGATTGAGAATAAGACACTAGTAAGCTTTCATATTTGCAGTCAAAGGGGCATGATTGTTATGGCATGACATGTCATGTTCAGATTAAGATAGAGACGAGACGAAGGACGACGATAACTACAAAACCAAATCATATATATATATATATATATATATATATTAAGCTACGATCACATGATTGTTATGGGTACATATGGAGTTTGTTAATGTTGTAAAGCTTCGATCAAATAGGCGACCAAAATAATTTGAAGACATACCTCTTGTCATGATCGTTTACACATGTTCTTGGATTGAAACACAAAATCAAGAACACCAGCCCTGGAAATCTTTACCTCTTTTATCTTAAACAAATGGAATACATGTACTCTTCTTGTGACACTAATCTAAATTATCTCCATGAATTAGATTTCATCTCAATTGCCTTGGAATAGAATCTGACTCTAATTATGGAAACACCAGTCATGAATAATTTCCTGATATGAATAGATTATCCTTTGTTTATAAGGTGTGTCAGAAACCTCAGTTAGGATTTTACCTTGAGTAGTCTAATTTTCGTTGAGGAAGAGAATCCATATAATTTAAAACTTTTCTGAATAATTTCCTTGTTGAAATAAAATTACCCTAATCCCTCGCATTTTATGTTTAATGTGATAACACATTCCTTTATTTCATCATGTCCCTGTATGCAACTCTAGAGATATATAAAAGAAATTCTTAGGGCTTCCTGAACACTCTTAAAATTCTTGTATCAAAGATACATTTTTCAATCCGATCAATGGGTCCAATCTGGGGTACGGGGATTAAGATATATGGAATCAAGTGCAAACGACAAGCATGGTATATACATAAATACATAAACGACAACGCAATTAAGGCGGGCCAGACCAAATTAGAAAACGAAACATTCCAAAATGTTGACGTGTCTTATCTTCCTAGTCACAATGTAAGACACGTCAAGCTATGTGTCAAGGCGGCTCATACTAATCCACAGACCCATTAGGATGCTACTGATGAGCGGCGTCGTTTCACTTGTCTAAGCTAACAGCCAAACCGACAAGGACGCGCCCGAAATTGGTGTCGCCCATTGTTCCCGCGGACGTCCTGGGTATTCGAAATCTGCAAAACCTTTGAAAAAAAAAAGGTTCACCGCTTGAAAGAGGAAAAAAAAAACCTGCGGAGAGGAAAGATGCAGAGCACAACAGTCAATTAGTGCAGTGCGATTTTGGGCATTCGAAATCTGCAAAACCTTTGAGCTTCTTTTCGTGACCGCGAAAAATGTTAGAGAGATAATGACGAACGAATAGCGGAATAATGGCTATGTTTGAGAACTCAAAATATATTCATAGTTTGATATTTTCAATATTTGAATACCGTGTTCCAAGCCAAACAATTTGATCTCGCCCTTACAGAGTCAATTTGATGGAGATAGTGTAGTTATGTTTAGTAGTGGTTGTTATGTTAGAAAATATTGAGATTACTCCTAATTTTTATTGTAATGTATTGAGTATGTACGCGTTGTTTATGGAACATATTGATGTTATTCGTTAGGGTTATGCATTCCAATTTATGGAAAAAAAAATCCACATTTGTTTCATTGATGTTATTTGTTAGGGCCAATTACAACGTGGTGGTGGTTGTTATGTTATTTGAGAGGGGGCTGAAATTTCCAGCGCGCCCGAGACAGGGCGCACGAAACTGCAGTGTCATTGCGAGAGGGCCGCGCACGAGAGTGGGCGCTGGAGTTTCTTCAGCGGCCGCGCGCAACCTGGCACACGGCAGCGCGTGACAGGCGCTGAAAAACAAATTTATGGACATATTTATATATTTATTTTTGTTCAACTGGAATATTCCTATAACATTGACTCATTGGTACACGCAGCATAGATAAAAACAAAAAAAAATACCTATAATATTGACTCATTGGTGCACGCAGCATAGATAAAAAAAAAAAAAATTTGCAATAAAAAGAAAATGCTGAACTCGCCGGTCCTTATCGATGACAAATACAAATACTAGATCTGATAGAAACGAACAGAATGACAAAACATGTAAAACATGTAAGTGACATACAGTAAAGTATTAAAATAGTGGATATTTATACTATGAAAAGCTAATTTAATTGAAGAACAATATATCACTATGTGCCATGAGTCGGTGATTACACGTCTGTCTCAACACAAAATACAGAACACAAGATAAATCTAGAACATGAAATTAATCTATCCAATAACGTCTTAGTACTTAGTTCATTATCTCTTCCTACAATTTGTTGATATGATTTATCTTATAATTAGTTGATATATATACACGTCATCGCGCGCCAAATTGATTTCGCGCCATTTTTTGAAAAATTATTATTTTGACTTTTTCACACTTAGGTGATATTGGTGAACCTACTTTACATGATTGTTACATCATCTTTTCAGTATTAAGTGATCTATTGCCTTTGCATTGCCGCACAACCTTTGCATTTGCCGCGCATTTATACGCATATATATCATTGTTTTCCAAAATTCTTTTTCAACTTTCACATGGACTCATCAATTGAAATTTCAGACGGGGAGTATGAGTATCACGATGTTGATATGGAGTCTGTGCAATCCATGGAATCCTTCGATTCCATGGATTACAGCAGCTATTCTATTGATGACATTTATGTTTTCGTCCACATGTTTCTGATGCTGCTGTTGCTCCAACAATTCCTTCGTAAATGGAGACGCTGGACGAGAACTCCGCAGCGCACATCGATTTTGCGTGGGGATGCGTGGATAATAGAGATTTTAAACGGGCATCCTGGCACATGTAAGGAACTTTTTCGACTCAAGCGGGACTGCTTCGTTGCTCTATGCAACAAGCTGAAGCGAGATAAACTATTGAGGAACACCCACTACGTGAGAGTGGAAGAGGCAGTCGCAATATTTTGTATGGTGGTCGGCCACGCAAATCGAATGAGGGTTGCAGCTGATAGGTTTCAACACTCGACAGAAACTATTTGTCGTCACGTGAATCGTGTGATGAATGCTTTATGCAGATTAGGTCAGGAGGTGCTAGTGCCTATTCCATCGGTTGTTGTCCATCCATATGTGCGTGATAGTTCCCTCTATTATCCATGGTTCAAGGTAAAGTACCACAACGATTTTAGTACATAGTATTGGACATAATGTTGAGTTGTAATATTAATACAATAAATCTAAATCAATTATACATGCATTTGATTCAGAGGCATGTGACACGAGTTAGTATTTGTATGTTTAGAATTGCCTGGGAGCAATAGATGGCACCCTAATTGATGCATACGTACCAAAAGAACTCGAGCCAGCATATAGATCCCGAAAAGGCACCCTTGTTAAGAATTGTTTAATGGCTTGCGATTTTGATGAACGGTTTATTTTTGTTTACACTGGTTGGGAGGGTAGTGCGAATGACTCTAGAGTGTTGCTTGATGCTATTACGCGTCCAGAGAACTTATTTCCTTTGCCTGGTCCAGGTATGAATTGATGTTTGATCTTCCTACACTCATGTCTTGTAAGAGTCAATTATATATTAAAATCTAATTTCATTGTATTGCTTGTTGACTAAAAACCTTTATTATTTTCAGGACAATATTATTTGGCAGATTCTGGCTTCCCAATCATGCCAGGTTTTCTCACCCCATACAGAGGTGAACGATATCACTTACCGCGATTCCAGTGGTGATTTACCTCAAGGCCCTAGAGAGCTGTTTAACTTCAGGCACTCTTCTTTGCGGATGACTATAGAGAGGTGTTTTGGATTGTTAAAGTGTCGATTTCGTATATTAAAGTCCATGCCTTGTTACAAACTATCTAGACAACCTCGGATTGTCATAGCTTGCTGTGCCCTCCATAACTGGATAAAAGTTATGGATCCATCTGATGATTTATTCAACCTTCCTACCCATCTCTTATTGGAAGAAGATCATGGGATGATGAAGTAGAAGCAGAATCAAGCGATGAGGACGAAAGGAGTGAGACAGTTGAAAACCTCTCTACACCTGGTGCTCGGGCCATGGCCGCCTTCAGGGACAACATAGCCCAAGCTATGTGGGACAACGTCCATTAACCTACGTTGGAACTGTATACATGCAGGTTTTTGTTAAGCAAATACCGCGTCGGGAGCTAAACTATTTTTGAGTACTGTATTTTGTTTTATGCGACTCGACACGCGGACTTAAATGAATTTCGCCTTAGCTCATGATTTGTTGCACGTTCACAGATGTTACTGAACTAGATTGCACGTCATTGTTTCGCCTAGAAAACATCCTCTAGCCGTTTATATTGACCACTGACTTGAGAGAGATCGTCACTACGACAATTTTTCTTGACTGATTGCCTGAGACATTAAAGTCATTACGGCGAATACTGCTGGTAGCCGTTTATATTGACCACTAACTTGAGAGAGGATCGTCACTACAACAATTTTTCTTCACTGATTGCCTGACACATGAACGTGATGACGGCCGATACGGCTGAATCAACTGGATGGATGGAATGTGATATGAAATAAAGATAACTTAAAAGATACGGTTAGAGAAAAAAAAAAAGTAAAGCTGAACAATCGTACAAAAGTTGGGAGAATTAGTTGGAAACGGATAAGAGGATAAAAGTTTGACAAGACGCTACCCGGTGACTTGAGTATGCCGGGCTACTAGTTACACAGTTGCATTCACATATGCCCTTCTACTTTCAGTGTTTTTCTTTGTTGTTTTTTTAATACTTCCTTGCTTGTAGCCACTGGTTACATCCTCCCAAGAGAGACATGGTGACAGGTGAATTTTACCTCATACATTTCCAACGGGATCTTTTTCTTCTTTCGTATCACGCTTTGCACATGGTGGCTATCTCCCAACTGATCAAAAGTGCATTCCATATTAGTACTTTGAGGGTTACTCTGCAACTTGAACGCCAACTTCGGTATTTGCTTATGAATGGCAATATGGCCTCCTTCATCAATTCAACCATCCTCATTTATTGGTTATTGTTTGCTGACTCTTCTTTTAACAGAAGATCAAATTCTGTGTGTCTGGCCGAAACTGATCTTCATTTATAGATCAGCGAGGCTCTGCCATTAACTAATTCAACCACCGCTTCCAAACACATTTAATTGATGGTATCAGACAATCTACCATCTAATAAGCATTCAAGGAACTTATACGCAGTTCTTCAAAATCACAGCTTCACACTGTCGTTTCAAGCACAGTAGAATTCCATTCATAGTTATTTAAAAGGAGTCTTCCACACCATGCGGACTCGAGCATCTGCAATTCGCATGTTAGCCGAACTATCAAATACCGAGTTCACTCCGCCCGCAAATCGATAACTTCAGTGGCGACCGGCCCCTTAACGCGTTCTCGCCAGGTAATCATGTCATATATTTCCACTATTCGTATGATTTAGATTTCATTATTCGTTAGTCTTTTAAGTGCGAGTGATATGATTTGAATTTGATACTTCGTACGTACTATGTAGCGATACTATCTTCGTGAAAGACTGCCAGAACGTCAGCGATACTATCTTCGTAAAAGACTGCCAAAGCTTCGTAGAAGATTACCTGGAATTCCAAAACTAGTATGTTAAAAGTACAATCTTTATTACTATTTTCCACAACTACTAGTATATCATGCAGTTATTGATTTTTTTTTTGTCTCATTTACGGACGCAGAAAATGGATCAAGAAGAACATTTGTGGACAGCAACAAGTGGGCGTCTTTTGTTGAATATTCTACAAGATTGCGTTGGGAATGGGACGATCGTATCAGGGAGATTTGATAGTAAAGCTCAAATTACTGTGATGGAACTTATAAACAGATGTGTCGAACGGCCGTTTACGGCAAAGCAAGTTAAGGGAAAATGGGATCGGCTGAAACGTGCATACATCGACTTCGCGTTCATTCTGAAACAAACGGGATTCGGCTGGGACGACGATAGGCATACAGTGGTAGCAAGTGAGGAGGCATGGAGTAATCTCTTGAAGGTTGATAACATGTGCTTTATTATGTAATATTAATGGTGAAATATTTGCTGATAGAAAATGTTTATTTTATGACAGGGAACCCAAAGCTCGTAAGATATAAACGGCAAGGATGCCCAAATTTTGAGTTAATGAGAGCTGTTTTTTCTCGCTCTACTGCCACTGGGTCCGGTCGCCATGCATCCACTCATGCACCGGTTAGTCCGGTGAATGAGCCTTTATCAGAAGATGTGCAGTATAACATGGGTCCTGTTCACGTTGACCTCGAACAAGATCCACCAGTTATAACTCAAATGGGCTCACCACCAACGCAGGCCACTCTATCACCACGAACTGTTCGTGGGAAGCGTGTAGTTGATGGCTCTGGTACGAGCCAAAACCCTAGGAAGAGAGAGAAGATTGAGGCTGAGATGTCCGATTGTGTTAGGGCAATGACTAATTTTTGTAAAGTACATTCGGCTACATCAGGCAGCCATGTAGGAAATATGTCTGAAAACAGTGGGATGAGTCAACCTCCACGCACCATTACGAAATGCATCCGTTGGTTGAGCGAGCTATCTCCTCCACTGCCAGAACTTCAAGCACAGCTGGCATTCCTGGAAATGCCACCAGAGAGGAGATTGGAATGGCTATATCGTATTTAAATCACAAGGATGCTGTTTTGAACGAGCGTGCATGAAGATGATTCTGCATTTGTGCAGTAGTTCTGTTTATGAAACCTTTTTTGCATAAGTTTATGTTTGTTTGACTGTGGTTCTGTACTTATAATCCGCAACAATTATCTACTTCTGCATGGACAGTATTCGGTAATGAGGAGAGTATTATATGACTCTACTCATTACGTCTTCTTTTGGTCCTTGTTGATATGATAATTATCATGTGTTGGTATATATATATATTGTAATGTGTGGTATGAAATGGATATTGTAATGTTGTTATGTATTAGTGTTGTTATGTATGAAAATGATAATAATTCCAGCACACTTGCTCACGTTGGAACTGCCAGGGGCTGGCGCAAGAGTTTTTATCAATAGAGTTAAAAGCTTGCTGTGTTTTAACTCTGATCACAATATAGTGCATGAGATCCCTATCACGGAAATGAATTTTCGACAATAAATAAAATAAATTAGGAGGACCGAATTATTGAGTAGGCAATTACGTAAATGGATATTAAAGAGGCATTTCATTAGTGACTTCACTGTATATGATGCAAGGCTCTAGTTGTCTGGAATTTCTTTGCGCACGGCTGCGCTCAAGAGGGGCTGAAAAATTCAGAGCCCCGCGCGCGAGCTGGACGCGCGAATTTCGGGCCTGCGCGCGCGGCTTGCGCGAGAGGCCTGGAAAATTCTAGGCCCCCTCGTGCGCGGGCCATGCGCGCGCGAGTGGCTGCAAAATTCTGGCTGGCCGCGCGCGGCAGGGCGCTGGAATTTATATAGCATATAATTTATTTTTATTTTTTTTAACTTCAATATCCGTTTCAATTAAAGTTAAAATTATAAATTAAGTTGAGGAATGATAAATATGAAAATAAGGGCTTATGTTACTAAAATTTGATAAAATTGTTGACTTATCCGCAAACGAGCACAATAAGTAATTTGGTACAACCAAGACACAAAGAAAGACTCTTTAAGAGAAGGGATATAAAGAACAAAAAAAACCGTTTTGACATAAAATGGATATATCCATTATATCTGTGACTTATATTTATTAGATGATAATATTTGGCAAAATCTGTCACAAGAATGAGCGCATTGCTTTGCATGTAAAAGTTGTATATAATATTGTAAAGACTACAATTAAAGCTGTGATGATAGAATAATTAAAGAGAAATGTTTGACACGGTATGTAATTGAAGATATAATTTTATTTTTTAAATAAACATATAAACACTTGAATTACAAAATTTTATGTTATATGTCCGTGATTTGCATGCGACGTATAAAAACGAAAAATTACTTAATTTGATCTGGAATAAATGTGACTTTCTTCGTATTTATGACTATGCTTGCAAGTCAACGTACTACATTTGGTCGAAATTGTGATGAGGTAAATCCAGAACGGATTGTAATTTTGGCGGGTGAAATAAGGTGCCAAAAGTTTTGCGAAATATCGAAAATTCAAAAAAAAAAGTTGCGCCTAATAATCCCTATAAGAACACTGATGCAGACACTAATGCGCATTGTGGTGCATACTCACAACTCACAAGTACAATACTCTATGAAATCCCCTCCTAAATCCATTGAACACGTGAGTTCGATCTGCAACGAGATCCTAAATCTGTTGACAACATTCAACATGTGAGTTCAATCTGCAACGCGGTAGGCCCAGAAATTATTTACATAAGCGATGACTCAGATGAAAATCCACCAAAGCGCCGACGTGTAAAGCATCTCTGCCGTCGTAGAGGAGGAAAATGCGGTGGGAAGAGAACTGCACCCTCTCAAACGTCAAATGAATTTGGGGGGACATCCCATAAGCGCCAACGACATCAAAATATGGGTGCAGCCAACAATACCACCTACATTCGCATAGAAGACAACGCTATCCGTAATTTTCCTGCTGTGGTGGATCTTACTGGAGATTGAAGTCATGGTATTATAACTAATGACATTTTGAATACAATCCTTTTGTAACGCGTACATCCAAAATCCTTTTGTAACGCGTACATATATGTTAATAGTGGTGTTTACATATATATGCGGCTGGAACAGTTGGTTATTAACTGTTGGATCATTTATGGCTGTTAACTGTTTGTAATGCAGTATAAGTTGTAAATGAGCTCTGGGCCGTAGATCCACACTTCGGTATAGTGTGTGGGCATTTTCATGAACGGTATTGAGCTCTACAAGTTATTACTGTAAGCGGTATGTCTCTGTATTTTGCTAACATAAGTGGTGTCCAGATCTTTAATGTATTACACTATTGTCCCTTTATTTTGTAGCTAAAATATATAATGAGAGGGATTGTCACAATTTCAGTAGCGAAATAGTGTGCTATAATTTAACATTCTCCCGTTGCCATCAAAATATATACCACGCATTTGCGAAATGTTGTGTTATTCTTGATTACTTTTTTGTTAGTATCAATAGTGGAGTTCCTAATTTAAGTACTCCAGCTCTCTTTCTGTACATGTCAAACATTTGTAGTCCATAATGTATTTGTGGAGTTCTTATTTTAAGTACTCCGATTTTTTTTTTCCTGCAGTGGTTTTGTCAACGAATGGCTGAAAAATGATAAATATGGACACATGCAAAACGATCAGTGTAGATAATGTAATTAATGAATAAGTAAAAGTAATAATGTCGTTCCGTTGTCGTTCTATAAAATATATTATTAAATAAATTCTAAACATAACTAGTTAGCTATGACACCGCGATGTGATTAGTCGGTTGGTAGTATAGCTGAAACGTGACTTGAGTATTTACATGTACGTATGATATATAGGTGCAAAAGGAAAAAAAAATTAAGATATATTTATATTATTATATTATAATATAATAATCATATATTGTATTCTGCTAACGATAAATTAGAAATTAAACATACATTAACGAACTACCGGATATTACTGAAATCAAAATAGGGAGTGTTAGTAAATTACCATGAGTTCTACTTAATTGAAATTAAACTAATGGTTTTAGTTAAACTAAAGAGTATATCGTTTAATCTGATATAGATTTAGCAACTGTTTAAAAAATATAATAATTATTATTTATTTGAAAATAGTTTTCATTTTAATTTTGAAACAGTTTCTAAACTAATTTTTTCACAAACTTCATAAATAATACAACTTTCCAAACTAATTTCAAACCTATAAACCTATTTTTACGATTTCCAATAAAGATCACTTTAAAACATGTTTTGAAATCGAAAACAAAAAATAAACTTGAAAGCAACTCTCAAACACAGCCAATTCTTCTCACTAGATGAAAGTAAATAGCGTAATCTCAACAATTATATGTACTGAAAATAATCTCAAGATAATCAATCACACCAAGCCAGAACAACACAAACAATTTTTTACGTGGAAAACTTCTCCGGTGTGAGGAAGAAAAAACCACGGGACCTAATCCAGTCAAATCTCCACTATAAACCAAATAATGGGTACACAAAGTCTTCTCTAGTCATAAAGAGGCTACAACTCAGATCTTCAAGATGATATCAATCTTGGCAAATACAACGGAAAAACAACGAAGAGAAAATACCAACAATCCGAGGTTACTGTTTACGTATACGAACCACTGTTTTCGAGCTCAAAATCTGATCTTCACCGTTCAGATTATAGCCCCTTGTGTTGTGAACGTCTCTTCCAAATTTCAGCTCGATCGGACCACAGAAGAAGTGAGTTCTAGCTTTTGAATGAAACTTGGGCGTGAACGAGAAAAGTTGCCTCTTTCTTTTCTTTCTCTTCTTTTAATCCGTACTACTTAAAGAACTCATTTTTGGAGTTATAAGTTAAAACCCTGATGAACTTTAAGCCATATAAGACCCGTTGGGCTTTCCTTCACATAGGAATAAACCCAACAAGAAAATGGTAAGCTGTTCCATCACTATTGGTAATGCGTGAAGATATGTAGACGCACAGATTTATCTGGTTCTTTGTGCTGGAAATATATCCTTTGCACTGTTTGGCTGCTGATAAAATGTAAAACCGAAAGAAAACAACTCGGGGCAAATTCTCAGTTTTAAAACCATGACAGGGTGGAAGAAGAGTGAGAATTTGTTCCCGATTATTCTTTTTTCTTTTCCTTTTTTATTTGCGGACTTTCTATGCAAACAAAAAGAGGGAATGAGGTGTGCTTGAACAGGGGAAAGGAACTGGAAGCTTCAGGAAGAGAAGGAACAAGACTCACACGCTCTGCGTTCGGTGCGGCCGTCGCAGCTTTCACCTCCAGAAGAGTCGCTGCGCTTCCTACGGCTTCCCTTCCAGTCGTATCAGAAAATGTGAGTGTTTTTCCATTAGCTTCTTTCTTCTCGAATTTAAAGCTTCTTTAGTTTTCTAGTTCTCGCTAATTTTTACAGTGAAAAAAAAAAAAAAAAATTTGGGTTGTGTATGTTTTCTTAGCTGGAGTCGAGCTTTTGTATCAACATCTTTTGCTTATTGCTTGATTCTGTGTTTCTTTAATTTAAACTATTTGATTGTGAATAGCAGGCTGTTTCACCTCTCAAGGCAGTGGCAGCAATATGAACATCTCACAAAGGTCTCAACATAAAGCGAAAACAAAGAAAAGAAAATGTATCATTTTCCCTATAAATCACTGCAACAAACACACCTCTAAACCCGTCCCATGATTCAATTAGCCATTAAGCTCAAACTTTCAATCAGGGCACATAACTCTATTACAATGAAAGGTTGCTTAATTACCTGCAATTACACAACAGAGCCCAGAAAAAACAGTTTTAATCAGGCACATATACTCTATCAAGCAAAAAAAACTCTTTGAAACTGCAGGCGACTTCCATAGAAGCCAACCAAGGATATCAATCAATTCTCAAGCCAAATCGGCCATAAAAATCAAGTGTCATAGCCAAAATAAACTTAATTAATAGGACTCTTTGCCTCTGGCTTAAGATTGAGTCGAAATAAACAATGTTCCTTTATTGTAAACCCTCCAGTGTCCCAACCTTTCCCATGAGAAATTATCACAAGCCAACTTCGGTAACAACAAAGGCACAAACTACTGCAGTGTCATAAACATAAGCAAATGTCAGTCATTAATCCGCACATAATCATAAATGGAATGTACTCAGGTGCCCCCATAATAGTTCACATCATCTCCGTCATTTCATCCCGCCCAACCCCGCTGCACTCTCATTCGCAATATCTGAGCATACACTTGTCATCAGCGGCCGTTGTTTGGACACAATCCGGATCAGCCCACTGGGCAAACTTCTTGTCATTCACGTCATACAATTTAATGAACTTGTGAATAACATAGCTTACAGTGACCAGCACGCTTGGGTGCCCAATTCAAAATTAGTCATCTTCTTCAATATATTGCAACGATTTTTGAGCGTTAAGAAAAAAATTTCTATTACGTTCAGCAGCAAGCTATGATTTTAATTGAAATACTCCCTTGGGCTCCTAACTGCTCGACCAGGTCGGAAGTACCTCAAATTATACCGCTCTCCCTTGTAACAGGTAGGAAGCCCTCTAACGAAAGGTACCCTGAATCTACGACATAGAAATACTGTAGAAACACAAGTTGAATGAGAGTTATTAGCGTATAGTTTCATTCAAATGCGTGTTAAGAACGAGATCTTCCCACTTCAATGAACTCAAGGAAACGGGTATCGTTTATGAGATTGAAGTAACTCCAAGTAATGATTTTCTTCGCTACTTTTTTACTGCTTTGCTGAAAATGAGAATTATGCAATTTGCGTGCAGAATTCTTCATTTGAGTTCATGCCACCAAAAGAGATAGTCAAGAAACTTGACTGAATCGAGTCAAGAGATCCTCCCCAAGAGCTTTAAGCCTAACCTAGCCTACACTGATTTCCAAGAATCATCTGACAATCTTGTCGCAAAAAATCCTAGCCAGTTGTTCATCTTTTGTATAAAGTAGGAACTTAGAGATACTTCCCCATATTGGTCTGTTTCGAGCTAGATGCTCTCCGAAAGAGACTAGTGTCTATCAAAATTCATATACTAACAAAAAGTGGATCGAAAACTATAGCAACAACTACAGAAATAAACACCTATAGCGGCGGTCTTGACCGCCGCTATGTCGTCGTCGGCTATAGCCCGTATAGAGCGTTATAGAGCTGGTGTATACGTCGGCTCTATAGCGGCGGTGAACCGCCGCTATACCATATTTTGCCGGCTTCTGTAGCGGCGGCCAATTGACCGCCGCTACATGTTTTTAGCAGCGGTCTGATATAGGGTTATAGCGGCGGTTAGGTGACCGCCGCTATAACCCTATACGTTGGTTTCACCTATAACGGCGGTCACTGACCGCCGCTATAGGTTTTTTTTTTTTTTTGGGTTATATTTTCCTACCATACAAATTTGATTATAAATTTAATTGATTAATGCAAACAAAGAAAAGTGCAATAAAACAAAATATATTTCATTATAAGGGGGTCTTACAAGTTTTACATCAAACAAAAATAAGTTAATGGTATTTTCTCAATAGACTAAAAACTAACAAGTCATGACATTGAAGTACAAATAACTCTAAATTTAATCCTGTCCACCTTCAGCACCATCTGCTCCTCCACTTTCTGCGTCATCGGCATTGTCTGCTATTACAATATTGTAAAATTAACAAACAGTAATGACATGAACAAAGATAAAAGAGCTTAGTACATACTTAAAATTAAATTAATGCAGTATTCATTTATGTTTGTATCTTACCAACACTTGTTTTCCGACTTGCATGAGATGATCTATGAATTGCTGGTGAAACCTGATTGTTATTGGGAACATCTTGGTATTGACGTTGCTCCTACAACAGTTAAACAAACATTAATTAACTACGAAATATACATAAATAGAGTCAATAGTAATATTGAGGATAAGTAAATAAAACTTTTACCCAAGCTTGTGCCATCATTTGTATTGTAGATTTTAGCGATGCTACTTCAGACTCCAACATCTGAACTCTATTTTCCATAAATACGGCTCTCTCGTTACTAGAGGATGTAGGCTGACTGGATCTTACGTTGGTGTTGGCAGGATGAGATGAAGGAGTTGGTCCTAATCCAACGCCGCGAATGCGACCATGTCGTTCTGGACCAATCACTTGTGCATATCGGTCAGATGGTGACCAACCGATGCTGCCATCCACTCTAAATTCGTTGGAAGTTTGTGAACTTCCTGAATCGTTCAGTCCAATCTCCTCCATTCGCCTCTGAGAGAGTACAACGTACAATTAAATTTTGAATTAATATTCGCACATTGAAATCAATCTCCAATTGTAATAATGACATACTATTTTCTCTGCTACGTCCGGATTTATTGGAGATCCGTCAGAACGCATATGGACAGTTTTATATAAATCCGCTCGATTGATTGGAACTTGTTTCTCTTTTTCCTGCATCACAAACACGAAATCGTGATGAAATTTTAAATTACAAATAAGAATGACAATGATAAGTACTATACTATTAAACAAACTAATGAAAGTACTACATACCAATTCGTGAGCATAACGTGCGAAGCTCTTTGATCCTGCAGTGTGGACCGTCGTTTGGAGCGATCTATTTTGTTTTCCAGCATGACTTCGATGCTTCATTAACATCAAGACAGTTAAAATTAATAAGAAGTTATATTCATAAAAATTATAATACGAATAAATAAATGTCATACCCGTCCTGCATCAGAATACCAAAAATCGACTAATTTGCAAAATTGCTCCAAATTAACGTCTGTTGGAGCATTATTTTTCACATACTGAGGCGTAAAGGCCTCATCAAAATATTTTTGCTTTAAACTACACTTGTAGTTCCTCCATTTCTCTCCTAAATCTTTGAGGAACCAGCTCTTGACAATATCCCCCAATGGAGGCTCGGGGATTGTAAACCGTTTCTGCAAAATATACCCCAACAGTTAGGTGCGTCAATTATTAAATTCATATAGTTGAATAACAATTGTGACAAATAACCAAAATTATACCGTCATGAGGCTCCAACAGTCCTCTTTTATTGACATTGGGACTTTACGCCAGTCCGCCGCATCTAGGGGATTTGATTCGCAACACGGGCAACACAGTGAATTTGTTAAATATTCCCCCTTCATCACCCAATGGCTGCCCATTGCCATTGAATTGTACTGGAATCAATTCGTCTTCCTTCAGATTCCAGACGTCCGTCATCCGCGTGCCGCCACGCACTTTCCGGACTTCAGTATGACCTGCACATTTAGCATGTGAAACTAAATCGAGTAACATATTAAACTTAGATTATCTCTATTGTGGTTATGAACATACCAATTATTTCATTATCGTTCAAAGATTGATCATAGTCGGACGATGGCATCGTAGCCTGTTCTGAAGGATGCGCAGGTGGCTGTGACGGCGTTGCTTCTTGTGATGCCGTTGCTTCTTGCGATGGTGGCACAGGTGGCTGTGATGAAGAAGATATAGTCCTGAATCTCTTCCTCGTCATTGTACCTATACAATGTTTGACATGCATAAAAGTGATTTCAATGTAAAATTGAACAATACAAAACACATTTCCTTAAACAAAACATCAACAAAACGAATATATGTAAATCTGAGCATGTAAGAAAAAAATATTTCAATCACAAAAACAGAGACATATTTGACATACCATAGGAAATTCCTGAGGTATATCTAGTGTTGTTCCTTCCACCTCATTTCTAAACCACGTCAAATCATCGTGTACATTCTCGATGTTTTGCTCAACGTTGAAATTGTAAGGTTCATTTTCACAGTAGTCATCTATGTCGTCATTACCATTACCATCAAACACATCTCTTGGTTTGGTCTTGACAACTACTTCCCAATTTGGATGTCTTTCATCTGCTACATAGTATACTTGAGATGCTTGTGGTGCCAAAATGAATGGATCATCGCTTAATCGATCTCCAGTATGCACTAAACGCGAAAAATTAACAAGTTCGAATCCAAACTCATCAACTTTATATCCCCTACCAATAGCTGTGTCAACCCAATCACATTTGAATAGTACAAAACATTCTTCATCAAAATAGTTTAACTCAATGATACTTATAATTCGCCCGTAATATGTGGTGCCCCCTTCAACAGTCACACATACTCCACTATTTTGAGTTGTTCTGCCTATTTCATTGTCTTTTGTACGAAATTTCACACCATTATGTACATATCGGCTAAATGATCTAGCTTCGGGGTTTGGACCTTTAGCAAGCCATCGAACTCTATTTGGAAGTTGATGCTTCATCATCTCGTCCATATTTTGTACCTATTTTCCTCGAACAACAAGTCAAGATTAAAACTAATTGTAAGTTTCAAAGTAATCAGCCAATACAAAACATTTTAAACATAACACATACATAGTTTCGAAACCAGTCACAAAATTCATCCCTATGCATCTTATCGATGACATAATCTGGTGGTCGACTACTACGGTTTCTTGCCTTCAATCGCTCCTTATGCATTCTACACATCGACAATAAACTAAAAAATTAATTTCACCATCGATAAAAACATGTTCAATGAAATAGTTAGAAGTGTAACATCACTTACGTGCGAATTTGAATTAACTCATCGCAATTAAAAAGGATATATCGATGAGCCTGCATGCATGTTTTCATATCAAGACGAACAAATGATATTCCTCCCATAGTATCGTCTACATTTCTTGGTGATCTATTAAAGATCGTTGGGACTGATTCTAAATATCTTGAACAAAATGTTAAGCATTCATCTGCTATATATCCTTCAGCAATAGAGCCTTCAGGTGCGGCCGTGTTGCGAACATAAGATTTGAAACGGTGCATGCACCTACATCAACAATATTAGACTTTATTAAATACAACACGTGCAAAGAAACGTGATGTAACATATCTCTATAATTCATATTACCTTTCAATAGGATACATCCACCGAAGTTGAACCGGTCCACCCATCTTACATTCTGCAACTAGATGTACGACCAAGTGCACCATAACAGTAAAGAATGCAGGCGGAAATATCCTTTCAAGTTGACACAATGTTATAGGGATTTGAGCCTCAAGTCGATCTAAGTCCTCTATCCGTAATGTTTTGGAACAAATTTCTCTAAAGAAACATGCCAATGAGATCAAAGGAGAACAAACCATGCTTGGCAATGATCTTCGTATTGCAATAGGCATCAAATGCTGCATCAAGATGTGACAGTCATGACTCTTCAAACCTATGATATTACGTTGTTGAAGCTTGACACAACGTGATATGTTCGAAGCGAAACCATCCGGAAATTTCGCATTCTTTATCACTTTTAGAAAGCATTCTTTCTCTTCGCGAGTCATTGAGTAGCAAGCACCAGGCAAATGAACCTTTCCTGCATCAGTGATCTTTGGATGGAGATCATGTCTTATTCCCATGCTTTGTAAGTCAAGACGTGCCTTATAGTTATCTTTTGTCTTCCCGTCCACATCTAACAATGTACCAATGATATTGTCCATTACGTTTTTCTCTATATGCATGACATCTAGATTATGGCGTAACATATTATCCTTCCAATAAGGCAATGTGAAGAAAATACTTTGCTTCTTCCATACACTTGACTCAAAATGTAAAGTACCCTGTAATTCCCTGAAAATGTCATCACCGGTCATAAAATAGGGTGGTGGAGTCATTTCATAAGTACCGTCAAATGATCTTTGATCTCTTCTCCACCTATGATTTAATGGTAAGAACCGTCTATGCCCCATGTAGCAAAATTTTCTACCATTATCCAACCACCGTGACCAAGTCTGATACATACAACATGGACATGCAAGACGTCCCTTTGTACTCCATCCAGAGAGGTCACCATATGCAGGAAAATCGTTAATTGTCCACATCAATGCCGCACGCATCTTAAACATATCTTTCGTAGCAATGTCATAAGTATCTAATCCAACATCCCACAACTCTTTTAACTCTAATATCAATGGTTCTAGATATACATCTATCTTGAAAGAAGGAGATTTCGGTCCAGGAATAAGTAATGACAACATTAAAGATGAACGTTTCATGCACATCCAAGGAGGCAAGTTATATGGTACTAATATCACTGGCCATGTGCTATGACTAGTGCTCATGTTCCAAAAGGATTAAACCCATCCGCTGCTAACCCAAGCCTAACATTACGAGGATCAGAAGCAAAATCAGCATACTGTGCATCAAATGCCTTCCAAGCTTGACCATCGGCCGGATGCCTTAACAACCCATCATTTGCACGTCCATCGTGATGCCATTTCATATGAGAAGCAGTTTTTGAGGACATGAATAATCTCTGCAAGCGGTGCTTTAAAGGAAACCACCGCAAAACTTTCGCGGTTTTCTCTTAGATGATCCACCTTCATTCGGTGAGAAAATATTTCCCTCCCCATTGCCCTTCCATTTTGAAGCTCCGCACTTTGAACAAACTTCTAATTTCTCATTCTCATTCCAAAACAACATACAACCGTTTGGACAAACAGGAATCTTTTCATATCCAAGTCCTAACCCTTTCATGTATTTTTTAGCTTCATAAGTGTCCTTCGGTAATTTTGCACCCGCAGGGAGCATATCACCCAGTGTTTGGAGTAACCACGTAAAAGAGGTATTACTCCATCCTCCCATGCACTTCAAATGATATAACTGTACAACAGCAGTTAACTTACTAAATTTTATGCACCCTTCATACAAAGGTTCGTCTGCATCTTTAAGCATGTCATAAAACTTTGCAGTATTTCAGTAGGAAGTGGATCTCGTTGTTCTCGTACATTATGGGATTGTGTTTCCGGTACTAATGGAAATACCTCGTGTAATAGTTCATGCATCCCAGATGAGGGTTCACACATTTCATTATCTGCAACAGAAATAGAAGGATGACTAGATGCTGCCCTATCTCGCAATTCACCATGCGCAAACCAATAATCGTAACCCGGAGACATCCCATATTGGACCAAATGATCATGTACCGTACTGATGTTATACCTCTTGTAATTGACGCACTTTACACAAGGGCAACAAATTCTCTCATCACTACCCATACTCTTAGATGCAAAACCCAGAAACTCATTGACTCCCAACACATATTCACTTGTCCCGCGTTTCTTTTTCATCCAACTCTTGTCCATGAGCGACAATAATAACTATATGAAATGCAACAAAAAAGATTATGCATAAGATTTAATGTTTTTCACATTTTATCAAGATTTTTCAATAAAACTAACATAAATTAATAAAACAACACACGTAACGAACATCATATAACAATTACCCCTCCAATCTCCAATAAACTCCACAGAACCAACAACAAATAATAGTTAGCCCTACCCTCCGCCTTCCAACAAAACCCACAAACACCAACATCTCCAATTAACTCCACAGAACCAACAATAAATAAAAGTTTATACCCTCCGCCTTCCAACAGAACCCACAAACACAACATCTCAACAATAGTTAGTTATTCCGTCCGCCTTCCAATAAAATCCACAAACTCTAATCTCTAAAAAAAAAGGAAAAAAGAACAAACAATAGTAATTGACGAAGAGATTCAAAATACCACTGACCTGTGAAAGAGTAATATGTTAATGGCAAGTCACCTAGTGTCCCTCAATCACAGTTACGAAAACCACGGTAGTTGAGACTATTGAGTTCAACTGTGAAAGAAATTTGAAAAATAGATTTTTAATAAAGATACCTGGTCAAAAAAAAATAGTAAAAACAGCGGACTTTTGGACATCAATAAATTCATACATTCCAATACATTTTTTAAGAATAATATCATATTCCAGCTCTGATAGATTTTCATGCAAAAAATTCATTCATTCCAATTAATTCTTTTAAGCAAGGAAGATAATACAGGAACCATTATTTATAGAATTTTATGGAGCAATAATATACATAAATTCATATTTTCAATTCATTTATTGAAAGTTGATTATTTTTCAGCATACAATTTATTATAAAATTTTCAGGATATTTAGAACAATATTTCGTGAATTATATATTTTATATTTCTCATTTCTAATTTCAACTTCACAATTCATATATATAATTTATAAATTCAATGCAAAATAATAAAATACATTTTAGATAATTTTCAGTAATAAATTCAAATATTCTTTCAGAAATCTTCAACACATGATATATTTTAGCGTTTCGTAAAAAAGTACAAGTGTAGGACACTTCTTATTCTAGGGCAGAACCAATTTCAGTTAATAAGAAAGAATACAGGCAGAGATAGACTAACTTTCCAGGAACACACAATTCTGACATGTATCTCATGTTCATGATATGATTTTCGCAAAGAGCTTATTGAGCATAAGATACAATATCAATAGATAGACGATAATGTGTGAGGATTAAGTCGCAATATTACTAATGGGTAATATAGCTTAGTAGTGAAAAATTATTATCTTATTTGCATATGGACATCATAAATTTACTTTGTAATTATGATATTAGAGTATTTCCGAGTCTAAGGTCTATATTCTAACCATTGCATAACATGACATAAAATGATATTGACAGTTTTTTATCAAAGTCTAACCATTCATTATAGTAATTGGATCATTTGTTTGGTCTAGTATCAGAATTGAATCTACTAGTCTATACTCAATTGATGTATAAGTTATTGAGAATAAATATAAATTCTAATCACTTTATTTAGCAACAATCTTATCTAGACTTCAAGTACTCACTCTCTAAATATACTAATCTCCGTCCTGAGAGAGGAAATGGCGCTAATCTAAATTTAAGAATAATTAGATGTTTCATAACAATTCTAATTCATATAACAATGTATTAATTGGCTCCCAACTCAATCTGTTTAACCTTATATCTTTATTATTTTTAATTCATCCTATACCACTATGAGATATACATACGTTAGACAAAGCTAGAGAGGCATAGGTAATCGATGACTATTCGAGATTTCTACGAAGAGCCAGTTCATATCAGCTCATACACACGAAAGAGAGTTGGTCATAATGCCTTGAACGACTAAGAGGATTAGTATATTACGTTATTAGAGTTGAAATGACTTTTACATGCATATTAACGTAGATTATGTGATTCATTAATATTTAGTTTACTTTTCTTCATATTCTGGATATGACTTTGAGACATTTGAATGTATCTTAACTATCGTACAGTGACTGGACTTGGAATTTATCATTAGTTCAAAAGAGACTTATGGCTTAAAACTGTCACAATTCTGCATAGTCTCAATTGTCTAAAGTTTGAATGGGAGAGTTTGAAATTGGAATTAATAAAGGGGGAGGGATTTGATACTCGCCATAGTTGGTTGTTGCATGTTGCGGGGGCCCTGACATTGGATAGGAGGGGTCATGGGGTCGGGTGAGAGTGTTGATTATATGATACTCACGCCTGGAGGGCAGGCACAACGTCTGTTTGGAGCCGTTGGAGGTTGAAGTACTATGCGTACCGCGCAGGGGGTTTAATTGTACCGCGAGCGCAGGAGGTGGGGTCTTTAAACTCAATGGTGAAATATGAGGGTGGGCTGGGGTGTGGGTGTGTGGTGGTATTCAGTTCTTTGTTTTTTTTAAGGGGGGAATGGACGTGTTGGGTCATAGAAATTAGTACGACGAGGGCCGCCAGGGGAGCGTCCATAAGGCTCTACAAGTGAGAGAGAAGAGATTCCGCAGACGTGGTGCGGGAAGGTTGACACATATTAGCTCCTAATAGCGATTTAAACGGAATACACGCGTACTAGAGGTTGCCGTTTCTAGGAACAACCCGGAGGAGACGGGCGAAATAATCCACCTACTTGTCACGTCCCCTCGACACGCCAACTTCAATTTTTTCACCATTTCCCTTCCTTCACCTCCACTACCGCTCACTGATACACATATTGGTGTGGATAACATTGGTAGTAATGGGACTACATGAGAGGGTGATGGCAGGGGTAAAAAATTGAAGCTGACATGTCGCGGGGACATGGCAAGCAAGTGGATTATCTAGCGTGCTAACGTGGAGGGGGATAGTAGATATATATAGGGAGTATGGTGAGAGATGAAAAGATCCAGCGTGGAGAAAGATTGTCCAATATATAGGAAGCTGAGGAAGATGTTGTTAGCAGAGATAATAAAGAATATTAGAAGTGAGAAGGCCAGGGACTGGTGTGATAACGAAATTAACCCGCAAGGACATATGGCGTGAAAATGTAAGATTATGCGTGGTACATAAATTGAACTACGCTCGCTAGAGTACTATAACCTCAGTACTGAGAAAAGGTCAAACTCCAAGGACTACCAGGTATATTAAGCCTTAAATTATTTATATTTAGTTTCAAATGAAGATGAAGATGAATGTTTTATTTTAAATTATTTATATTTGGTTTTAGATGAAGATGAAAGAAATAAAGACTGAGAAAGATCCTGAAAAGATGGACGAGGCGATCGCTGAAGAGATTTTCAATGATGTATTAGGTCACAGATCATGATA
The DNA here is from genome assembly GCA_003952965.2 of Morella rubra. NCBI lineage: Eukaryota > Viridiplantae > Streptophyta > Magnoliopsida > Fagales > Myricaceae > Morella > Morella rubra. The sequence continues at coordinate 321,656 of RXIC02000048.1, forward strand.
TGTTAGAGGCATGGGGAAGTCAGCCATAGCTCCGCCAGCAAAGATTTGGTCATCCCAAATTGGTCATCTCAGCCAACAGGTTGACAAGTTCAAATCTAAAGTAGAGTTCTACAAGAATAAATATGAAGTAGTGAATACAAATGTAAAAGGCTTTATAGAACAATGCAAAAACTATGCTGAACGGTGCAAGGGATATGATGAGAAAATTCAATACTTATATTCTAAGAGTCACAAGCAAAGTTAGTCCCATGGCCATTAAATAATTGAGTAGTTTTGGAAGCATCACTTTTCTGAGCAACAATATTTTGGTGGTTTGGCATTGGTAGTCTTCTTAGGATCTTGTCGGTTTCTGTGTAATGGTCTAATGTTATACTTGATGTTCATGCTGCTTTTAATTGTTATGCTTTGAGTTTAAGTATATGGGATTGTTGGATTTGAGATGAAGTGATTTGCACCGAATATAATTTGTAGTTGTGGAGTGTTATTCATATGAGAGACATAATTAGCATATTTTAATTTATTATTTTTATCATATTAAATTTTGGTGCTAAGAAATGTTGTTCCAACAGCAATTTATTTCAATGTACTGTCCAAAGGTATGCATAAGCATTTACACTTGCTCGAATATGTGATAAGCAACACTTTAAATTATTGTCATGACATATAATATATTACAACGCGAGGAAGATACTATATACTAGTATCGTCCAAATTGTTTCATTGTCGCATATGATTGACAGATATTCGATGGTTGTGTACTCCACTTAAGAATCATAGACTGTTCACTTGTATGTGCAATACGATTTGGGGTAATAGATATGAATATATTGTCTGTGAAAGTTGACAATTGTAATTTCAAGTCTGTATTCTTGTCTCAGTTTCACTGACTGTGAAATGAAGATCGATATGTTTTTTCTATAACACAGTAATTAAAACTGTCAGACGAGACATTATTGGAAACGAGCTATTAGAACATTTTGCTTAAAAATTTGTGCGAGGTCGGCATAACTACTACCAGTGAGAAGTGATTTCTGCATCGAGATCGAACTATCCTTTACTAGTACTAGTAACTAAGGCAGGACAGCCAATATATTAACGAGGCGTCCGTGTTAGTCGTCGATCTGTAAGGGGACATTATTGGGAATACTGTAGATAGAAATGGAGGTGAAGACATACTAAGGTTAGGAAAATACAAGTTCTATTGGCGGATTTCACATGATCTGTATCAATTATAGAGTCTAGTGGACAACTATTTTGAAATGGATTGGACAACGATTTTAGTTTTGGACAAAGAAATCCTTTGGAGACGGGAGAGGCACACTTGTGTACTATGGAAAGTAAGAAACAAGTAGATGAACGCGGGTTAGCATGCACGCTCTAAAACTCTCTAGATTTTCTCTAACTCCTTTCCATTGATCACATGAAAATGAAGATCATAAGCTAAAGTGAGTAATTTTGTAGCAATGATGAGATGAGATGTACCTTATTTGTGTTTATGATTCTATTCAAATGTGTAATCGAAGATGACGAATTTAATTCTGTATGTATGTAAGACTGATAAGTCATACTACACTATATGATTGTCGGGAGAGGCGCTTACTAGGACTCGATTAATTGCCGTTACATTGAAATATTGTCTATGAAACACATCCAGGCTTACGATTGGTTCTAGCCTAGATATGTAAGTGATTTGCATAATAGCATGATTAGTATGATTGGCGGTGACATGTGTGATTAGTCATTCCAGCTCGCTCTACATCTATGGTCTCAGCAAAGCTCATTAGCACACTTTGTTTGCTTTAGTTAATTGTATAAAACATGCTTGGGCAATATATGGTTTGTCGTATAGACTTGTACTTTTATACGATATTGTTCTTGGAACAATAGAGTATATGTCATAGATGTTTCTCTATATTTTCTTCAGTATAAATGATGCTATTGATAATTGGATGTTCTTTGTGGATTTATAGCTGTGACGCACATATTTTTATGTAGTCAATAGTCTTAGGTAACTCGCATATTTTTGCTAGGTTGCCAGCTCAAGATTCATCTTTCTGAGTCCTTTCATATGAAAGATCTTTAGTCTCTCACTTATTTTCTTAGTCTTGAGATGCATCGTAGTTCATATGGTATTTCCCTCAATCAACATAAGTATGCTCATGATTTGGTGGCTATGGCTAGTCTGCATAATGCCACCCCCGTTGATACTCCCATAGAGTTGAATGTCAAGCTTCTCAAAGAGGAGGGTGACTTACTTGTTGACCGTATCGAAAGTTGGTGGGTAGTTTATTCCTAACAATTAATAGACTGAACATGGAGTTGTAATAACAAGTTGTCAGTTTCTTCAGATATCGTCATTTTTTTTGGCTATGTCTCGTCATACGTTACATTCCGGGCACTTCTGCTGGGCTATTCTTCCTAAGCCTTTCTTCGACTTGCTGCTTACAGCAACGTTGAATGGTGGGAGTGCTGACACACTTCGATCATCATGATTGGTGTGTGTTCTTAGGTGATGCGTTGATCTCTGGAAGAGTAAGTTTGACGAGTTTCAAGTTGTCTGGGAATCTATGTACGGGATACTCTCGCTGTTCGAAGATTATTTGCTTCAGGTTTAGCTTGTTGACTAGACTTATTCGACCGATCCACACGTTTAGACATGCAAATAATAGTGGATTAGACAAGCTGTCTGAATAGCGCATGAAACATGATTTAGATCATTTTCGTTGAACCTTGAAGATGAAGTTATACTCACTCATGTGTCGACCGATAATTGCTGATATCTTCAGAAGGCTCTAACTCGCCATCATTATTGCTTCTTGCATAGCAAATTGATGCTGTTGAATCACGTATCGAATTTGTATAGGGGCTGCTAATACTGACAAGATTTTGTTGTACATATCTGTCTATTTCATAAATTCGAAGAATTTGGTGTCGGGAGGGTTTGAACTCACAATTATTTGTGAAGCTGTGTATAAGCTTATTCAAATCTTTTTCTTTCCTTGTATAGATACTATTGATTGCTATATACTTGTATTATTTGATGGTTCATTTTCATTGCATGAGTTTAGATTTAGGTAGACTCTATATATATAGAGGAGTATTCATGGAATTATCATTTCGTAATATTTACACTCGGTTATTATAGTAATCACAGATATGTTAAGTAAATGCTATAGAGCATGTATGAATATAAGGATAGAGATGTTTAAGATGTTGTTTTAGACGGTGAATAGATCACTAGATCGAAACTTTTCTATAGTGGTAATGTATAGGTAGCCTTATATCTATATATTTGAATTAGTAGTATGAGATTGTATATGTGATAGAGGTTATTCAGACATATATTTTTGCTTTGTTTGTTTTTAAGGTATAACATTTGAATTTTCCGTTATTCTTAGTAGAAGCTCTTTACTACGTATAATGTCTCTCTTACGCTTATTGGAGTTTTGTTTTTCTTCTAGTATGGTATATTTTTTCACCAGACTTGATCTCATATAAGTATTGATAATAGCTATGGGCCTAATTGATTAGTGGCTTGGACAGAGTGGATTAGCAATTATGTTACTCTTTTGAGGTGTTATGGATACTTTTGGGTTGAGAAATATAAATATAGTATAATGATTGTATCTTCTTACATTGGAACGTTCTTACTATGATAGTCTCGCTAGACTAGATGGTTAGTGTTTAGAATAGAAACGGATCATTTGTTGCCCTCAACACACGCTTCAACCATTCATTTAAACCCAAACCCTAACTTATCTTCTTCTCACTGTTGCCTCCCCTCTTTTCGCTAAATTTCTGTCATTCGTCTCCCACGACAAACCTAGCTCTTTCGTCTCGGCGAACCCAAATCCCAAATCTTTCGGCTCCCTCTACCTCTCTCTCTCTCTCAAAATGAAGATGAAAATTTCATCTTCCACTTCCACGACACCTCCGCGACTGACAAGGGGTAACATTCTCACGATATTTTGAATCTATGAAGCACGTTATGAACGAAGACATGATCACCACCACGATGGAGAAAGGGCAATATTCTCACGGTGTTTTGGATCCTATGCTTTTCTCTGTCAAGATCTCTTTTTTATTTCACTTTAAACTTGTACTAAGTTTTTGATTGCTAGGTATTGTTTTGATTTGTTTAAAATGTGAATATTGATTTGTCATTGTTGATTTATACCAATCGGATTGTTAGGCTTGTGTGTTGTAATCAATCTGAATGTATCTCTTCCCTACAGCTAAATTACAATTTCCATTTCTTCCTTCTCATTTTTCCCTTTCGAGATTTATGTTTGAATTAATCTATTGAATGGGTAAAGTGACAAATAGGAAGTCATAGAAATTTTGAAGTTCCAATTACAGTCGCAAAACGACACCTTCCACAAAATTATATGGCCAAAAATAAGCACTCGCGAGACCAGATTTTCGTTGCTGAACAAACAATTTTTCAACCCCTAATTTTTGTTGCTGAATGAGCATTTTTGCGACGGTCATGGCAACGGGGGTAACCACAACAGCGACCCTTGAGGAAGCCCTCTTGCAACGCCATCTTAAGTCGAATTTGTTCTGCAGTAGCAACAAAGAGAAAAAAATGTCGCCGGATGTCTATAGTGATGCGGTAAAAGAAACAGGGGTGCAACGTTCTTATTTTTGTCGAATTTTTTCTATAACGACGCTTTTGGGGGGTTGCAGCGACGTGTTGTCTTGCTGCTATAGCTCGAATTTGTTGTAGTGGTTATACTAAGGTAGCGTCAGAAAAAGGCCTATCAGGACTCATTACTGTAAATTAATTTACAATCATACCGATTAAAGTAGCTATAGAACATGTCTATTGGATCTCCTAATGTCCATATTATGCTTCTATCTTCTTTTAGCTTACAAAATTAATAATACCCAGAGAAATGTGGGTAGCGAAAAACAATAACCTCATATTTACTGAAACTTACTTTCTAAAAATCAGTTAAATATAAATCCAATGAAAGGATAAAGAGACCAAAAGTGGGGATAAGAATTGGCCTTGAGCACTCAAATCTATTTCCGAAATTCATCCAATTTCGGTTAAGCTAAATATAAATCCAATAAACCATCCCTGGGATATAACCGTACATAAAGAGAGAGTGATGAAACTTACCTCCTGAAGCTTTAAGTTGGTTGATTCTCTAACCCTTCTAAGTTCAATCGACCAAAAATGTTCCAATACACTAAAAGTAGAAAGAAACCAACGTTATAAGGTACAACCATGAATAAGAACATCAACCACCAAATCAAGTCTCCACAAACCACTGCATTATCCCATAAAATCCACAAACCACATAATAAGAAATAAAATCCACAAACCACATACAAGTCATAATAACACATCAAGGTTCTAGAGGTCTATGTAATCATGCCAAACAAACATCAAGCACATATCCCATAATCCACTGGCTGAACATCCAAGGGGGGAATCATTTGGTTAGATGTGCCCAATCGCTCTTTCTTTCATCAGACATAGCTAGGAAGGCCCTCTGCAACGGGATACTTCTAATTATGCGGGCTACAACTAAGCAGAACTACTCTAGTTGCAATTTTGGAGTCACTTTTTCAAGTGTGCCAATGCACTCTTCTATCTTGTCATCACTTGCGCTGCTGCCCGAACCATTTCTGAACCTCTTATTAGCCATGTTGTCCCTGAGCTCTTCAATGTACAATTCCTCAGACGCAAGTTGGGCAGTACGGCTTTGTCGAGCGCCCGTAACTGAAGGGGATCTCCGCTTCCTGGAATCTGAGCCCGTGTCCATAGACGGAACCCCACCACAGTTAATGTTAACACCTCCCTCGGAAGCCATGTGCACTGCATACACGTTCTGCCTCGCACTGTGCATGCCACGGAAGGTGCTCTCCCTCCGGGCCAATTCCTCACACGTAGGTGCCATCTGGGACGAGGAATAGGCTAGGGCCCCAGAGGCAATACTATTGGCGAAGATCAGATGGAGCTCCGCATAGTTTGCGAGCCCCTTTTTCTGAAACTTTGATATGTTTGGGTGAAACTGAAATCACAAAATGCAAGATAAGTTTAGAATCGAAATAAATAACTATATATATTATCGATGAACATAAAGTAATGAAGCTATTGGCACGTTGTTGAGTTAGATATATGGCAAAGGAAAGTGAAGATATACTTGCTCCATGCTTTCCCACCACTCAAGATCAGCATCAACAGTGTTGTTTTCTTTGTCCCACTTGACACCAGTTTGTTCTTTCAAGATTCTGAATGCCTCATAATCCATTTTTAATGAAAAAACTTGGTCATCACTTGAGGTCCCGACACGTCTGGGATGTTCAGTTTCTTCGCTAATCTATTACCCATTCTTTGGTAATATAGATCGCCCTTCACAAAAGCCCCGGAATTGTACTCACTAGCTATAGATAGACCAGATCCTGGACGTTGTTGGGGCAACTCCAAATTCGGGCAAGCTATAGAGCTACAAGTAGTTCAATAAAAAAGGAAAACACCAACAACAACAACAAGTGTCATGTTTAAAATGCAGCAAGAGGTTTTAAAGAATAAAAAAAAAATCATTCTACAAACAACAAACAACATCCAAAATGCCACTACATAAAAATTATACGTATTATTAGGTGGTGTTTGTGTGACAAAGGTGCTCAAAATTTAGAGTATAGAAGTTAGTGAAAAAGTGAAGAAAGAAGATTTGAAATTTCTTTTATATTTATTACAGTGAAAAACGATGATTTGATAGAGAAAGAGATTATTTTGTAGTTTTTTATTAACCTAAAATTTTCACACTCAAACACCACCTTAGAATCAAAAAAGCCTTAGGTGCACATAATGAAGAAACTGGCCCAATAATATGCATATATTATATGTCCAAACGCAAATTAAATACACAAGGGGTAGATGATAATTACTTACCTGGGACATTTGTTTGGACGAAGCGTCGAACAAGCGCTCCTGCATATAGTTGATCAATCCGTCAGTAACAAAATTCGAATAATAAAACTTCCTAAAAGCCAATAAATTCATCCCAATCACAAAATATCGCTCACCATAAAACAAGTACAAATCCCTTGTTTTGAATTAGAAGAGTTATTAGAGAAGTGAGAGGATCACTACAAGAAAACCGGTGTATAACGGCGCTATATGGATGTCGCTAAAACTCGATTTATTGTCGCTGCAACTTACAGGTGACAATTATAAAACCGTCGGAGTCCTGTCGCTTTTACGTCGTCACTACATGTATCTAGCAACATATTTTACTCTCAGTCGCTTTTTACTTGGTAATAGCAACGAATACTAAAGTCGCGAAGAGTGCACCCCATTCTGTCGCTGTTACCTCTCTCTCTGGTTCCATTTCTGTCGCAGAAAGTTTAGAACAACAAATTTAATTCGTCGCATATCTGAGCCTAAACCGTTGGTAATGACCATGATTATAGGTCCTGCATTTTAACGACATGGTTTTATGTTGTTGCAAGACGTTTGTGGCTGCTATTTTTTTTCTGTCGATGAACTGTTCCAGCAGCAACTGCGTGTGGTCCTTTAAAATAGATTGGGCGCTGGTGTCTAGATACAACCACATAAACTTCGAATTTGAATTCGCAAACAGATTAAAGTTCCACATAAACTTCGAATTTGAATTCGCAAACAAACTAAGGTTTAACAAACCATGGTAAATTTGAATTTGAATATGTTTGTACAGAGTACTTTACAAAATACAAGACTACAAATATTAACAAACCAGATCTTTACAAAGCGAAAAAGCAAGAACATTGTGCATGAAAACTTTCTCCAAATATCTTCACTAACGAAAGTGGTCTCTTCCCCCGTAAATTAATCCTCTCATTCCTTTTCCTTTTCAGCTCGAACTTTCTTCAAACACATTGTGCGGTCTCATTCAATACATAAACTACAAAATAAAAATCATTAATAATCAGAAAAGAAATAAAAACAACTAGATTCTGACAAACTGACTCAAATAGTATTAAGAATAAATACAAGACCAACCTACTAAGCATATTTTTATGTAGTTAGCTGCCGACAGGTGGGAGAAATAGAGGCTTTAAGGCGATTGCTTTCATCCATGAGAGAAAAAAGGCTCATATTCGCTTTTCAGGTCACCTGCATAAGCGAAAAAAATGAGTGAGAAAAAAAAAGTTAAATCTCAGATAGTGTTAGCTGTATTTTGTAGATAGATCTATCGAAAAAATCACAAAACGAAGAGAATATATGAAGATTTTTGTAGTTTTCGCAGCAGCTGTGTGAGGAGAAGAAAGAATTGTGCAGTTGTCGTAGCTGTGCAAGACAGAGAAAAGAAGAAAGAGTACTGTGATGAAGATGAGAGGCGTTAGGGTTAAATGACTAGCAACGGTGGAGATCAAATGTGAGGTGAGAAGATATCTCAGCCGTCAAAGTAAATGGAATATCTGGAAGCTTGATGAAGAAACATCAATTAATTATTACTTGACAAACCAACGAAAATACCTTTCTATAGTATCTTTTAATTTATAGTTATTATGATATTCAAAAAATAATTTTATAAAAAATCAGAAAAATATATAATTCAAAAAATAAGTAGAAAATAGTTTCATAAATATAAAAAATTATAAAAATGGATAAATATGAAACCATTTTCTATATATAAAAATAGATAAAGTAAAAAATTAGTTGATATTTTATCTATTTTTATAATTTTTATTTTATGAAACCATTTTCTACGTATTTTTTGAATTATATGTTTTAATTTTTTTAATATCATAATAACTATAAAAAATAAAAAAATAATATTATTTAATTAATAATATATAAATCATTCAAGGCCGCACTTGTAATGATTTATATCTCTAAGTCGCGCGGCTTGCGACTTAGAGATATAGCACGCGGGGGCTGGTAATTCCAGCACCCCTGCACGCACGTCCCGCGTGCAAGGTCGCGCGCGCAGTGCTGGAAATTCCAGCGCCTGTCGCTCACGTCCCGCGTGCGTGACGCTGGAAATCTTAGCCCCTGTCGAGACCTATTTTAGCGACACAATTATTTTGTCACGATAACACTTTTAGTTCGACAAATAATATATTTGTCGCAAAAGAAGTATTTTTGGCGACAAAATTAAGTAGTCGCTGATAAATTAGTGGCTAAAATTGTCTTTAGCAACAAAATTGAGTAGTCGCTGATAAATTAGTCGCTAAAATTATCCTTTAACAGTAAAATTGAGTAGTCGCTATAAAGTTATCGCTAATTAAGTCTCAGAAATCACTTGTCAGAATGTTTGCTTACGGGAGAAGACTCAGTTCATGGGAAGGATGGGCTAACGCGCTGTCCTCTCTAATTTTGTGTCCGCACAGTACAATTTGTACGTATGAGCTGCAGGAGTTGAATAGAGAAGCATGGAAGTAATTTGAACTGAATATTTTTTTTTCTAAGCAATTTGAACTGAATAATTAATAGCTCTGCATTTGTGTTTTGTCGTGGAAATTTGGAGAGGGCGGTAATTTTGAGGCATGAAAGTTAATAAAAATAATTTATAAGAGTTAATGAAAAAAAAAAAAAAAATTTAAAAATTTTTTATTTATATAATAAAAAAAATTATTTTTTAATAGATCTGAAATTTTGAGATGCCAACCATTCCACTATATAATTTGCGTAACCTTGAGGATTCGGTTCCTATTCAATCTTTCCGTTTCTTTTCTCCTCATTAACCAAAGAGATAGACTATTATAACTATAAGAACCCGCGATATTTTGCTCGGATGAAAAAGATTTACTCCAATTTTTCCTTCATCCTGCCACTCGAACCAAAACAAACCACGCGTGAACTGAAAAAATCTATGCAATCTGCACGCCCTTTCTCCATTCAGTTATTGTTTATATTATTTCTTAACTGTTAAACGTAATTGCCATAGATAAACGACTATTTAATTTGACGAAACTTTTTCTATTACAAAATTAATAAATGACTATATAAATTGTTCATACTCGTATGAAACGAAGAGGTATTGAAGACTCTTTATTTTCTACACGTGCATACCTTACAGTTCAGGGAGAAGAAATTAGAGAGATAAATAACTGAGCGTTCCTCGTGCATAAAAGAGACTACAAAGCACATCATTTATTTTAGCTGTAGAATATATGGACCCGTCACAAAATATCATGGGAGATCCCTGCAGCTGCATGTCATAGCGTTTGGGACGGACCGATTCTGGTAGGCCGTAAACGTTTTAAAATAATCATATTCCATTACCATTTACATTCTAAACATACTTGATAACCTTAGGCCTTGTTCGTTCTCACAAAAATCTTAAAATTCTTGTAAATTCTAAAATTTTAAAAGAAGCATACGAATAAAATTTAACATCAAGTAAAAATTCTCGAAACACTTCCATTTCTCAAAATTTCACTAAACGTACATCCCTTAGAGATACAACTTGTCAGAAACTGATGCAGTGCCAAAAGCGACTTTACAACGACAAAAAACCAATATTAGCACTCAGGAACGACGAGTGCGCGCCAAAATCTGGTAGCAGTTCAAGAGTGTCAAGCTACCACTTCAAAAAGGCCGCAGTCATAGGCTTCAGGTTTCCTTCTACATCACCTGCAGATATACATCAGAATCCGTATTACTCGGGAACACATAACTCTATTACAATGAAAGGTTGCTTAATTACCTGCAATTACCCATCAGAGCCCAGAAAAACAGTTTCTAATCAGGGCACATATGCTCTATCAAGCAAAAAAGCTCACTGAAACTGCAGGCGACATCCATAGAAGCCAACCAAAGATATCAGTCAATTCTCAAGCCAGTTCGGCCAGAAAAATCAAGGGTCATATCCAAAGTAAACTTAATTAATGCGACTCTTTGCCTCTGGCTTTAGATTGAGTCAGAATAAACAATGTTCCTTTATTGTAAACCCTCCAGTGTCCCCAACCTTTCTCATGAGAAATTATCATAAGCCAACTTCTGTAACAACAAAAGCACAAAGTATTGCACTGTCGTAGGTACTTGCAGACAAATTTTCGCTTCTTGCTTCATTTTTACCCACAGCAAAATTGTGCGGAAATACTAGACAGCACCATCGTCTACATATTCATAATACTACTGAATAGCACAGAGATTAACGTGTATACAATCTTAAAACACCATTACCAATACAAACGAATTAACTCCACTTCCTCCTCTTGTCAACAGTCCACCTTGAACAATTCGTGGCCTCCTCCTACCTTATTTCTCCTTGCATTCGCTGCTAACAGATATGCCCCAATCTATTTTTCTTATGGGATGTTTCATAATCTCACTTCTATAAACACACTAGCAAAAGTACATGGTAGTTTGGCTATTGCTGCCTTCTGCCCTCATCATTATAGTCCCTTCGTAGACTGATCCCTCCAAACTTCCTCCTTGAACCATGCTCTACCACGCTCCACTTAGTCAATCAAATTTCAGGTTAGCAGTACTTTATACACCTATCCTTGATCAGTCGAAATTCTAAGCACATAGTTTGTCCTAGGTTTTCATGTTTACTACATAACATCTGGTGCCACCTATGTTATCTGACCAAATATTCAGCTGATAAAATATTCATTCATTAAGATTCCACACTTCATATTCATTCTATCTTTTTGAGAAATCACGACCGTACGTAACTAACACCTTAATTGAATGACAAAGGATGAATTGCTTTTTACCAGAAAAAGACGATTCCACTATCACCACTTTAGTCTTCCGGTCTTCATTTGCCAGCATCTCTGTCACCGAATGTTTAGGACCCAGGAATGGATTACCATTTCTGTCAGAAACATAACAACCGTTAGTTAGGAATTGAATCCATTCAGAAGAATAGCAAAACTCTAATCCCCACAAAAGACAACACAGTTTTGCAACCTAATAGGTTGGAAGCATTAGAGTGATAGACCACACAAAGGGCAGAACAATAAATAATAATTTTGAGAAGAACAGTTTGTTTTTTTCTTTACCGACAACTCTAGTTCCTCTTTCTCTGCGTCGGCTTCAATCACACTATCACCATCGAGCAGAACAAGGCTTTCCACACAAGTTGCCGTCTCAAACATATCAGGCATATCCAGAATCTCTACCTTGCTGCTTGTCCTCTTAATTCCATCGTACCAATAGAGATAAGCATCCTCGAGCTGCATCAGAAGCTTCCCGCCTTCCTTCGAAATCACTAAAGGCTTACAGCGGCAAAAAGACCGAGGCATATCATCGTGCATAATACGATATAGGCGAGTCCAGGAGCTTGCCACCCGTACTCAGTCATCACCCAAAAATCGAAGGGCCTCGTAACAATATATTCCCAAAAACACAGACACCCACTCAAAACCTCCAAATTGAAAAAATCACCTCCACTGGCACCATTCCGAAACGGCGTGATATCTTACCGAAATTTCTCGTTCGAAAGATTGAATGTCAGTAGCTTATACTTTGAACGGCAACGGCTGAACCAATGCAATGCACCATTCAAGTACGCGACCTTAGTAGATGTCGAGGAAACAGGCCATTTACGCTTGAGCTTCTTCCAAGAATGTGCTCTCAGACTATAAATCTTCACTTCAAAACAGTTAGGATAGAGTGGCGTGACTCTTACCACCTTGTAGTCCTTGTTAACCGGATCGTATACGAAGGCTAATTCGCACCATGGAAGGGCATACAAATCTGATGGGTTCCAACGTGGAAAAAGCTCTCGCTCGAAATCAGGAGGGGCTTCCAAAGGTTCAAACGGTAATGTTTTGTACTTCCTGATAACTGGGTTCCAAATTGCAATCACGTCCTGCCGGTTATAGATACATACCAGGCCATTGCAACAGCCCAAAATTCTGGTGTTGGCTCTTGGACGGCCCAGAGGCTGGTCAAGCTTCACGGCCCTGCCGAACGAATCATTTTCTTGAAAGCATGCCGAATAGAAAGCGGTCGTTCGATCCTTTCCGGGCGGCAGCTCACAATCTTCCTCTATCATGCGTAAAAGACATGGATCTTTGGACTTAAAGTCGACGCTTGCCTGGAAGATGAGCGTGCGATCCCTCTTGCTTTCGATGGAGCGCTTGAGATGCATGTTGATGAAATCCGGCTTCTTGATTAGGGCATACCATGTCTTCGAAAACGCAAAGAAAACGTACGAGAGGTTTAACGGGCAGGCGGGAAAGGATTTCGGTGATCAACTCTTGCGTAAGTTTTGACGTCGACGAGGGTGGCGCCGAGCCAGATGGGCAGTTAAGCTTTCGACGGATGGAGGACATAGCTGAAGACGTGGGTGAAAGTGATGAGCTGTGCGGAGAGTGGCGAAGAGTTTTTATTTTATTTGGGTAGTAAGTGGCGAAGAGTTACGACGGCTGTGAAAGTGTGTTGTTGAGGGTGTCAGCAGTCTATCGGAATAGATATCACTTGTCAGTTACAGAATAGTTCACTTCAGTCTTAACGAGTCAGTTACAGAATAGTTATATGAACGAGGAAACTTAACCAAACAGAATTTGCAGGAGTCGGGTTGAAGGAATGCTCTACTTTGGTAAATTTCCAACCAGCTTTGTCCAAATTCCAATTTAGGCGCAGAAGCAACGGAAGTAATTTGATCTGACGTAGGGACACCTATGCGTTTCTTAAAACTCGCGATGACACGACGCTGCCCTCTTTTTGAAAAATTTTGAAACCGTAAGCTGAAAATATCTATGCAAACTGCATGCCCTTTTTCCATTCATTTCTTGTTTATCTTTATTGTTGAACGTAATTTCCCTAGATATCTCTGTAACTGTGATTTTTAACTTGCACATTATTTCTTTGCAATTATTCGTAGGGTAAAAACTTGCATAATGAATTAATTATCAGCACTCAAAGGATTAGTTGATTTTTTTTTTTTTTTGGCCATCTTCAATTTTTCTTTCGAAGGGATACAACTCCGAGATGGTAATGAACATACGCCTATGATGACTGATCGCAGAAGTAAAGTAACTACCAGGAACGCTAACCATATCCAACAGGGTAAACTGAATTCTACACAAGGAAAAAATTGATTGCATATCTGTAACAATAATGTTCTCCCACATCGATCTCCAAGAACATAATGTCACTGCAAGAATAATCAAGAAGCACACTTTGTTCTTGCATTGACCAAGTAATTTACTACCTTCTGATCAGAGAAGTGTAAAATATTTACAAATGCTGTGCAAGAATAATCAGCTGCGCATTATCACATCAGCTGTGCATTATCAAAATATTGAAAAGTCTCAGAAGCAATTTGTGATATCCAATTAACCGCACTGCCAAAAAAAAGCTCCCAAAACCAGAGATCCAATGCAAGCACTGAGGAAAATATGAGCAGTGCCAGAGTCTGGTAGCGGTTCAAGGGCCAACCCGAGATTCTGGCAAGTGTTTTCAGAAATGGAAGGGAGTTGCTAGTTAAATTCCGGCTGCTTATAGACCAAGCAGTTACCCACTGCACACTGGAAGGGAATAGGTCAAACTCCTCTTTTAACCTTCTTCCCAAATCTGGCATGTGGCCACCCCCATAGAGTATGGCAATCCTATTATGGCCATCATCAATTGCTCTTCTAAGAGCCTCTACTGCAGCTCTATTCCTTTCACCAATGATAACAGAACTCTCCTCTACATCTGCTGTCACCTGTGTGAACCTTTCAAAATAAAAGCTTCCTATCAACCCCACATTAACAGGAGTATATCCCAAATATAAAGCAACTGCACAAGCCACCCGCATCCTCTGTTGAGGGTCTAGATGAGCTACCCTTTACTTTGTAAAGGTAAAAATGCAACACTTAGAGATGGATGTATTATAATTTTTTTCCACTGGACTGCCAAGCTAATACGATAGTTTTTGGTAATACGTGATGAAGCACTTGATAATAGCACAGCAAAGTTTGATTTCATAACAGACATTATCTATCCCTGCCTGAAGCAAGTTTAAATTAAACATATAAAGGGAAGAACAAAGAGAAACTAGAGAAAGAACCTAACAAATACTTACTCGGATGTTAGCCGCTTTGCGAGGAAAACTTTCATTGCAGCCCCAAAATCAAGCATAGACAAGGCTTCCAGTTCTGGATATTCTGATGCCTGGCTCCCCACATCACAAACACTTCCAATGATGAGAAGGCCCACAAGTGGCATAGGAAGTACACGTGAAGCCCATAGAAGCTTCGATCTCCAAGGATCAAGGTCTTCGGGAATTGAACCAGGCTGCACCAGAGCTTTTGTTGATCTAAGAGTCATGTCTCTTGCAAAAGTGAAAAAGTTTTCACCTTTCTCAAGCTGAAAATTAATGGTAGGATAGAATTAGATCTAAAAGTTGCACGTCATTGAGAAGTACAGAACTGACACTTGAATAAGAAACCACATCAAAGAAACAAATAACCCTAATTGTATACAACTAATGCACCAACATACAAAAAATATAAAAAAGACTGTTACTGCAAATTATAGGACAAGCCCGACAGAATGACACATCCAGACAATCCCCATGCCGGACATTGAAAGAGCAGACAAGACCTTCCACATCATCGAGAAAAGTACCACCCCATCTAATAATGGAGGATATCTACACCACCTAGCTCACTCATAGAGTAACATTGAAGAATGAAATTATTAACTCTAAGAAATTGCCAATCACTTCAACAACCTCCATAACAACACACCTTGTTGCTAAGAAACATTAAAGTGGAGAGATAAAAGAACAGACCTGAAGCAATTTGAAGGTTTCATAGTCAAGATCTGCATGGTACCAATTCTCAGCTTGGTAATCAAGACAGTCCAGTTGAAAGTCAAGTGTAAGAACTCGAGCCATTTGTCGCTGGATGCATCCCAGGATGTTAAATCCTCGTGATCGTGAGCCCTTGATTCTTTTTGCAGCCATAGGGTTTCTTTTATTTTCTAAACTCTCTCTACTAGCCACCATTTCATAGAGGACACAGTCATATGGTTCGAGTTCTTTCTGGAGGGTTGAAAAGTACCTGCACATATGGATCAAAACCATTCAAAGAGGTATCCTGTGGGCAAATACATTCTACTAAGCAAAAAGGCCAAGAAACCAGCAATATGTTACAAATCAATGGAGATAAAATACAAAGAACATAGAAAGGGCTCAACCGTAGTCAGGAATTTATCATCTTCCCTAAAACTACCGAAAACAGAACATCTGTAGACCCCTTCCCCTAATCTTAATACTCATCATGCTCAAAATTTAAGTTATAAAGCCATAACTGAGGAACATTAGGTCACAAGTAAGAAAAAAGAAGGTAATATAATCAATATACCCAAAATTACGACAGCCAACCGAGGATATTGCTCTCAAGTCTCAAGTGAATTCAACAAGCAATAGGTTACCAAAATTAGTGAACTTCTAGCACAAATTAGGGGGAAGAATCCAAGGTCCCTTTCCATATACCCCCCCGCCCCCCTCTCCTCAACCGCCTATTCCACTAATCTTCTCATGAGTGATTTGTCATAAGCCAACGTCTACAAGCATACACGCCCCAAGGGTTGCAGCACCGAACAGATTGTTTTGGCTATTTGCTCCATCTCTCCATACGGTGATAAAATGCAGAGCTTTTCGAACACCTTGTTTATGTATTTCATCAAAGGAACTTTAGTGTTGTGCCAAGGCCTCCTCAAGCCAGTGTTTTCTGGCTCCATTGCCTGTTTCTGAAGTCAATTGGCTAGAAGGTAGCACTTCTCTATAAAATTTAGATTTCTTTCCTTCAACTACAAAGCTATGGCTTAAATCTGGCTGGCAATTTATCATACTCTGCTGTGGATCGCCAGTCTTAAAAATCTTCATGGCTTACATTTGGGTAGCGGTGGATCAGTCTCAACCTGTGAGTCAGCTATTCATATAAATGGATCATGACTTTCTTTCATTCTCCTGTCTTGATTAGCCTTCTGATTATTTTCTAACCAGAGTCGATGGTTGTAGTATATTCTGGCATAAGAAAAGGTCGTTTGAGATATTTCACCCTTATTATGTTCTTGAGTATGTTTCTTAGATAATTAACGATTCTTGGTTCTAATTAGGATTTAACTTGCAATTGATGCATGAAACAAAATGATGTTTGAGATATTTCACCCTTAGGCCTCCAAGAATTACAAACTATCTTAAGCCCTATGTCCTGAAGATGCACTTTACGAGGACACTATCATCTCTTCCACCTATTTAAAGCACCACCGAACAACTTGGTTAAAAGAAGCAAACCTTTTACTGCCCCTTCCTATATGTATGCCAAGTACTATCAAGATTTCATCCTCACCAATCGATGAGTACCAGGAGATCTTTCTACATCATCCTCCCTCTTTCCACTAACTGAAATGCTCAATGAGTCTACTCAAAACTGATTTTCCTTGTAGTCCAAACTCTTCAAAAGCTTCCTTCAATCATGCTCACTCACTTTTCCACTAATGATTTCTTCACTTAAAACTTGATATACCTATTCAACCCCTGTTCACATTCTAATTGTTTATTTCATCCCATGTCTGGTTATTTCCCACATATAAGCTGAATGCCACCTACTCTGAATTAAAGATTAATTCAAAGATAGTCTTCATAGCCACATCACTCAACATATATTTCTTCATCTAATCACATCATTCACGAGAAAACTACATTTTCTACTACTCCAGAAGAATTAATTTTCCAATCTACCTCTCCTCGCTCCCTTACGTAGACTCCATCCGTCATGTTCAACCACTCTTTCTTTATAAGAATTCCTTTGGTTCTTATACCGCTACCACCCAAAATCTTGGCTTCTCTTCTTTCTAAACATGTCCCACACCCATATCATACTACCAACATCTACAACCAGTTGCAGACATTTCACACAACTTAAATTGCTTATTACCAAAGGATAAAAATCAAGCAACAAACGAAATTTAATCACAAGTGTCATTCAACCCCCACAAAGTATACATACTCTTTATCTGCAATATGAATCGTCGAAACCAAATCAACCTACACCACCAAAAGAACAAGAATCACATAGTTAAGCCACATAAGAAAAAGGCATTCCTACTTGAAGTGACTAAAAAAAACCCAGCTTTCACCTGAAGAAACGGACGCAAAAGCGACCAGGGAAACCTCTTCCTGTATCTGACGACAGCAGTCTGCAACTCCGCGCGGCCTCCATCCACACCCCTCTTGAACCTCATGAAGTCCGCGATGGAATTGTTCTGCAAAAACTGCTCCGCCGAGCCATCTTCGAGGGACGTGTTCAAAGAAGCGCGGGGGATTGGGAAGTTGCGGGGTTTGCGGAAATTAACGCTGCGTTTGAAGGAGTAGAAGGTTCCGGGTCTAATGGGAGTGGAAGCGGAAGCTGAATCACTGTTGGAAGTGGATGGGAAGGAAGATGTGGAAGAGAGTATTGACAAAGAGCTTGAGACCATTATTCTCTCCGCAGAAAGAGAGAGCGAGAGAGAGTTTTGGGTGTTTGGATAACCAGAAAACGGGAGGTTTTCTAGTGAGGCCCTTCTTCTGGTTATTGCGGTTGATACGGTTTGCGAGCCATAACGCAATCTCTATGGCTTTCTTCTTCTTTTTTTCATTTTTGTTTGGCTTTTATTGTTATTTTTATTCTTTTGTCCTTTTCAATTCCAGCAGATTTTTTTTTGCCCTTTTCCAACAAAAGTACTCAAAATAAGTTCTGGCTTTCACGCCAGAGTCGCGTAGCTTTGAAGATTTGCTTTTCGATTGTTGGGACACGAAGGACTCAACTGACCCCCTTCTTTTTGGACCAAATCGAAGCAGATGTGTTTTTTTTTTCGAAATAACCCTTCACTTTCCAGCTAATACGTAGCAAATGAATACAAGTTTTTTGACTAGATGCTGCAAAATCGTACCAAGATGGTAGGATTTTGGCCGACTCCAAGGAACTTCTGAACTTTTTCAAAGCATTTGGCCGAAAGTCTATTAGCACGCCACCTACGGTTCATAGTGTACCAAGAAACTCGAATTCAAGTGCAATCGACAATTGACAAAAGATAAATGAAGAGGGAAAAACAGAGGGAAATTAAGGAAGCGGAAGGAAGACAAGTGAATGAACCGCATGCAACGTACAAAGACCTTATCATTCGCACGCCACCTACGGTTCATAGTTCTCCCACATCGATCTCCAAGAACATAATGTCACTGCAAGAATAATCAAGAAGCACACTTTGTTCTTGCATTGACCAAGTAATTTACTACCTTCTGATCAGAGAAGTGTAAAATATTTACAAATGCTGTGCAAGAATAATCAGCTGCGCATTATCACATCAGCTGTGCATTATCAAAATATTGAAAAGTCTCAGAAGCAATTTGTGATATCCAATTAACCGCACTGCCAAAAAAAAGCTCCCAAAACCAGAGATCCAATGCAAGCACTGAGGAAAATATGAGCAGTGCCAGAGTCTGGTAGCGGTTCAAGGGCCAACCCGAGATTCTGGCAAGTGTTTTCAGAAATGGAAGGGAGTTGCTAGTTAAATTCCGGCTGCTTATAGACCAAGCAGTTACCCACTGCACACTGGAAGGGAATAGGTCAAACTCCTCTTTTAACCTTCTTCCCAAATCTGGCATGTGGCCACCCCCATAGAGTATGGCAATCCTATTATGGCCATCATCAATTGCTCTTCTAAGAGCCTCTACTGCAGCTCTATTCCTTTCACCAATGATAACAGAACTCTCCTCTACATCTGCTGTCACCTGTGTGAACCTTTCAAAATAAAAGCTTCCTATCAACCCCACATTAACAGGAGTATATCCCAAATATAAAGCCTGCACAAGCCACCCGCATGTTGAGGGTCTAGATGAGCTACCCTTTACTTTGTAAAGGTAAAAATGCAACACTTATGGATGTATTATAATTTTTTTCCACTGGACTGCCAAGCTAATACGATAGTTTTTGGTAATACGTGATGAAGCACTTGATAATAGCACAGCAAAGTTTGATTTCATAACAGACATTATCTATCCCTGCCTGAAGCAAGTTTAAATTAAACATATAAAGGGAAGAACAAAGAGAAACTAGAGAAAGAACCTAACAAATACTTACTCGGATGTTAGCCGCTTTGCGAGGAAAACTTTCATTGCAGCCCCAAAATCAAGCATAGACAAGGCTTCCAGTTCTGGATATTCTGATGCCTGGCTCCCCACATCACAAACACTTCCAATGATGAGAAGGCCCACAAGTGGCATAGGAAGTACACGTGAAGCCCATAGAAGCTTCGATCTCCAAGGATCAAGGTCTTCGGGAATTGAACCAGGCTGCACCAGAGCTTTTGTTGATCTAAGAGTCATGTCTCTTGCAAAAGTGAAAAAGTTTTCACCTTTCTCAAGCTGAAAATTAATGGTAGGATAGAATTAGATCTAAAAGTTGCACGTCATTGAGAAGTACAGAACTGACACTTGAATAAGAAACCACATCAAAGAAACAAATAACCCTAATTGTATACAACTAATGCACCAACATACAAAAAATATAAAAAAGACTGTTACTGCAAATTATAGGACAAGCCCGACAGAATGACACATCCAGACAATCCCCATGCCGGACATTGAAAGAGCAGACAAGACCTTCCACATCATCGGAAAAGTACCGCCCCATCTAATAATGGAGGATATCTACACCACCTAGCTCACTCATAGAGTAACATTGAAGAATGAAATTATTAACTCTAAGAAATTCCAATCACTTCAACAACCTCCATAACAACACACCTTGTTGCTAAGAAACATTAAAGTGGAGAGATAAAAGAACAGACCTGAAGCAATTTGAAGGTTTCATAGTCAAGATCTGCATGGTACCAATTCTCAGCTTGGTAATCAAGACAGTCCAGTTGAAAGTCAAGTGTAAGAACTCGAGCCATTTGTCGCTGGATGCATCCCAGGATGTTAAATCCTCGTGATCGTGAGCCCTTGATTCTTTTTGCATAGGGTTTCTTTTATTTTCTAAACTCTCTCTACTAGCCACCATTTCATAGAGGACACAGTCATATGGTTCGAGTTCTTTCTGGAGGGTTGAAAAGTACCTGCACATATGGATCAAAACCATTCAAAGAGGTATCCTGTGGGCAAATACATTCTACTAAGCAAAAAGGCCAAGAAACCAGCAATATGTTACAAATCAATGGAGATAAAATACAAAGAACATAGAAAGGGCTCAACCGTAGTCAGGAATTTATCATCTTCCCTAAAACTACCGAAAACAGAACATCTGTAGACCCCTTCCCCTAATCTTAATACTCATCATGCTCAAAATTTAAGTTATAAAGCCATAACTGAGGAACATTAGGTCACAAGTAAGAAAAAAGAAGGTAATATAATCAATATACCCAAAATTACGACAGCCAACCGAGGATATTGCTCTCAAGTCTCAAGTGAATTCAACAAGCAATAGGTTACCAAAATTAGTGAACTTCTAGCACAAATTAGGGGGAAGAATCCAAGGTCCCTTTCCATATACCCCCCCGCCCCCCTCTCCTCAACCGCCTATTCCACTAATCTTCTCATGAGTGATTTGTCATAAGCCAACGTCTACAAGCATACACGCCCCAAGGGTTGCAGCACCGAACAGATTGTTTTGGCTATTTGCTCCATCTCTCCATACGGTGATAAAATGCAGAACTTTTCAAACACCTTGTTTATGTATTTCATCAAAGGAACTTTAGTGTTGTGCCAAGGCCTCCTCAAGCCAGTGTTTTCTGGCTCCATTGCCTGTTTCTGAAGTCAATTGGCTAGAAGGTAGCACTTCTCTATAAAATTTAGATTTCTTTCCTTCAACTACAAAGCTATGGCTTAAATCTGGCTGGCAATTTATCATACTCTGCTGTGGATCGCCAGTCTTAAAAATCTTCATGGCTTACATTTGGGTAGCGGTGGATCAGTCTCAACCTGTGAGTCAGCTATTCATATAAATGGATCATGACTTTCTTTCATTCTCCTGTCTTGATTAGCCTTCTGATTATTTTCTAACCAGAGTCGATGGTTGTAGTATATTCTGGCATAAGAAAAGGTCGTTTGAGATATTTCACCCTTATTATGTTCTTGAGTATGTTTCTTAGATAATTAACGATTCTTGGTTCTAATTAGGATTTAACTTGCAATTGATGCATGAAACAAAATGATGTTTGAGATATTTCACCCTTAGGCCTCCAAGAATTACAAACTATCTTAAGCCCTATGTCTGAAGATGCACTTTACGAGGACACTATCATCTCTTCCACCTATTTAAAGCACCACCGAACAACTTGGTTAAAAGAAGCAAACCTTTTACTGCCCCTTCCTATATGTATGCCAAGTACTATCAAGATTTCATCCTCACCAATCGATGAGTACCAGGAGATCTTTCTACATCATCCTCCCTCTTTCCACTAACTGAAATGCTCAATGAGTCTACTCAAAACTGATTTTCCTTGTAGTCCAAACTCTTCAAAAGCTTCCTTCAATCATGCTCACTCACTTTTCCACTAATGATTTCTTCACTTAAAACTTGATATACCTATTCAACCCCTGTTCACATTCTAATTGTTTATTTCATCCCATGTCTGGTTATTTCCCACATATAAGCTGAATGCCACCTACTCTGAATTAAAGATTAATTCAAAGATAGTCTTCATAGCCACATCACTCAACATATATTTCTTCATCTAATCACATCATTCACGAGAAAACTACATTTTCTACTACTCCAGAAGAATTAATTTTCCAATCTACCTCTCCTCGCTCCCTTACGTAGACTCCATCCGTCATGTTCAACCACTCTTTCTTTATAAGAATTCCTTTGGTTCTTATACCGCTACCACCCAAAATCTTGGCTTCTCTTCTTTCTAAACATGTCCCACACCCATATCATACTACCAACATCTACAACCAGTTGCAGACATTTCACACAACTTAAATTGCTTATTACCAAAGGATAAAAATCAAGCAACAAACGAAATTTAATCACAAGTGTCATTCAACCCCCACAAAGTATACATACTCTTTATCTGCAATATGAATCGTCGAAACCAAATCAACCTACACCACCAAAAGAACAAGAATCACATAGTTAAGCCACATAAGAAAAAGGCATTCCTACTTGAAGTGACTAAAAAAAACCCAGCTTTCACCTGAAGAAACGGACGCAAAAGCGACCAGGGAAACCTCTTCCTGTATCTGACGACAGCAGTCTGCAACTCCGCGCGGCCTCCATCCACACCCCTCTTGAACCTCATGAAGTCCGCAATGGAATTGTTCTGCAAAAACTGCTCCGCCGAGCCATCTTCGAGGGACGTGTTCAAAGAAGCGCGGGGGATTGGGAAGTTGCGGGGTTTGCGGAAATTAACGCTGCGTTTGAAGGAGTAGAAGGTTCCGGGTCTAATGGGAGTGGAAGCGGAAGCTGAATCACTGTTGGAAGTGGATGGGAAGGAAGATGTGGAAGAGAGTATTGACAAAGAGCTTGAGACCATTATTCTCTCCGCAGAAAGAGAGAGCGAGAGAGAGTTTTGGGTGTTTGGATAACCAGAAAACGGGAGGTTTTCTAGTGAGGCCCTTCTTCTGGTTATTGCGGTTGATACGGTTTGCGAGCCATAACGCAATCTCTATGGCTTTCTTCTTCTTTTTTTCATTTTTGTTTGGCTTTTATTGTTATTTTTATTCTTTTGTCCTTTTCAATTCCAGCAGATTTTTTTTTGCCCTTTTCCAACAAAAGTACTCAAAATAAGTTCTGGCTTTCACGCCAGAGTCGCGTAGCTTTGAAGATTTGCTTTTCGATTGTTGGGACACGAAGGACTCAACTGACCCCCTTCTTTTTGGACCAAATCGAAGCAGATGTGTTTTTTTTTTCGAAATAACCCTTCACTTTCCAGCTAATACGTAGCAAATGAATACAAGTTTTTTGACTAGATGCTGCAAAATCGTACCAAGATGGTAGGATTTTAGCCGACTCTAAGGAACTTCTGTAACTTTTTCAAAGCATTTGGCCGAAAGTCTATTAGCACGCCACCTACGGTTCATAGTGTACCAAGAAAGTCGAATTCAAGTGCAATCGACAATTGACAAAAGATAAATGAAGAGGGAAAAACAGAGGGAAATTAAGGAAGCGGAAGGAAGACAAGTGAATGAACCGCATGCAACCGTACAAAGACCTTATCATTCGATTTCAGATGAATGAAAAACAGAACAACCTCGTGCTGGAAGAGAAATTTATTACTGTCAACAAATCAATAAATTTAATAGAAACAAACCCAACGAAAGACCACAACCGCCATTGACAGATACCAATAAGTTCTCAATTACGAAAATCACAGGGGGCATAAAACAACACCTTGAAAGAAGACTCCCCCAGCCATCCATACCACCCATGCCTGCTTCTGAATCATCCTTGCCAGAGGGAAGGGCATATGGACACAAATCTTCCTATTCCTACGAGGCAGCCAAAAGAATGATTACAGGGTGTTCCTGTCTATATTTATCCCATACCTATCTCATTGTGACAACAGCCGTAGACCAGCTTCTAAATCCTCTAGTGTAATCGTACAAAGTTCATCTGTGTCTATACAATCAAAACTGAGCCTAAGGTCCAAATACTCTCTAGCATTTACGAGCATTGGATCTAGTAAACCACCATTCATCTCCTTACGCTGCTTTTCTGTTGTTTCTCTCTGTATCAGTGCTGCCACAGCTTCTTCAGTGCAAGAAGGGTGTAACTTAAATCCATACAACAAGCTATTCTCTGCTTGATTATTCATCTTGATATGGAGAATCTCCGCTAGTTCTTCTGAACTGAAGTCAGTAAAATAGAAAAACTTGGTCACCCTTCTGCAGAAGCCTTCATTGGAAGCAATCACACGCTTCATTGGTTCACTATATCCAGCAAATATGACCACAAGTTTTCCACTGTCCATGACTGACATAATCTCTTCTAAAGCTTCCAATCCGTAGTCCTTATCATCCACCTTCTGCATAGGTATCAGTCGATATGCTTCATCCACAAAAAGAATCCCTCCTTCTGCTTCTTTAATCTGTGCATAATAGTTCCCTATTAATTTGTTACAGAAAAGCACTCAAACTTGTCTCTAGAGAGAGTGAGAATAAGAATGTAAAGCCCAGTGGCGTACCTTCCTCCTAGTTTTTGGCCCAGTATGACCAACAAATTCTCCAACCAAATCAGTCCGCTGTACTTCTGTTACCTTGTCAGTCGGTAAAATTCCCACCATATGGAGTAACCTTCCAAGAATTCGAGCTACCATAGTCTTACCTGTTTAAGACAATAATGATCATCTTGCTCTGCAAGTTGATGAACTCAAATACAATGAAGTGATGTTCTACTAGTGAATACAATCTATTGACGATATTTTTATTTATTATTTTTGTTTACTCCTCAATGGTGCCTTGAGATCCTTTGGGAGATATCATTGAGGTTTCAGAGAAATGAGCATCAAACACACAGCGTGACATGAAGGGCAGAGACATCTCAAAGGCTTTATCATGTAAACAAATAAATAATTGAAAAGAACCTCACATTTTCCTATCCTGAATAAACCAGATTTTGGCGGGGAAGGAACGCAGTTGACTTGAATAGTTTGGATAAGCCTTTCAGACAAGTCAATTAAAGAAGTTCAGTTGGATTTCACATCATAACAACATTACTACGGGTAAGTTTACAAAAAGAAAAAAATGGGTGACATGTAGAAAGTATAGTGACTATAAAGAATTAGAACATGATGCCTAAAGGACAAGGTTCTTTACAATGTTCATGGTTACAGTAAGATTGTATTCCACTAACAGAAAGCAACTATCACGGAAGGATAACCAGGAATTTAGCAGTAGTGACCAGAAACAAAGAAATAAGACAGAAAAAATCTTGCCAGCAACTACCTGTTCCAGGATTGCCAAGGAACGCCATATGTGGGGGTCTTCTCGTGCCAACTTTCAGCCCCACGGCCCTACGCCTCTCATCCAAAAGCATTCCCCTTGCCCATTTCCGTAGTTGTATCTTGAGTTCATGCAAACCTACAACATTTGAAATTTCATTTTCAAGTTCATCCATCTTAGCTTTAGTTTCGCTGCATGCTTCAATTGCTCTTCTCTTTCGCTGTTCCTCAAGATGCAAGTGCAATAGTAGTCGCAACTTTTCACTTCCTGGGCCTGGTGAGAGATGATTTAGAGGAGCCATGCCCTCCTGTAATTCAAAGGTAACACCAACCACGATTATTTATGATGATAGAAATTTTTTAACTAAGCAGGGCAGACCACAGTACATTATCCTTAGCGTTACAATCTGCATTGAACTCGAGCAATATCTTGACAGTTGAGCAGTCTTCAGCTCGTAGTGAGTACCAAACAGCAAGATGTAATGGTGTCATCCCATTCTGCTTTAACAAAACAAAGAAAACAAAAGAATTTAAAATCACAACACATCCAAATCCTACCCCGTTAAAAACTCTTTAAAGATGGATCATAAGGTGGAAAGAAAATCACATTTGCTTTGGCTTCAATATAAGCACCATGAGCAAGAAGCAACTGCGCAGCATCACTGCACCCATTCTTTGCAGCCATGTGCAATGGAGTTTCTCCATACTGCAAAGCACCACATGGTAACAGCCAGGAACCAATAATAGACATTAAGTCACTAACAGAAGCTTAATGTATTTATCGCAAGTGTCATAGCGATACAGATTTCCACATTTTCTGCTCAAGGGGCAAAAATGCAAGGTAAAAAAAAAATGTAATTTTACCTACCATGTTCTTGGCTTCCAACTCAGCCTTATTTACCCCTGGCCAGTCAAGAAGAAATTTAACTATTTCACTCCTGTTGTAACCAGCAGAAACATGAAGTGGCGTCTGTGCCATCTGCAATCAAGCAAACACAAGGGATGCATAAGATGATAACAAAAAATTTCACCAACAATACAACTTTAGAAATGCAATAACAGACCTAATTAAGCATGGACCTGATTTCTCTATCTCTTTTTTTACAACCAAAATGGATACATTTGTCGAGTAAAATAACCACTTTTCCAAATAGAAGCAAATGGAAATACCATTAAACAAAAAGTCACAAAAAACATTTCCAGCCCAATTATTTACACTAACAGAGTCATTCCCCACTACCCGTGGTTTCCACTCCGTTCCATGACGCTACCACCCATTGGGTCTGTGTGCGTCCTACCCATTTCAAATCGTATCGCCACTAAACCTAATTAGAAACTCCATATCTGATGCGTAATTATGATCTCCATATTCTCATGTGCAATTTCAAACAATAAGACTCATAAGATCAGAAAATGCATTCGTGCCCAGCCCAATTGGGTAGAAGCCCGAGCCATCTCCATCTCTGCGCTTATCTCACTAAAAGATCAGTATGGTGTTCTTTCATCTCCAAATTCAACTACATTACATTTTATAGAACTAGCCAATACACTTCCTAGTCACCTACAAAGAAGAAAGGCAATGATTTTGGCCTTGGGCAAGGACAGTCCAGATTTACTTGACAGAATTATACAAATCCGCCCCCCCCAAAAAAAAAAAAAATTCAGGCCCCTAGATGAAGCTGCAGGCTGGTCAAGCATTTGACTCGAATGGCTCCGATGTCGCATAAGTCACACACACAATACCCATAAATAAGAGATGGAAGTTTTGTTCACATAATACCATCAAAACGAAAGTTGAACAAGATTCGAATTCTTTGACAAAAAGAATTAATGAGATCTTACTACGGGGTTCCTCTCGTTGAGAAGAGACGGGTTGTCACGGAGTAGCCTCTGAACCGCAAGAAGGTCCCCGGACTGGGCGTAGCCATGAATGGTGGTTGGCTTGGCAGATCTTGACCGTTGATCCTGTGGCCTCTGCATCTTTTAGGACCCGGCTCTCAAATATCTCTCTCCGGTAGAACAAAAACGAAGAAAACTGGATTTAGAGAGATTGAGACTACAGAGGCCGTACCGCGCTATTCTTTTCTTTTCTCCTCTTTTTTACTGTTGTGTTTCCCGGTGGATTTCCGTGTCGGAGACTTTGGGGGTCAGTACGGAAATGCAGCCGAAGCTCACCCCGCCTCCGACTCTCGCGTCCGAATCTGGCACACCAGCGGGACTATCGACTAAAATTTGGCTATGTGGCAAAAAAGAAAAAAAGTTGGCTGTTTTCTCAAATGCCCCTCTTTCCTGTTGAACAAAGGAACTCTTGCTGGTGCCAGCTACTGACGGCTATCATGAAGCTTTCATGCGGTGTATTTAAAGTATTCATTTGTCCACATAACTCCCAATTATTAATCAGCATCTTTGTATTATTATTGGTACTTAATTTTAAAATTAAATATGAAAATTTTAGTAATTAATACCTGTAATTAATATTAGTTGAAATTTAAGTGCTAAAAATGGAGATTTCCCTTTACATTTTTAAACTTTAATAAATAGTTTTATACTTAATAAAAGTGTGACGTTTTTGTTCACCTATGCATCAAGTATTTTCTTTAAACTTGTTGTGGGAGAGGTTTTTTTTTTATTTTTTATTCACCAATATTTGTCCATTGGATTTTCTTAAAAGATGATTCAATAATGTATATAAAATCAATTTTATTATATAAAAAAAAATCCTATTAATTTATTGCAGACAATCTATCATTGTTCCCCATGCGTTGCATCAAGCCATGTGGCTCGCTTGATGCAGCTCCCTATTATGCATTACCGATTATTACAATTGGGAAGTACAAATTTAATCAAGGTGCAGTTAACATGCCTAAGCCATAATCTTTGCCATCTTCACCTGTTTTCCCCCTTTTTTGGCCCTTACCATCTTTTAGTCTATTTTATATATTGTTTTAATCTTCCTTCAATGATGCAAGTATATAAATAAATGAGAAAATATATTTTTCACCCACAACAGCTCATGTCCAATACTCAACATTTTATCAATATAAACTTTGTACCTAAACCACCACAACCCTTAACACATTACACAATTTGATTATTTTCTCTTTCAAATTGGACTAAAATTGATTGTTCCTTTTTAACGAAATGACAATTATGTCCTAAAATCATTATCATGTTATTCATGTAATTTTTTAAGGGCATAATCATATTTCATATTTTAAAAGTTAATTTTTTGTCTAATTTGATATAAAAAAAAACATGAGGCAATGTGTTAGAGATTGGTAGTCTGTGTGTAATGTCTCAAATGTAGTAGTTTGGAAAATTAAGTCCAAAATCAATTGTAATTAGTAGTTACAATTTGTATTTTTCTCTAAATAAATATATGCAATCATAATTTTACAGGAGAATGTATCTTCCTCGAGGGAAAGTACAAAGACAAGTCCAGTTCAAGCTAGAATGTTTGGGGGGGGGGGGGGGGGACTAAAATTGTGTAATATTTATAGGGTGAATATAAAAAGTGTAATTACACTTTGCACCCACGTGGTTTGAGAGTCTTAACACTTTGCACTTATTTTTTAATTTTGAGACATGTCACCCTCGTTGTTTGAGAGTCTTGACACTTTGCACCCTTGTTAATTTATCCATTATTTCTAACAAAAAAGTCAACCACATGCAAAACACATGACTAATTTTTTGAGTACAACACGTGGTTTGGGAGTCTTAACACTTTGCACCCTATTTTTAATTTTTTTAATTTTGAGACATGTCACCCTCGTTGTTTGAGAGTCTTGACACTTTGCACCCTTGTTAATTTATCCATTATTTCTAACAAAAAAAAGTCAACCACATGCAAAACACATGACTGATTTTTTGAGTACAAAGTGTCTCAAAAATAAAAGAACGGGGTGCAAAGTGTCAAACCCCTCAAACCACATTGGTGCAAAGTGTAATTAAATTTTTTGCGAAAATAACGAATAATAGACAACGGGGTGCAAAGAGTCAAAACCCCCAAACCACGGGTGAAATGTTTCAAGATTGAAAGAATGGGATGTAAAGTGTAATTAACCATATAAAAAATAGAAAAAGAAAGACGGGAAAAAAAAAAAAAAACTTTAGTACTTTAGGGGGCCACGCCCAAAAACTATCCTTATATTTACTGGAAACTATTATGAATTCTATAATTATTGAGAATTATGGATAACCATTAAATGACTTACTGATTTTCCCCACCTCTTGGTTTTCTAACTCCTATGACTTTTGAGTTTGTAACAACCATCTCTTTTTATTCCATGTATCTCCTATATGCCTATATAAAGGGGTATTGAGATGAGTTGTATACAAAACAATATTTAGAATACATCATAGTTCCTGAAGAACTATTTCTCTCTTTGCTACGCTTTCTAGATCATATTATTCTTTAGTTTTACAACACGTTATCAGCACGAAACTCTACCGATTATGGAGGAAGTACTTGAAATTACAAGAGAATGACGTATATTTTCTTGTTGCAAAAAGTCCATTCTTGAAGCCAAAGGAAGTTGCATATTTTTATATCCTTTCTGTGGTAAGTTTATTCAATTTGACATTTTCTTCTTTGTTGATTTTTGTAATTGAATTAGAAACTTATTCATCCGTTGCTTGTTATAGATCATGTCGAATCTTGCAAAACTTGAATTCGTAGCTCTTAATATTTTGAGCAACAATTATCTCTCATGGATCATTGATGCTGAAATTCATCTTGATGCTAAAAATCTTGAAAGTACTATTTAAGAGAAAAATGACGCATCTCTATAGGATCGCGCCAAAGCAATGATTTTCTTACGCCATCATCTCTATGAAGAATTGAAATTCAAATATCTTATGGTAAAAGATCCCCTTATTTTATGGAATAATTTAAAGGAAAGATACAAGCACCAGAAGTCCGTAATCCTTCTAAAAGCTTAATATAATTGGATGCACTTGAGGTTGCAAGATTTTAAATCTGTTTGTGAGTATAATTCTACTTTATTCAAAATCACTTCACAGTTAATACTGTGTGGAGAAAATGTCACTGAAGAGACATGTTGGAGAAAACATTCACTACTTTTCATGCCTCAAATATGCTCTTGCAGCAACAATATCGAGAGCGAAAGTTCACGAAATATTCTGAATTAATTTCTTGTCTTCTTGTGGCTAAATAAAATAATGAGCTTTTGATGAAAAATCATCAATCCTGACCAACTAGTTCTCAACCATTCCCTGAAGCGAATGGAGTCTCACTCCTTGAAGTGAATGAGACATTTTTTAGAAAAAGAACAACAGTCGTGGTCGTGGTTGGGAAAAGAATAAAAGGGGAAAACAACACCACCAGAAGTGGAATAACAATTCTTCAACACCAAACCACCAGAAGTGGGGAAATGCCAAACAAGAAAAAGGCAAAGGGTTGCAGAATAAATCGTCAAAGAATTATGAAGAAAAATGCTATCAGTGTGGGATGAATGGGCATTGGTCTTGTTCCTGTCGTACGTCAAGGCACTTGGTTGATCTATATCAAGCCTCTCTGAATGAGAAAGGAAAAGAAACGAATTTTGTTGATCATAATAACTTTCTTGATAGTTTTGACGGAGTTGATGTTACTCATCTTGATGTTTTGGATTTCTTTGAAGATCCGATTGGAAAAATTGACTATTTGATTGGCGATAGAAATGTTCTCATAAATTAATATATTCTCTTCATGATAAAATAAAATGTTATACTTTCTTTTCATATTCGTATGTGTCAGTGATGATTAATATATATATATATATTTTTTTTATGTGTGAAGCAACATGGATTCATCTAATACATTGATTCACTCCAAGATGGTCGAGGATGATTTTTGTCTGGCAGACAGCACAACAACGCATACAATCTTAAAAGAGAAAAAAATATTGTCAACACTTAACATTATATACTGTATGTGTCAACACCATATCAGGTTCTACAAATCTGATTGAAGGCTCCGGAAGAGCCTATATTATGATCCTTGAAGGAACAAATGTGTGTATTGACAAAACATTATATTCTTTTAAATCTAGAAGAAATCTACTCAGTTTTAAGGATATCCATCTCAATGGTTATCACATTGAAACTAATAATAAAGGCAGTGAAGAATTTCTTTATATTACCTCTAGAGCATCGGGCCAGAAGCTTATACTGGAAAAACTGTATGTTTTCTCTTTCGGATTATATTATACGATCATAAGAATAGTTGAATCCAATATTGTAATGCACTAGAAATGCAAGATGCACCAGAAGTGCTCTGATCCAAAGACATTTATACTTTGGCATGATCAACTTGGACATCCAGAATTTATAATGATATGTCAAATTTTTGAGAACTCACATGGACATCCTTTAAAGAATCAAAAGATTTTTTTACCAAGTGATTATCCTTGTAGTTCATGTTCTCAAGGAAAATTTATTATTAAACCATCTCTCTCAAAGGTAGTTGTTGAGTCTCCATCATTTTTACAAAGAATTCAGGGATATATTTGTGGACCAATTCATCCCTCGTCTGAATCATTTAGATATTTCATGGTTTTAATTGATGCATCTAATAGATGGTCACATGTTTGCCTTCTTTCTACTCGAAATGTTGCATTTGCTCAACTTCTTGCTTAAATTATTTGACTAAAAGCACAATTTCCTGATCATCCTATTAAAAGCATTCGATTAGATAATGTTGTTGAATTTTCATCTCAAGCTTTTAATAACTATTGTGTATCTGTTGGAATTGATGTTGAATATTCTGTTCCCCATGTTCATACTCAAAATGGTTTAGCTGAATCTTTTATAAAAGACTTCAGGTAATTGTTCGACCTTTACTTATGTGAACAAAATTACCAGTTTCTGCTTGTGGACATGCTATTTTACATGCTGCATCACTAGTACGGATTAGACCAAGTGCTTTATCATAAATATTCTCCTCTTCAACTTGCTTTTGCTCAACCTCCGAATATCTCTCATCTTCGAATATTTGGTTCTGCTGTCTATGTTCCAATTTCACCCACTCAACGCACTAAAATGGTCCTCGACATAGACTTGGTATTTATGTTGGTTTTAATTCTCCATCCATTATTAGATATCTTGAACCATTAACTGGTGATATTTTTAAAGCACGTTTTGATGACTGTCATTTTGATGAGACCATTTTTCCACCATTGGATGGTGAAAAGTCGTTACCTGAAACACGACGTGAGATTACTTAGAATAATTCGACGTTATCTCATTTTGATCCTCGAACCAATCAATGTGAACTTGAAGTTCAAAAGATCATTCATTTGCACGATATTGCAAATCAATTACCAAATGTGTTTACAGATAATAAGAGGGTTGTGAAATCATATATCTCAGCTGCTAATATCCCTGCACGGATTAATGTTCCTGAAGAACAATAAGTAGCAAATGAATCCAATACACGCTTAAGGCGTGGTAGACCTTTGGGTGCTAAAGATAAAATTTCCCGGAAGTGGAAGACACAAAAGAAAGAAATTGGTGCTTCTAAAGAGACCATCCCCACAATACAGGAAATAAAATTGAAAAATTTATCTCTTGAACAAAAATCTCTTGGAAAACAATTTCATGACATAGAATCTCCTGAAGAGATAGTCTCAGAAGTGGCAGCTCCCAAAGAGATAACTCCTGAAGAGAAAAGATACCTAAAAATAATGAGATCTCAATACATTGTATGAGTACAAGAGAAATGTTGGATAGAAACAAAATTGTTGTCAACAACATATTTTCATTCAAAATTGCTTTTGACATTACCAGAAGTAATGATGAAATAGAACCACAAACGTGAAGTATTTGAACTTGTAGTCCAGACACATGAAGATGTCATACCTGTTGGGTATAAGTGGGTATTTGTACAAAAACGTAATGAGAAAAATGAAGTCGTGAGATATAAAGCACGACTTGTCGCACAAGGTTTCTCGTAGAGACCCAAGATTGATTATGAATAGACTTATTCTTCTGTAATGGATTCAATTACGTTCAGATTTTTAATTAACTTAGTAGTCACAAAAAGATTAGATATGCGATTAATGGATATCGTAACTGCATACTTACATGGTTCATTAGACCATGATATATACATGAAAATCCCTGAAGGATTTAAAATGCCTGAAGCATGTAAGCATGTAGGTAAGTACAAAGTCTACTCACTTGTATTTCAAGAAGGGCATAATTATTGCAGTCCCTGAGCTCTAGAAAGCTCACCTACTGCAAATTGTTTAGAATCTGTAATGGATTCGAATTTTTATGCAGATTAGATATTTGGAAAATACTTAAATTCCATGATGAAAATGATGTGCATGTACTGCAGCAAAACAATCTGGACGCATTGGTATCATCGTCTTAAGTATGAGAATAATATACTTTGTCCATCAAGAAATTTGTAATTATTGCAGTATAGATTTAAATCTTGTGAAAAAGCTCAAATTCTTGGAAAAACTAAATTCTATACCTGCAGCTTGAGCATTTTCCAAGTGAAATTTTTGTCCATCAATCGACATATTGAAAAAGTCTTGAAGCACTTTTATATGGAAAAAGCTCATCTTTTGAGTACTCCAATGGTTGTGCGATCACTAGATGTGAAGAAAGATCCATTCCGTCCTAAAGACAAAGAAGAAGAGATTCTTAATCCTGAAGTACCATATCTCAGTGCAGTTGGTGTCTTAATGTACCTTGCAAATTGCACTCGTCCTGATATAGTATTTGCAGTTAATTTGCTTGCCAGATATAGTTCTGCACCAACTCAGAGATATTGGAATGAGTCAAACAAGTATTACGTTATCTCTGAGGCACCACTGACATGGGATTATATTATCCAAAAAAATCAACTGCTTAGTTAGTTGGTTTTGCAGATGCAGGCTATTTATCTTATCCACATAAAGGACGATTGCAAACTAGATATTTATTTACCTATGGAGGTACTGCCATTTCATGGAGATCTGTCAAGCAAAAAATATCTACTACCTCTTCAAATCACGCTAAGATTTTGTCCCATTGGGTTTTCCTTTGCAAGGTTTTAATAAGGCAATCTTCTACCACTCAAAGGTACACATGAATAATGTACTCTTTTTCTTTCGCCATTGGTTTTTTCCCATTAGATTTTCCTTGGTAAGGTTTTAACGAGACATATTCGTTGTATATGGTCATCCAAGGGAGAGTATTATGAAGTCTATAATTATTGAAAATCATGGATGACCATTAAACGGCCTATTGATTTTCTCCACCTCTTGGTTTTCTAACTCCTATGACTTTTGAGTTTGTAACATCCATCTCTTTGTATATGATCTTTGAGTTTGTAACATTCATCTCTTTGTATTCCATATATCTCCGCTATGCCTATATAAAAGGTTATTGAGATGAGTTGTAACAAAACAATATTTAGAATACATCATAGTTCCTAAAGAACTATTTCTCTCTTTCTCTCTTTGTTACATTTTATAGATCGTATTGTTCTTTAGTTTTACAACACTTAACGGAACATGTTTCCATTGTATATCTTCCTAAACTTTTTTGTTATCTTGAACATATTTTTAGACAACAAAAAAAATATTTCTCTCATTCACTCTTTGTTACGCTTTTTAAATCATATTGTTCTTTAGTTTTACAATACTAATAGAACACATTTCCATTGTGTATCTTCCTAAACTTTTTTGTTATCCTGAACATATTTTTAGACAACAAAAAAATATTTAAGTAAACAAATTAACAGTTAGCCCTTTACAATTCAGGATATCTTTAAAAGACGAAAAATAATGGGTAATTTCAAGATCGTGCGGGGCTTAGATAGAAAGCCTGCTGTTGTATGCTCTTTTAGATACGGATCAAAGCCTCTTAGGGACATTACTTGATCTGATTCATAAATCATATAGCCGTAATTTCAATCAAAAATGGAGCTCAAGGCAGATTCGCTACAGTGAGCACAACAAGCATCAAACGGAAACATTAAACTTACCAATTTATATAAAAAGTGAGTTTATTTTAGACGCGACTCCGATAGTAAAACATGTTCAAATAAATCGATATTCAAACTTGATTATATATAGAAAAGTATTCGAACTTATAAACCTGTAACTGTTAACATCATGTGTGAGATAAAACTTGTATCGTCCAGCTAGGTGACTTCATAAGTGATGCACATATCTTACGAGTGGAGGTGTGTATTCAAAGAACTTTGGTTGGCTCGTGTTTAAAGCTAATCTTTTTTATTTTTGTCGTAGTGTTTGCGAAGAAAAAAAAACGTGTATTCGAGAGTTTTACTGCATTTTCCAAATCTGTCGTGGACCGTGGTTCACCCCCACCTACTGTAAGGCAGGACCGACTCAAGGGATTGGTAACTTAGGCCGCTGGCCCCTACCCTCAAGTTAGAGT